>JBBPLK010000027.1:98119-132733 GCA_038089735.1 Exsudoporus frostii
TTGTCGCTCAAGCAAAGAAGTTATCCGGTTCCAGATGCCAAGTAGGAAAATAATGACTGGAGTCCTAAACGTTACCACCATTCCCTTAAACATGATCACTCGACAAAACCTTTGGGGTATATCTATTTTTTGATCATGAATCATGGAAGCATGCCACCTAGTGAATCTCACGACGGCCGGTACAATTACTACAAGTCCACGTATCACATGGGAAGTTGGATATTTTGAAGGACCACTGCCATGCCGTGTGAAACCCGAGCTAATGCCATGACCACTGCCAAGTAAATTTTTGGACAATGTTGACTTGACTTTTCGAGAAAGTACCAAGATAGTGAGTTCTCGAGTATCGTACAGCCTGGATGGTATACGATATCACACTGGTAGCCCCATATAGCTTGGAGAATCAATCGGTGCCTTCTCGGTCATAGGGTCCGCGGAGCACTTGAACTTGTCCAAGTTTCCTCGGGCGTTCGCGCCTCGCTTCACTACCGCATTGTACGACTTTTGACCCTTATCTCTGACATAACAAAGTCACTATGATACAGTTCACTGATCAGGTGGGTACCCTTTGCCGTTGGTTCCACTATATCCTGTGTACGCCGATCACCTAAAAATGCGACACTGCCCGCTTTCATACTCTGTGCGCTAATCTGATTATTTCTGACTCCAAAGGGACCCGGTTGGAAAAAAACAGCCGATTTGTGGGTTGCCGGGGTGCACTGGGAGTCGGGACGTGGAGCACACCGTCACAGGATGGAACGGGTGATCGAAACCTAGGCTAGTATGGCGCAATTCAGTGTCTCCGAGATGAGATCACATATCAGTTCTATACCTGTTCAGAAAAACCTCTGTGAGTCCATTCAATATAATTTCAAGATCACGAACAAATCAAGAAAGCATGATGCGGGCTAAAGATACGCCCGGATGAATATTCGACAGCGGAATGAGTCCGAATTCTAGCAAAAATCCAATTCCTCAACTTTTCGCGCCAGTGTCCACCAGAGTCAGACCCCCACGTCATTTACTTGGGGAAGCGGATGCGGTGTGGCTCGACGATAGCCGTATAAGGAGGTGTCGGAGATCATTTTAGGAATGAAAACCGATTCTCGGGGGGTACAATATACCTTCGAACCGCCGGTTCGTCTCGGGTGCCTCGACCCACGAGGTGCCACATGGTGATTATCTAACTCGAAGTGCTCATGATACGGATCCGAATACAGGATGAACCTCTCGAGCACGAAAAGAAGCTGCCAGATCGAGGCGGTGTTGGCTGTAAACGCTGGTCGAGACGGGGCTTATCTGGTCGTCCGTGAGGAGACTGCCAGTGCCGACTTGTAAATCAGTTCGAAAGTAGATTCGAGCTTCCTACCTGCATTTCAGATTGAGAGGAACACAGAAAGACAGCTAGGCATGGCGGACTCAACAGCAAGGTTTTGTATGGCTTCTTTCCGATCAGTTCGCTTACCGAACGTGACCGCAACCACTCCAGAAGGTCGACTCTCTCGCGAAGACGTTTGTGCTTTCTCGATGATACAGGACCAGTGCAGATTTTAATGTAGGAACGCTGAATTTAACTCGTGCACCTGTGCATCCCCTGGAACAAACATGTCCTGTACTGGAAGATTGGCTGGTTGTGAACATGCTGAGCTTGCTGTCACTCGCTGGGATTCTCGACGTTACACTGTAATATCGTACAGAAAACAAACCGACGCAGGCAACATTCCTATAGTAACCTTGAGTTTTACTTTTTAACAGGGTACTTTTTTGGATTGACAACACTCGAAGATAGAACCCTCAGTCACATCGAGTCATAAGATCGATAGAAAGCAACTAACTGGGAGGGTCCTTTCAGGTCTTTCCGGACGCCCGGGTTCGGTGGGGGGGCGGTTGTGGAGCTAATATGGCGAATTCCGATATGAAACTCAGTTCTCCAGAAAAGTAACATGAAGCAACATACGCATTGCCGCTGTGGGCAGCTGCTACGTCGTCTTTTTGCTTTCCACGTTCAACGAATCTTTCGATCCTGATGACAAGGGTAGGTTAGTCTGCTAGTTCAAAACTGAGGGATACTTGACACACTCTTTCTGGGATTCATCCTCGTTGTCAGAATCAGGCGTGAAAGCCTTCTCGGAGTCGAAATCATCGCTAACCGTTACCATCGATTTAAAAGGTGTCGAACGGATCAGGCCCAACATGATGACAGGCTTACCCGCTAGACTTGCACGAGGTGGCAAGGACTTGTTGTTCATCAGGCGTCATGGGGGCGATGTTCGTTGGGTGATGAGTGTGATGGGCAAGGGCACACAAGGACAGCTTTTATGAGTCCAGGGTTGGGGGTAGATGGTCAGCTTCGTGATCTTTTGATTGAGCGGCTACGTTGGCGAGCGGAAATTGAGGGAGCATGTGTTCTCATAAAGACGCTGGAGATAACAATGATAGCTCGACGGCGAATGATACTGGCCAGCCATCCCGGGTTTAAAACTGACAGCCAGGACCTGTGATTGGGATAGAGACCAAAGGACAGCACCTCACCACGGAAAGAATGAGACCACGCGTCACAGACGCGCATGCTGACAATCTCAAACGGAATGATATAACCTAGGAGATAATATGTTTCGTCTTGAAGGGAGCACCATAGCCATCCACAAGAAGGGCTTGGTGAAAACTGGCAATCGAAGCCTTTCGCGGGTCATCGATGGCATCACGAATCAGGCGTCTATGACAACATGAGTACGAACGTGCTTCTGAAAAGGGTTGCGATAGCAATCATAGTTTGCTCGTGGGCAGGAAGTTGGCGCTCAGGATGCACCTAATGAGGATGGCTTGGCTACGGTGTGCGGAGCTCCTTTTCAACCTCCGAAAAGGACCTCATCGGTGGGATTTTATCCAAGAGAAAGCCAACGTGAGTCATCTCTCCCTTTGAACTTGGATACCCCGATAGACTCACCCTGATCACTGGTGTGATTGTGAGTGAGGTCAATTTCGGCCTGGCACGTTCAGTGGCTGCTGCGATCTCACGCCCAAAATATTAATTAATAGTTGTGTGTTCAATTTTGAAACAAAATGCATTTGTCCAAAAACCTATATTTTTACGTAAACATCAATTTGCAAACAATGCTATGCGGAGGCGGTATCTGTGGAACCCGCCTCAATAAGATTCCAGAACATCTTTATTGGAACGACAACCTGCCGTGGGCCTCCTTTTCCAGATTCAGATCCTACCTGTGGTTTGTACGCTACTTAAACGAAATCCAGCCAGAACCAACTTCCCATGCGATGTCTGAATCACCTAGGCTCAATCCGGTGACCTCATTGAGTACGTCCCGCTATGACAACTCGACAAGGTGAGCACCCTTGGCCCCCCGATGAACAACTGACTAATACTGCTTTCAGCGTTGAGCTCTGTTCTCAGCGGATTGCCCGAGGTCCGACCTCTCGTCGCAGGTCAGCTCAAACACCACGTCGTTTCGTACATCCCGAGGGACAGCCATACTTTGTCTTGACCGGCGAATTCGATTTTGCGGTTGTTACCGAAGCGAACGTCGAGGACGAACAGACCAAAGGTCGAATTCTCGAGTGTGTCAAGGTCGTAAGCAAGGAGTTGCAATCCCACAGTATCAAAGTTCCTCCCCGATGCGAACTGTTCCTGGAGTTGGGAGACGATCGCGTCACCTGCAATTACTACTTTGTGGACCACATCGGAAAAGCGTTGTTTTGGCTGGAAGATATATGCACTGAATTGCTCGATATTCCACCAGCAATGTCTTACTCACATCTTGGTGCGCCCCGTCTTGCGTAGATGTGTCCGCTAAGTCTTATTCTCGGGTAGAAAGGGCTCTGGAGCGATTATATTGGGTGCACGTCGAGTTTTTCCCAATGCATCACGAGTCCCACGAACAGGAGTTTTCGCAAATACTGGATGACCTTGAAAACATTATTTCTCATGGCCAAGCTGGTAAGATATGTGGCAGCCGCTACGCTACGCTAAGCTCACTTACCCGTGGACCATAGACAGATTAACGTCAAATACCTCGACATTCCCTTATACAGCAGACACATGCAAGCAGTTCTTGAAGCTTCTATCGAGAAAGAGAGGTGGGTCAGTTCTACGCGACCCTAGGCCCTTTTAACATCAGGTGCATTACAGGACAGCGCATGGATGGCTATACTCTCTGTTACGCTGGTAAGACATAATTGAACCTCCCTTTACGTTTCTCATCGTGCTACATTAGCACGTCTCGCTAGTGCTATAAGTATGTCTGCCTCTAAACGGATGCATGGAACTCACTGAGCATTCATTTACAGCGAATCAGCGATTTGTTACCTTTTACGGCCAACGGTGTGCCCAGTTGGATAGATTACAAGAAATGTTCCCTGCCGACGTTGTCGAACACAAATGGCTATCGACCGTTGCGGACTTGCTAATGTGGAGCATTCCCACACACTACAATAATCTCCTACAAGACCTGTACGTGAACGAACAAGTATACGCGGACCAGTGGACACACTTCATATCCCTCTGCCTCGCTGATTGGACAAGCAGTTTATCATGGGTACGTTGGCGTATTGAACCTGAACTCGGTATTTCTCACATTCGAATGCAGAGCCTTCCTGTGTTAATGTGAGTAGCGTACCTATTTTTACAATGTGTTCCCATGAAGACATGTTCCAGAGCCACAATTCTTCTCGCGAATGTGCACGGCGGCACCGTATCCACGGCTATTCCATCAGTTCTGTCGTGCGCAGTTAGTATCGCTTCAGCATCCTGCCTCCACCTCAGGCACCAGCCACTTGCGGAATCCAGTGCTACCGTTGGCGTTCGTCAATTTCCCAATTTTGGCTTGCCTTCGTTGACTGCTTTCCAGGCTCGCTACCTACGATTCGCCAAATGGAACAACCTAGGGTTCTTGCCCACATGTGTCGCGTTCAGTCTTCCAAGGGCAAGTTACCTGTGGGGCGTAGGACTCCTAACAGCCCAATTCATCTTTATCGCGTCCCAGAGCGTCAGCAGATCCGTCGCATTGCTTCTTGCATGCGTCATCGCTGCGATACTCACATTCATGATATGTGTAATACACCCAGAAGATGCGAGCATAGCATCCTTATGTAGGTCCCTTGTTTCGTTGTGTATCCCACGTTTGTATGGTTTGGATGCCCAAGAGGGCGAGTCAATGGTCTAGACGGCACCTGTCCCCACCAGTTGCTTGTTAGGACTGTGGGGAGAGGTGCTTCATTATATGCATGCCCGCATGTCTCGTGAGCCAAGCTCGACCACGCCATTGGTTCCCGGCTTCGCGCGCTACGCGTGGGATATCCAAAGTCCAAATTGACCTGGTAAAATATGTAACAGGCAATTTCTACATCGTACATTTAAAAGGGTGGTTCAGGGTGAGCAGGGCACTATGCTCAACTTTGCCACCACAGTCGGGTTAGGGTTTGATAGGGTTAAGGGTTATCGCACATACACAATATAAACTGTAGTGTTAATGATGTCAAAGTAATAAAGGACATATATACCTGCTTCTTAGATTGAGTCGAAACAGCCAGGCATGATACTTCTCAACAGTAGGATACCGTATGGCTTCTTCCCGGTCAGTTCGTCCACCAAATGTGACTGCAGTCACTGGGCCAGAAAGTCGACTCCTTGCAAATCGGACGTTTGTGCTTTCTCGAAGAAGTGCAGACGTTAAAGGGGGGAACACTGATGTTAAAACGTTAACTCGTGGCACTGGCTACCTGTGCATCCCCTGGAGTAAATATCTTCTGAGCCGATTCGGAGCTTGCTGTGCAAATTGCACGTGGGCATAATTTGCACAGCTTTGCGGGGAACTCGCTGGGATTCTTGACATTACACATGTACACAGAAAACAGACCGACGCAGGCAATATTTATTTACCAAACAAATCCGAGTTTTACTTTTTAGCAGGGTACTTTTTAGGATCGATAACACTTAAAGACGGAGCCCTCAGTCACATCATATCAAAAGTTTGATAGAAAGCAACTAACTGGAAGGGTGTCATGTCAACTTTCCGGACGCCCGTGTTCGTTGGGCGGGCGGTTATTTTGCTAATATGACGACGTCCAATGAGACTCGATTCTCCGGGAGAGCAACATGAAGCAACATACCTTTTGTTTGAGGTAGGGTGTTGTTTGGTCCTGTTTTGGCCTTCCACGTTCAACGAATCTTTCGATCCTGATCACAAGGGTAGATTAGTCTGCTAGTTCAAAACTGAGGGATACTTGACACACCCTTGCTGGGATTCATCCTCGTTGTCAGAATCGGGCGGGAAAGCCTCCTCGTAGTCAAAATCCTCCTCGTAGTCAAAAGTATTGCTAACCGTTAACATCGATTCAAAAGGTGTCGAACGGATCAGGCTTGGCATGATGGCGAACTTACCCACTAGAGCTGCGCGCATTGGCAAGGAGCTCGAGCTGTTGTTCATCAGGCGCCATGGCAGTCCGATCAGGAATCAACTCCGTCGTATGAAATGAGGATTTATAAGTGACACCGAGCTCATCGGAGACGATGTGAGAATCAATGATGTGCTGAAGGTTCGCAAAGGAGCCGGGTGCATTGACATGAGATTTGTTGTCTGACGTGATATCACTTGACAGGTCGCTGGGCAAGCGCGATCGATCAACACCAGGGTGAGTTGGTGATCCATGTTCCTTGTCTCTCAGATAGACAGTATCTGAGATCGATGAGCAATTGTGACAGCATGGAAATGTTATTCTTACCTTTGTGTGTAACTATAGAATAGTGCGCCTGCACTAATGCCTCAAGATGACTCTCCAGGTCCTCCAGCGCCCATGACCGTCCCTGGATCACGAAGATTAAAAAAATGAGCATCAGAGGAAATGGTTCCTCACCCCTTCAAGCAATTTGAGCATTGCTATCCACTGACTATCATGGGTCACAGCGATTTTTGCGGATGATTCCTGTACTACCATGAGTATAACCGTCGCAAAGCTTGATCCAAGGTGTTGCAAACCTTTGTCAGTAGATATCGGTTAATAATCTCCGATGGATGGGACGCCTAGTGAGTGACTGCGTCTACCTAGGTCCAAACTGGTGATGCAAAATGAAATTTACCTGTGATATTTGTGGTACATGCTGGATTATTACATTGCTTTTGGGAGTCTCTGTCGCTATCGCTCGACTCGACCCCCCCGCCAGTGAGGTTTGAGTGAGGGAAAAAAGCCTGCCGAGCAATCCAGCCTCTCGTTGCCCACCCGGCCCTTGTTCAGAGGGATTGGGTGTGACTGTGATTGCGCGAATGAAAATACTTTGGTTGTTTTTCCCTTGACGGTCTGGTGGGGGGCCGATCTTGGACTTAAAACGACCTGTTGGCTGCCAGACTGATGCTTCCCGCATAGTTCGTTCATCTACTTCAACCAATGCGCAATGCACACGGACTGGGTCCCCATTCGCAGCCGTCCTCATCCCGAACGACGAAATGGACCACGAACACGTTTTGTAGAACCCCGTGAGTAGGTAGATAGAGTTGGATCGCGGCCATCCGAGACGATCTCTAAAACGCTCGACCCAATCCGCCCCATCCTCCCTTGCATAGTTCTCGAATAGTTGCCTATGACGGAGTCCAAGCTCAAACGATTGTGCCCCTTGAGGTAAGATGATATGTGCTCCGTCATTAGACAGGGTGGCACCATATTGAGTGGTCCTACGACTAGCCTCGCAGTCAGCTGCTGGTGTACGATTGCGGGAGGAAGCTGGCATACGTGATACCACCGACGTCCGACACCTCCAATTGGTCGACTTCCCACGGTGTTTCAGGGGATGAGACCACCTGACGAGGTAGGAGGTCTTCGCCGCCGCAGCGAACATCGTCCTCCACGATTGGCGGGAAGTTTGGTGGGGAACCAGCACTTCCTGGAAGAGATTCAAGGATATTGAAGAAAAAGTCGAATCGCCCTCGTTCATCGACGGTGCCAACGTCCCCTATCCTGAGGCCGACACTTTGGCGAGCCCGTGGCAATAAGTCTGGGTCGGGATTCCACAGAGGATACCCCTGTGTGAAAAGATGCTTTCCAAACGCAGCCTGTTCAGAAAGAAGGGGTTGGGAGGTAGACATCATGGACGGATTGACTACCAGCCTTGAGGCATATGTATCTTTCACAAAAGAAGTATATGCAAGAAGGTCCAAGTCGAAAGTGCCAGTAAGTTATGTAAGGGCCCAGGCGCCTCGAACCATTTGCGGAGGACTCGCGGAGATTCTCGACGCTACACTACCAAGAAAACCGATCGACGCAGGCAATACTGACTACCATAGCGCAACAAACAACCTTGAGGTTTACTTTCTAACAGGGTACTTCTTGGGATTGATAACACTCGAAGACAGGACCCTCAGTCATGATCGAGCCATAAGTGTGATAGAAAGCAACTCACTGGGGGGGTCTTTTCGAGTCCGTCCGGACGCCGGTGTTCGTTGGTGGGGAGGTTATGTTGGTCTGAGTGCTAATATGACAGATTCCAATGGTGCTCAATTCTCCGAGAGAGCGCATGAAGCAACATACCTATCACGGGTGTAGGGTGTTGCTTTGTCTTGTGTTGGCAATCCCCCACCGCATCTGTCGCCCGTGATGACAAGGGTGAATTGTCGAACGGATCCGAGTTAGGCTTGGCACGACGGCGAACTTACACTTCGGGGATGTCATTGATTCCCGATGCCATGGGCAATATTTCTTTGGTGATGAGTGCAGTGGATGAGGAGGGCACACAAGGACACCGTTTATGAATCAGAGCCCAGAGATACGATCAGATGATCAACTTCAACGTGATCCCTTGATCGAGTGGCTATGTTGGTGTTCTCGTAAAGATGGTGGAGATAACAAAAAAAATGATACCTTGCGGTGAATCTTACTGGACCAGATATCTGAAGTTTAAAACTGACAACAGAGAGGTCCTGTGATTGGGGAAACGACCAAAGGGGGGGCTCTCGGCAGAACCATCTCACCACGGAATGAACATTTGAGACCGACGCAGGGACATCCTGATAATCACAGACGGAGTTGAATCGCCTAGGAGACGACAAATTTGGTCTTGAGTTGCTCTGACATGAAAGATGTCGGAATCCACAAGTAGGGCCCGGTGAAAACTCGTCCAAAACAAGCGTTGGATCTGCTTGGACGTATCGTTGCGTCGAGATCATTAGGGCCTATAAGATCGTGAGCACGAATGACGTGCTTCCGAGGGTAGCGATAGCAATCATAGTTTCCTCGACGTGCCATGTAAAGGTGGCTGGTCAAGCGGAATCTAACTCCCCAAGTCCGATTGACCCTGGTAAAACATGTCATGGGCAATTCTACAAAAAAGTTTTATATACGCAAGAAGGTCGAAAATAAGCTAAGGGTCACAAATCAAGGGAGATGGGGGAGGAGGGTCCGCAAAATCAAAATCCGCCAAGACTGATCTCACTTCGGTTGGACGGCGTACGTGAGGTAAGTGGAGGTGGAGGGACAAGGTGAGTGCCCTCTTTTATGCGGGTTTCCCGAGCGTGGGCTTGTCGCACGTAGGCATAACGCTGGAAGTGATTGAGAGCTTGAAGGAATATCACACCGACCTGTGACCAAGCAAAATGACATGAATTGCCGTGCGGTGTACAGAGATGGACTAGTATTTACCGGGTGTGTTCTCAACTCGTTGAAAACGTCCACCGTCGCTTCTCGCACAGACTCGTGCTGATGGAATAAGCAGAAGCCGAGAGGCTGTAGACCTCCAACGTGAGGGGGCGTAAGCGCCAACAGCTATACGATCACACACAATAAATTTCCTTTCCGCGTGTTCTATTATATAAGGGATAACAAACCTCGACGACCTGCTCGTATGATCCAACGTTCTCCGAAAGGGTGCGGACGATTAGCTCAACCTCGGCATCAGGAAGATTTTTGCCAAGGCGAAGGCGGGAAAGTTGATGCACGAGATCAAAGCCTTGGATCGCATCCGTGACGCGATATTTTTGAAAGTCCTGTTCCTCTGTGAGATACCGTCGGAACAAGTCATCATCTGTGACGTACGCTCGTGCAGTACTGATAGGCCTTTGTCCTTCGCCAACCTTCGATACGACTGCCGTTGGCGGCCAATTCCCTGGATGCCAGGGCTTCATCTGGAAACACAACGCCGCTCCCCAGTGACCCTTCAGCGAAAGGAACACTCGGGAACCCCAGAAGCGTTGACCCAGTTGCTACTTCCTCATACCTCGATGAAAGCCGCACGAATCGACTCACATATTCTGTGAAACGCCACCTCACCAGCGTCTCCCCAAAGTGTGACGTGATGGCAGAAATGAGCTAGAAAACACAACCCAATCAATCTAACACGCTGTCGTCCGTCCCAGAGAAAGCACGTACGTCCTCGATGAACAAATTATCCAAGCAATCAGGCCGTGCTGAAAAGTCCGATTTCTGATTGGATTGACTCCCATCTCGCGTGGCTATCCGTGCAATTTCTTCTTCACTCGCCCCCGAGTTTTCAGCACGAATCAGAACCGAGCGAGGGACCAGGGGAGCGATAGTCGGTGACGTGATGGCGACGGGGAAAGAAATATGAATGTCCCTGGAGACCACTACACGACCAGTCCCAACGTCCATCAGCAGGTCCCATGATCCCGACGTTTCAAAGATCGGATTTGTAACGCCTGCAATGTATGCTGGTCTATAATTCCACATACCATCAGCGTCCAATCATGCTCTCGAGTGACGTCTCAGCTTACGTCGTAACCCAGTCCTCACCCCCCGCCAACCCCGCGTATGGGAATGCACGTTCGATGAAACCCCTCAGGATCGCGCCGCATCCTGAACCCAATGCACATGCTGACAACACATAGTTGGCTACTTGACCTGCGGGTATGTTATGACCTAAAAAGATAATACGCTTTCCAGTGACGAGTGCATTAAACAGAATTATTATGGGATGTGTGAGATTTCCGTTTGTGTGTAAATGCGGATGGTGTGGTCCAGAAACAGTCACGATCGGTGCAGAGAATGTCTGTATTAACTGAATTAAGGAATACTGGAGTATGGGCAGTGCATCAGTCCATGTCACGAGAGGTAGAGGAGTGGACTGACATCGCCGACTTCCTCGGGAAAAGTGGCGAGGGGAAGCTTGATGGGTAGTTGATGTCCTTTGTAAGCTATGGTCGTTTGGAAGAAATGGGTATCCTTGGATAATCCAGAACGCAGATGAGGGTCCGAGGTCGTGGGTATCGCGCCGCTGTAAGCATTATGTTCTCGAGGGAAGCCATGAGATGATGAAGATGATGCGTCAGTCGATTTGCGGCCTCGACTGGCCTGGGTGCCGGAAGTAACGCTCCCCGGTCCCCCTCCGATCGCAACCCCAACCTGATTGTCTAGGATGACACTTTCATCGCCGACCCAGACCGCACTCCCACCCAAGGAGAATGACGAATCGGAAGGAGAAGACGGGTTGGGTTGGTGAGGATGAGAACTGGCGACGCTGCTCTCGGTCGTGGAGCGTTCGCGTGTACCTTCGCCTTGAGGATGACGCCGAACAAGCATACCATCCTCGCTGGGATGTGACTCTGCCGACGAGGTTGTCTTGTGCTGTGCTTTTCCTTGGGTGCCGTTGAAATTGGATGCGTTGTCGGATATCTTTGGGAAGGCAAACTTTTCGCTAAAGATATCTTTGCGCTCGGACGCACGCATGACGAGCTTCTCGGATCGAGTTAGTACGGGGGCACCGTTGACATCCATGGAGTTGATGGCATCGAACAGGCGGGCCAGACAGTCCTGTGAGGGGTTGGCAAAGTAGTCATCCAAGGCGAGCAGGAGGACAGGCTGTGGGTGTGTGAGCGGACAGGACAGGCACGTCGCGACGAACACTCGCCTTGAAGATCTGAATGAACGGATGGCGCGTGCAAATGGCCATCGCTTTGACAACTGCACCTCTGCAAACACGCGTCGAGCCGGGTCAGAGACGACAGTTGTGGTTGTGATTGGTTCGGACGGCGACGCACCTCCGAGCCGTCTTGTCGTGTTTTGTCCGGACCAGGTTCAGCACATATATGAGCTCGGGGTGGCCGCCTGGGCCGCTTGAAATACCATCGGATGATTCAGAGGTCTCGAGCGCAAGGACAGGCGAGATGGTGTTGAATGGGGTTTGGTTGAGGAAGAAAATGGTCCAGTCTTCGAGATGTCGTTCTGCACCATCGGGGAGCATCAGGTTGGCGAGGAGTCTGTTGATGGAGCATCAGTCGACCGCTTCGATGGCGTGGCGGAGGGCCTCACCCCTCATCCGTCCCGAGCGGCTGGGGGAACTGGTAGGTGAGCTGAGCCCCACTATCAATGTCGAATTCGGCGAGCAAGACGAATGAACAGTGGGGGCCCTTTCCAAGGGACATGGTATTGGTGAGGGAGGGGGGTTGTAGTGCCCTGAGAAATGTCCCGCAACCGTGCGTATTACAACTTCATTTTTGCCGTCCAACGCGACGTCCGCCGCTTGCCAAAACGTCTAATTGTTGTCACTTGGAAATTTCCTTTTACAGATCATTGTAATTGATCATCAGCCCGGTCAACACAAATTTCAGGTATCAGAACTGCGCAAACGCCTCCACCGCCCTATGCACCACCGCCATCAGCTCCGAGAGTCGCACGCGAAGACGATCTTGTCGAGCCCAGTCAGCAACCACGATCGTCCCAGCGCACGACAGAAACAGAGACAGAGCAACGCCTGCCTACCCAGGATCGTACGAGCGGGAGGAGATGACCTGCCTTGGTCTCTTTCCGCCCTCAACAAGTCTTGCACGTCCTTTGCGAGCCTCCCCTCCGCGACGTCCGTTTCATGCGTGATGCGGGCGGTCGACCACACATACGTCTGAATGATGACCCGAAACAAGCGTCTTTTGAACTCTGCAGCGTAGTTTTGGTCGTGTAGTCAACGAAAACCTGCATATATGCGCATTTGCGCATGCAAATACCTTCCCTGAATTCCTCGGATTTGTTTGCCTCTTTCACCGCGCCTTGGTTAATCGAGGCTGCAAACGTGCGCATGATGTCCGTCGAGGATTGCCCGAGGAGTTCCTCCAACGTTGGGTCCTGCTTGGCAGGGGGTTGCTGCGAGGGTGGTGGCTTTGGGCTCTCCAGAAAGCAGGTGTCGACCATCGTGTTGTCTGTGTCGTCGTCCATGTAAGAAAGCAAAGCCAAGAAATGAGCATTGGGCAGACAGCCGTCACGTCGAGTTTGCGAATCACATGACTGGTCATGCCTCCATCTATGTAGTGTACGAAATTTCGAAATTATCATCAGTGGCTCTACGCGTACGGTAGACCTCTCCAAATCAGAGCGACGATCCTGTAGTACCCCGCGTACCTCACCGTGGAGCAGGCAACCCACTTGCCGTCACCCCAATCTCCGTCACCTCTGTAAGGGGATCCAGCTTCCCTTTGAGCTCGGGCAAGAACGACGCATCCGTGTACGGGCAGTGTACCGATGGAGAGCCCTTGTAAATCGGCGTATATGTGCTTGCACAGATGTCAAATTCAGTGAATTCGTCATAGGAAATCTCCACTGCATTCCGGGGGTTGCGATCTCCCGCCGCAATCCGTTGCCGTGCCTAAGGAGACAGTACACGTGAGCATGGCGTCAACGAGACCACCATCCAATAGAACAAACCTGTGCAACAATTTTTGGGTCCGGATTGAGATCTAATAGCCGTCTCGCAAACTTGGCAGCAGTGGCGTGGTTGTTGGCCTTGGCGAACGCTCCGATTGCACTGCGTAAAGCTATTTGCATGTGTGGCGGTTGGAGCTGACAGTGCGTAAAGCATGCCGCGAGCTCCAACTGTCGACGCACATTGTCCGGCTCGTCCTGGGTGACGCGTCGTCGCTCCAATTCGATGGAAACCCCAAGCAAGTATTCGCGTGCGGAGACAACGGTGTCGCGCCACTGCAATTTCCATCCAGTCAGTGTCATCCAGGGAGTGTATGAATTGACGAACCTCCTTGGCTTCCTCATCCGAAGACACCACTACCAGGAGCAGCGTTTGCAGTACGGATCGGAATACAGCCTGAGCTTCAGGGAGCTTGTTGCCTGAGACCGCACGGAAACCTTCCGAGAGCTCAGCTCGCACGGACGACAGGGATCGCACAGCAACAGGTAAAACCCGCCCTGGCGACGTTTCTGATGGATTGCGTCTCACATGGACCTGGAGAGGAGGTAGGGATGCCAGGGGCGAAACGTAAGCATGCGATGACCGGTAGACGGAGAGGAACAATTGTTTCAGGGGTGCGAAGTTGACCACCCCAAACTGCCGGTTCAGTAACTGAACATTATTCAGTACAGTCCATAATCGCCGTGCTCCTTGTGAACTCACCTGCATGGCGGTGTCGAAAGACCCCGCGGAGACATGATCCGCAGCGAACGGGGAATTGCGTACCCAAAGTTCGTTCTCACTCACACCAGGGGTCGCACCTGCCCCTTCATCCTCGTCTTCGCCGACTGCATCCTCAAATTCTTCTTCCGTGTGAGTCTCGCCATCGGCAACCTCAGCATCAAGATCCCATCCAGCCTCATCAGCATCAACTCCAGGGATCTCCTCTTCCTTTGCCCAATCATCGAGTGCGGATGATGCAGCGGCAATAGAAGTATCAATGCCGTTAACATAAGGAACCTCACCGTCCCCGTCCAGGTTGCCGTTTGCCAGTGCGCGATCCCAAAAGCTCTCGCCAGTCGAAATCGATGGCCAGTTGAGATTTGCGGTAGAGGTGATAATGGGCGGTGGCTTGAGTGTAGACGGACCGAACGAGGGAACATCGTCGACATCCGCTTCGTTCAATCCAGCAACTTCGAGGATTTCGGCTGCCTCTTCATCCAAGCCGTTTGTTTTTGCAGTCAAGTAAGCAAGTGGGTCTACAATCCAGGTCAACGAAACAGCCCAAACACGATCAGAACAAACGCATACGAAGACCTACGTCCCGTAGGACGGCGATTCTTCCTTGCACGTCACCAGCATACAAGGCGTTATGAAAGCGTGACATTGGTTCCCCCCTCGCAGCCGCAATCTTCTGCATCTTTGATAGTTTATCCGTGCTGCCAGTCGCCAGATACAAAAACGATAAGCGGTCAAAGTTCTTGGTCTGTTGGTAGGCCTTCTCAACGATCTGTAATAGGACAATCGGTCAACTCCACTACAAAATGCGGATAGTATGGAGCTACTTTGTGATTTCCTTGCTTGAGTGCCTGCTGCGCCAAACGCTCCCAAGACTCTGGTCGGTCGATCGCTTTTGCGGTCTCCAACGCTACATCGAGATTTCCACACTCAATCGCAAGGTCAAACCTCGTATTCTTGTCCTGGACGAAGTGCAATGCGATCTACCCCCACCCCCACAGATGTTAGACAGTAGTCTCACCAAATACATTCATGTTTACCTCGGGGAATCCCTTTTGCTGTAGATATGCAATTATGCTCTGCCCAATAAGCGTCGATGTCCGTATGATATGCAGCATCTCTTCATAGTTGTTCCGGAGCAAAGCAAGCTTGAACCGGTACTCCGTAGGGTCAAACGTGACTGTCCGGGGACGCGCGGAGCGGTCCAAGCAGTGCGCTGTTTTTCCCTTGATGCGCGTGAGATAGACAGGATTATCGAGCGTGCATATCACCCCGTTGTCGCTTCAACAATCGAGCAACGAAAAAGAAGTAAGGTTAGCGTCAATGTCCGTGGTTGTGATGCGGCGACATCAGACATACCCTTGAGGAAGGCAATATTTTATGTGGTTGAGTGTAGAATAGATGAAGACGCCTGCGTCATCCCAGGCTCCAGATTTGATCCGAATGGTTTCATGAACCAGGCTGCTTTGAGAAAAGTTTTTATTGGCGGTGGTAATCGCTACCGCCATCAAGGTTACGGCAACGCAATCAAGAACACGAATTCAGCACTCACTGTGCTTGCTCATCAAGGCTACAAGTTGGCCATCCGAGCTCCAGGCGACATACTTGACAGGTGGACTGTTCAGCTCTGCGATAATCTTCTGTTGTTGGATATCATAGAGGGCAACCGATGTCATCGAGCTCAGGATGAGACACGCAGTCCCACCATAAAATATGTCGTTGGTCTGGATTGGAGCCTTGATTCCTTTCACCACGGAGTTCGACAGGTCGCGAACCTCGATAAGCTAACGAATTGCTGAGCATTCACGTGGCTGACTGTCACAAATTTCGTTTTACCTGTGTAGTCTTATTCAAGGCGGCGAACCTGTTCCTAGCTACGAAAATCGCGCTGTTGGCCGAACCACGCTTACCATCCGTAGACGAGTCCTTGACCTCTCCGTTGGTCTGCGTGGGGAGCGAAGATAACTCGTACAAGCCATTGTCCGAAGCGATGGTCGTGATGACGGCCCGTTCGGCAGGGTTGTAGCTAAGCGTTCGGGGAGGGACGTATGGGCTACCGAATTTGCGGACGCTAAGAAGGCCGATATCTGAGCCGGTATTAAAGTCGTATGCTCGGACATATTTATCCCGGATGTAGTACAATGAGTCAGCGTGAACCGAAAATGCGGGTCGTTCGCGCTCAAGCTTGAATACAATGAGTCCACTGTCGTGACCTACATTGGCAAGGCATATCAGCAAAAGCGTGTCTAGACGTGCGTTCCAATCATACCCGCAGCAAACAAGTTGAGGTTGGGATGCGCGGCAAGGACCCAGAATCGATCCTGCTCCCTCCTGAAGGTCTGGATTGCAGTGCGCTTTGCAAGATCCCATACGCGGACTGTCTTGTCTTCACCACAAGAAACGATGAGTTCGTGTTTAGGATGGAAGAGCGCGTTGGAGACATTGTTGAAGTGCCCTCTGCAAGAGTCAACCTCCCAAGCCTTTGTTTCGCTCATCCTCCAAATTTTGATCGTGCGATCGTCGGCGGCAGAGACGATCAAGGGGAGAGTAGGATGAAAGGCGGCGAAATTGACGCCTCGGTCGTGGCCCTCGAGGACATACTTCACGGTAGAGAAGGTGTCGAACGTTTCAAAATTGTTGGGTCCAGTGCTGGGTGTGCTCTTTCGCAAGCCGGATATATCCCAAACGCGTACGGTCTGGTCCATGGACGTTGACACGATGAGATCATCCTTTGGGTGGAACTGGGCGGACATGACATAGTGTGAATGGCCAGTGAGGATGGCGATACAGTTGCGCGAGGTGCTGTTCCATATGCGGATGGTCTGGTCGTCGGATGCCGAGAGCTGAGATGTGGTGGTGAATGGATGGACATGAGCTGAGAGGACACCGAGCACTCACGATCCACGGCATCTCGTGATGAAATTGGACGGTACGAACGTAGTCCAGGTGACCATGCAAAGTGAAGAGGCAGCGACGGTTCTGAGGACGCAGGTCTGCGGGACATCAGAATCAACTACGAAGCGATTAGCAGTACTGACCCCAGACTTTGATCTTGTAATCGTCGCCGCCAGTTACCAAGAGGGCTCTGCTGGGATGGATGGCGACACCTCGAACGGGGCCTTTTTCGAGGGATATCAACGAGGGTGGACCACGACGTTGAAAAGAGTGAGAGTACCTTCATGCTCTTCGAATCTGTCTACGAGGACACCCATGCGATAGTTCCATAGCTGGACGCTGCCGTTGTGCAGAGCAGCGGCGAGGAGGGGCTGGGTGGGATGGAATGCGAGTCCTTGAAGAGAGACAAGCTGCAGGAAACAAGCAGGACGAGTCGAGCGAGATACACGTACCTTTGACGCGATTGCTCTTGGACTCGAATTTTGTGAGCATGACGGACATGATGGGCGAATATCAGTGCGCGAAAAAGCGTGAAAGTTGATGTGAATGATGAGCGCTGGCTGGCCAGGACAATGTACACGGCCAAGTAAGCGCGGTCGTCGTTGTGGACGTTGCTGGCGGACTGTCCTGGCTGTGCGAGACGGCGGACACGACGTGGCTGTAGGCGGAGTTGGAAAAGTGGGTCGGGTCACTAGTTGGATGATGGGCGTGCTGGGCATCACCCCCTTCCTCCAAAAGACCTGGTGAGTGCGCCCCACGTCGTCCTTGCTCACCGCCAACGCTCTGCAAGTCCACATGTCTTCAAGAAACTACCCGACCGTCTCAGATCTCTGCGCGGAAAGACCGTCGTCATGTGAGTGCGCTCGCTCTCTGGTCCCCAACTCATCCGAGCGGTCTCACAGTGATGGCACCCTGGTCACTCAACGCCTCCATTTTGCACCCATGCCACACCCCCACAGGCACATCATCGGTTGGCATCGTATACTCACTGAACTGAGAGACTCTGGCATACGTGCTATCTGCGTCTTTGATGGGAAACAACGCAACGCAGCCAAAGCCCGCGAGGTCAGCGCGTTTCACCCTGCCCTTTGTCTCGTTCATTTCAATTAATCACAGGTCGAGCGACGTAGAGTATCGCGAAAGATAGACGCAGCCCGCGGGTTCATCGAAACAACTAGACTTCATAGACTGCAGAAGCTGATGCGCCTTCTTCCCCATTACCGCTCCCTGCCAAGCACCGATCGCCAACGCATCAACGACACCCTCAGCAGCATCAAATCAGCTCACAAATCACTTGATGCGCATGCGTCAGGGTCGACACCTCTTGCGCCCACATCCCCCCCGTCGCATCCTCCATCACCATGCGCCGGCGTCACATCCTACTCTGTTCATACTTTCCCGTTCTACGCCCACACCGGTATGGGGACACACGACCTGCAGGATGTCTTGGATTCTGTGGCCGTATCACCTTTGACATCTAGATCCGAACCACAATACATGCCACCTCCAGCACATTCAGAGAATGCCACTCATGCAATCACAGACGATAATGTCGGCTCTTACGACCTATTTGATGATCATTATGATGATATTTTACCAACACTTCCATTTGTCCTCTGGAATGCCGCGGTGCAGCCCTCATCGGCGACTTCGTACCCGCTACCCGATTCTATCGAGTCCTTTCAACTAGAGCTCTCCACATTATACTCCGAATACAGCCAATGCATCACTCAGCTCACGTCCATACCTTCATCGTTCGAAGGGCCTGAGATCCCAGAGCGAGATCACGATCACGCTGCGCCAGCAGACAGCCCTGACACTCTTGATGCAAGAATAGAATACGTCATGTCCAAGCAACAGCTACAGATGACACTCGACGAAGGCCATGTTTGGAACTTCCTCTCAGGGCACTCCTCTGACGTCTTCCCACTCGAAACTGACTCTGCGCTGATGACACTCGCAGAGCGGAGCACCGTCATCTCGCGGTCATACCAACGTCGGAGCAACTCCCCAACGACACAGACATACGAAGAATGCAAGGAGCTCCTGCGTGCCATGGGCGTCCCGTGCATCGAGTCCTCAGGACCATTCGAGGCGGAAGCGCTTGCGTGTGCCCTCGTCATCCACGGCCACGCGGATTATGTCGTCAGCGAGGACACAGACGTGCTCGTGTACGAGGCCCCGATGCTGCGTGGCATCACCGCACGGGAATCCCCCATAGTCGTTGTCCACGGCGAGGCTATTCGCATGACCCTCCAACTCGACCGTGCGAGCTATGTAGACTTTGCACTCCTGCTCGGCACGGACTTTTCACAACGCATAAAAAACGTCGGACCGAACCGTGCACTCAAGTTTATTAGGGAACATGGTTCTATCGAGCGCGTCGTCGAACAGGAGAGTAAGTACCCTCCGCGCGTGCCCGTCGCGGATTACCTAGCGCAGGTTGGCGTCGCACGTCTCGTGTTTCAGAACCTACCCCCTCTTCCTGAAATCGGGCTCCTCCAGCAAACAGAGGGTGATTCGAACACCCTTTCGGAGATCATACAAAGGTATAGGTTGCATCGGATGTTGCCTGGTGCGTGGGACACCCAATCTGCTTTGGCAGGGAACTACTTTGGTGATGATCCATCTATATGGTAATGATTGGCGTCTATTGGGTTGTTCAATGGGATGCCTGCAGAGACCTGGATGTGCTTCCTGGCTGGGGAGGATCTAGAGTAGGAAGGTTGCCGATGTCACATACACTAGAGACATCCTGGCCAGGACTTGGCACAAAACCCAAGCTCTAGTATCAAAAAATACAATGCTTGGCCAAAATCTTTGAAGTCTTGTCTTCAGCTCCCGGCAAGATGGTTGAAGTCCCAACTCAGAAATATGTAGAACCACAGAGCAATCACTCACTTATGATGAAGTACTCTGCTGTACAGATCATTGTCCAAATTGAAGACATGCACGGACAACTGATGTCTGGAACACAAATTACAGTGTTTCCTTTCATATGCATGAGGGTTAACAAGAAGAGGAACTGACAGCCACTTCAACTACCTCATAAAAATCTGTAAAGCTCAAATTAGAGTCTACATAAATACACGCCAGTTTGCATACACGACAACAGAAACAACATCAATGACAATGTTAAATAAAAGCAAAATGGGGAGAGGGCCAATAAACCGTATCATTAATCAATTCCAAGGGTAGTCAGCACTAGAACGTCGTATCAAGACGTCCGACCCTCTTTCGGCGCCTTCACACTTCATTCCTCAAGATCAAACTGAAACAAGGCTCACAAAACGGTTTCTCATCCCGCAAGAAAAAGGATGGATCCTCGAATGGTTTCTTGCAGCCCTGTCGTTCCCGTTAGTTCACGTCAAGAAGAAAGGGGCGGAAGGAAGTAAAAGCGTAAAGATTAACAGCCCACCTCGCACACGAAACACCCCCAACACCACTTGCCTCCCAACGCTTCTACAGCTCTGACGCCATCCCTTATGCTCTTCTTGCACGCTTTGCACTTTGGCATCCGAAGTCGTACATGGCAGGCCTCGCAATACGGGTGTCCCTTGTACACCGTGAAACCAACATCGTCGTCGATGAATTCGCCGTCGCCGGCGAGGTTCAGCTCACCCGTGCGCGTCACAGAAGGTTGGAGCGGACCGGTTGGCGAAAGGAATGGGTCCCCGCATTCAGCACAGAAAAAGTGCTGTTCGTGGTAAGTACGTTTACCGAGAGCAGGATCGTCGAGCGTGATAAATCGTTCGTCGATGATGGCCGTCTTGCAGTGGAAACAACGGGGAGCAAAGGTCTATTTGAGTCATATACGGATGTGCGATCAGTCGTCATCGCAGTGCAATGTCATGAGACGGACCTCGTGATAGTCAAGATGACAGTACGGTCTCCCATCATGTTCAAAACTACTCACGTGCTCCAAGAGTTCGTTGCAGCTGGTGCATCTGAAACAGCTAGGGTGCCACCGTTGACCCATGGCACTCACAATGCGACCAATGATGGGTCCATTGCACCCTCCACACGAGAGGCCGTTGGTACGCATAGGGTTCGAGGGGGAAGGAGGGGGAGGGAGACCACGTTTAGATCCGGGGCCACGGGTGGGCGCGAATTGCGAAGGAGATGACTCTTGAATCTGGGTATGTCGAGATCCAAAGCTGCCAGGTGACGGTCCCGGTCTCTGCGGCTGAGATGAGTCTGAAACCGAAAATTTTGGAGGCGAGAAAGGAATGGGAGGAGAATTAGCGGCAGGGACCGAAATCACAGGCGCTCCATGCTCCGAGACCGAGATGCTAGGTGCCTCAGAGATCGAAATAGCAGGTGTGCCCGGTGTAGGGACCGAAACACTAGGGCCATTCCCAGGACCAGAAACAACGATGCCGGGACCACATGCGCTGTCGCCGTCGACATCACTATCATTATCGTGATGCCCATCAGGAAACGATATCCTTGGTACCGCTGTCTGCGGGGGTTGAAAAGGTGATTGGACTGCAGTGAGTGGTTTCCCCTTTCTTTCCGGAGACTGAGACCCTGCACGGGACCCTGCGTATGAATTACTTGTGCCGTTCCCCCTCGCGTTGCCAGTTCGTGAAGTGAGATCCTGACCAGGTGTCCAGTGCCTTCTCGGCGGTGTATCATTTGTGATTTCAATTGCCGGGGCCCGAGCGAAGCTCTGGCGGATAGGTGAGGGCGATCGGCGCAGAGAGGGCGGCGGCGGATCATCCAGATCAATGTCGGTATCCCTCGCGCGCTGTTTTTGAAGCTGGCGTTCGCTCAGCTGCGAGACCTGCGGCGACCGGGGATGAGGTTCCTGCCGAGATGACTGCTGCGCAAAGGATTTCCGATCAAATGTGGCATTTGGATTCGGAGATGACGGGAAGGGGCGCGGTTGGTGTGTTGGGCTGGTTGGTAACGATGGTGAAGATGTTCCATTTTTGAATGGCATGTTCTGTACTACTTGAAGAAAAAGGCATGTATGAAATGTCGTTGATATGTGTATTGGGCATGGCAAACTCACTCGAGACATCCGCCGTACCAAAGAATTGGCGAGGGGTACGTGGAAGAGGCACGTTTGCGTGCCACCCTTGCTGTTGGCGCACAGGGCTGGCAGGAGCAGGGGTGGCTCGGATGGGACTCTGAGCAGGCGTAGGACTTGATATCTCCTGCTGAGGTTGCCTTTTCCTATCTCGCTCGCGTTCCTCCGCTAAACTCATCGAGGCCAAGCGGAGGGTGAGAGATTGAGTCTCCGGTGCGGGTGTGCCAGGAACAGAACTATGCTCAGAGAACGGAGTGAATGAGCCGGATACTGGAGGCGACATGCTCGCTCGGGGACTTTGCGGGAGGCTGGTGGCTTGGGATTGACCCTGTGGGGTGCTCGAGTTCGGAGTTGGCGGTTCAGGGAGTGTCGCGGAGCGCGTGCGAGTGGTTTGTTCCTGCTGAACACTGGGGATGATTGCCTTGGCGCTCTGGCTGTCGTCACGATTCGCGATAGCCATCCTTGAGCGGGTGGGCAAATCTCTGATTCCATACTGGGGACTCGGGGAAGCAAATACGATGTCGTGCTCGTCATCCTCTGTCTGCAAGGGATCAGCGAACGTCATTGGTTCGTACGCGTCCTGGTCAGAAAGCGAGGAAATGTCAGAGGGAGAAGAGATGTCGTATTCATCTTCTGAGGAAGCAGTGACGCGTTGGTGGAAGGACGGAACGCGAGGTGGCTCGGTGGGCGAGGAAGGAAGGGGCCGACGGGGAGGAGAGGACTGGAGTCGCTGGGCCGGCTGTGTGCGCTCGGGGCTCTCTGCACGGCGAGGGTCGGCACGTGGCGGGGGGACAGTGGGGGGGAAGACCCCCGAGACGGTGCTTCTGCGTTCGATTACGTTGGCTCCGACCGTGGCGGAGGAGGCAGGGTGGAAATTGCGATTCCTGAGCGGGGGAGACTTTGACTCGTGTGTCTCTGAGCGTGGTGCGCGGGGCCAGGTCGGGAGTGGGGTGAAAGGGGCGGCGGGGACGGGAGGAGGACGATTGATGGGGTCTGGAGGAGGCGCGGTGCGGCGGGAGAAGGAGCTGGGAATGCGGAGATCGCGATCGGGGATGGGGTTGGGGACGATGGTGTTGATGATGGCCTTGAGCGGGCTGGCGGGTCTGGCGGAGAGATCGACGCTGGCATGCCTGGTGGGCGGGAGGGCGGGGGTGGGGAGGGGGCGTCGTGCGGGGGGTGCGGTCGGGGATGTGGCAAGTGTGGCAGAGGGGGCGAGGATGGCGGGCCGAGACGGGGCGGGTGCCTGCACGACGAGCGGGGACTGGCGGAGGGGCGGCGGCATCGACTCGGGGCGGGTGCGCGGGGTGGGCAGCGGTCGGCGAGACGGGCCGGCCATGTGGATTGGGACAGCGGGCGCGTACGACGGCGACGACACGAGCCCATCGTGCCCAAATGGCGCCTGGCTCGTGTACTGGAACCCGACGGACTGCCCGCGTCCGTACATCCGTCGGCTGTCGTGCTCGACGTGCATGACGCTCTGCAGCGCCGGTCGTGCAAATGTCCGGTGCTCGTCGTACGCCATCGTCCGCTAAACGCTGCAGCTCATCAAAAACCGATCCACTCGACTCATCTAGGTCATCACGTGATACGATTACAAATATATACAAACACCCCTATCCACCTTTAACTTCGGCGCTTCCAATACGTGCCGCTCGGAAATTCGTACTCGGCGATGCTGGCGGTGTGCATCTCCGTACTGGTCTCGTGTCAGCAACACGCACATCTCCGCGCACCACCACTCACCTGTATCCTTCTTTCTCATTTTCCGGAACGACATACCGTCCCTGCTCATTAATCGAGCACGGGTACACAAAATGCTCGTGCAAATGGTTCGCGTATTCGATGACGTTCCGTTCCATCGACCCAGAGATTGCAATATAGTCGATCAAACTGTGAAACGCCGATTCCCGCTTAGCCGGCCCCCGTCCACTGATAGCACCCACCTCAGCTGAATAACGTGTTCGCAGAGCCCGACACCACCTGCGTGCGGACACACCAACACGCCGAATCTACATCACTCCCCGGCGTCTCACCAATCGCCCGAAATCAAAGAAACCATTCCACGCACTTGGCCGCCATTAGAAGCACAGCAAGCACCTCGCTGACCCCACCCAGCCTACACGCATCAATCTGCGCGACGTCCACCGCCTCCGCCTGGAACAGCTGCTTGAATGTCATTCTGTTGTGTGCATGTTCCCCCGTTGCAACGCCGATCCCGTACGGAGCGAGTGCCCGTCTGACCGCCGCGTGTCCAAGAATATCATCCGGCGCCGTCGGCTCTTCAATGAACCTATGCATAACGATTATCAGCATCAGTGTTTGTCATCCGGCGCCAACACACACCATGGTCGGATCTCTGCGAGTGCTTTCACATATTTGATAGCCTCGTCGACGTCCCACACTTGGTTGGCATCAATCATCAGCACCGCTCCTGTCGGACCCGCGTTCCTCCCTTTCAACTCTGCGCTGTTGGGATCGCGAGGGGGCTTATCTGACCAGTAGCTCACGTCACGTACAAACATCTAATCGCAAAATTATCACATACCGGCAGGATAATTATTTGCGTCATCGATGATACGCCTGATCATTCTTCCCCGCCGTAAATCATCTTCAAGCGAGGCGCCGACTTTCATCTTGAAATGTGTCCACCCAGACTGCACCGCTTCTTTCGTGAGACGTGCAACCTTGTCATCGGAATAGCCTAATCAAATCGTACGCAGCGGATATCGAGCCGAAACGATTAGCGCTGTCTTTTTTATCAATTTCAGTCTCACCGAGCCATCCCGCAGACGTAATGTACGCAGGATATCTAATACCACGCACGTTATTACAGATAAGCCGTCGATTAAGTGGAGCTTGCACATACCCGACCTCTTTTACATATGCCTCTCTTTCTCGCTTTCCTCCTTCCCTTTCTTTCAGCATCGCCAGCGCTTCCTCGCGTGTGAGCACATCAGTGATGTACCGAAACGCCGTCGTGTTGACAACTTCTTCCTAGAGGCCGCGTCCACGAGGTTGATAGCGGCGAACAACCAGAACCGAAATGCACGTTCAAGATCTATTTCGAGCCATTCGTGTGAGAAACATGAGACGACATACGGGAGTCATATCCACGATGAGCTTCCAGAGCGGCTTGTTTCGCGACCTTGCAAACATATCCCACACCGCATTATCGACGGCGGCGAGGGCGAGATGAATTATACCCTTTTCCGGGCCGATCCTAGCACAAATGCCGCCGACGGTACATGCGTGCAAGGTCAATTCTCTTACGCAGACGCATCAGATTGTGGATGCTTACCAGCGTAATTGAGGGTCGCTGGACATCCAGTCCCATGCCTGACCCATGTTCTCAAAAAGTTCTTCAGGATTGCGGCCGATCAAGCGCTGAGAAAGCACCCGAATGGCATGACAGACCTGCTCGTAAATGCATAGATCACCATTTGTTGATCATGAGTCCATGTATGGAGGGAAGAGGGTGTATGGAGCCACAGGCACCGGCAATGTGCCTATCCACCCGCTTGTACTTGGCCGTCGTCAGGACCGGCAGCATTTCACTTTTTGACAGGTGAAAGCAAGAAACACGCCGTCGCATATGGCCAGGCCGTATATCTCGATGACTCACGATTTCAGTTCCCCGGCCAATGGTAAACGTCATCCCATGGCCCACTAAACCATAATCGGTGTACAGCGTCACATATGCCGCGGAGTAATCGCAGTCTGTGTTCCTGAGTGATACAACACCTCCGTCGAGTCTGGAACATTACCCCTAACACATCAGGGGTCACTCACATTGCATCAGTTCCGTCGCCCGTCAGGGATGTCGGGAAACGGATATCTGAAAACCGCAAAGTCGTCGAACGAGACCTGACAAGCCACATGAGCTGTCACTCACCGCGCGTTTCGAAGCGAGCGAACCTTCCGGGCATTGGACGATAGGACAAACCCGAGATCTACTGATGGGTGCGTGGTCAACTCAGTTGAGGGGACAAGATCATCAGCCTTGTGGCAAGCCTCGTTTTTATACATAGTATAGACTAATGGAGACTCACGACTGTCAGCGGGTTATCAACTTATCGTTTTGGGTGACTCCAATCTGACACGACGGTGGGATTTTCAGGGAGCCAGTGACTTCACTCGGCAAACGTCGAGCGTAACCCGGAGGCAATATCGACAAGGGCCCAACCTTGTACAAGCTGGCCCAGACGTGTCTGGGACCGAGGATGATCTAGAGCTGAATACCATGCACTGAGCTGACGACGATCCCGATCGACCGTCACCTGCACAGCCGAACGTTCGGGTTCTCGAGTCTCGATCTTGTTTGACATCGAACACCGAACATCGAATCTCGAAGACCGGAGCCGCGGCTTACAGTCTTCGTGGACTTGCACTGCGATACAGGTGCCCGGCCAGCTCGGATGGTGAGACTGTGATTTGATCCTAAGTATAGACCAAGTCACTTGTGCATGTTACTGAAATTTCACGAGGGTCCGCAGTAGACGTGCACATTGAAGAATGGACATGTGTCTCTCGCCTGTAGCGTGTTGTCCGCGGGGTGGGCAAGGACCGCAGCGATCAACCAGCCACCCAACGTCCCTTTGACCAGGGTAACCGTGACGCATGAACAGTACCAAGGGTCCTGGTCAACCCACAACATCCTGGATGATATCCGACAATCGCTGGGAGAAATACAGTACGAACATTGATGTGATAGGTCGTCAATCACACGGGGACGGGTGCAACAAAGAAAGAAAAAAAAAGACGGGACGACAACAAGCAAACTGAGCAAGTGTAAGTAGAGCACGAGCAAACGGGTGCAAGACCTTGTGACACAATCATCACGGACCAAAAGTCGAACATTAGAGAAGAGAGAGAAAGTCATCGAAGCGTGAAAGTGGAATCGACAGGAAGAGCTATCACCATCCAAACTTCCGATTTCGTCCCCCCTTTCCCGCCAGCGACAGACTCATGACAGATACGCCAGTCAGCACCCCATGCTCGCAAACCTAACCACGTCTTCCTCCCGTATGCTCAGTTCACGTCGTCCAATTTTTCCTTGTCACCAACCGCCGCCGCGGTCGCCTGCTCGCCCTCCACGTCAAAGTTCTCGACGAGATCGGGAACATCGTCATCATCGTCCTCAGCGCCACCTGCTGTTGGCCTCTGTTGGCCTTGTTGGATTGCTTGGTAGGATTCTGCGAGCTTGCGCAGTGATGCAAGGGAATCAGGGCCGAGTTGGTTTAGAATACCGGGGACCAGCTCTGTAAGCTCCTTGACGTGTCCTGCGCCATAGATTGCAAAAGTGTTGGCGGACACCGCGGCGTGAACTGCTCAGAAAATAGCAACACATGATTAATACCCCAGATCCCCTCGTCCGACGGACCACGTCGTGGTGAGAGAAAAATATCGGCGATGTATTCGGGGGGTTAATTTAGGATGAGATAAGAGGAAGACGTGCCTTTTGGAGTGGTGAAATGTAGTACGTTTCCGTCCTCTCTAAACATGTTTACCTCCTCTACTCCAGGAATAGGTTGTACATTGAGTTTCTTGAGGGCAGCCTGTAGTTTTTTGTCATCTTGTGCGGCAGAGGGCTTGGTTTTCCGGACGACTTTCCGACGCATGGTACCCTTTCCACCTGGAACATGTTAGAAGCGATGATTTTATGGAAAGATGTAGAGAGATGAAGCGATGGCCACACCGCGGGCATGGCTGACCGAAAATCGCTCACCAAGCCGGTTAGCCGCAGCCTGTGCCTGCAGTTTGGCCAATTTTGCTGGATCCATGAGGAGGGGTGGTCGAGGATCAGATATGCCTGCGGAGGAAGAGGGGAAGGGGCTGGTGTGTCTAGTGTACCGTGAAAAGTTGCAAACAAGGTTTGCACGCAAATACATGCACACAAACGACCCAATTCTCAGCTGCGGCCCGTGCAGATAAGATAATCTCTGCCATGTCCTCCATCCAGTTCCACGTCCGTCCCGCCACTGTCGACGATGTCGTGCGTATTCATGGCGCCGCAACCTCCATTACTGATCAAGTCATCCCAGGATGCCCTCCTACAACTTGTCCGCGATCTCGTATGACCTCCCCCGTTATACCGTGCGACCCGCAGTAACTCTTGCATAGGCCACATACGAAAAGGAGCCAGAGTCCGCAAAAGCTACCAGAGAGCTGGTAGGCACCCTCGTCTGTCACGATCAGGACCCACCCACCCCCCGCAGTTCAGAGAAAACATTTTTGAAAAGGGCTACGCACATGCCCTCCTCGCGTTGAAAGGTACCCCCGCGGAACCCGGCGTGCCCCTTGGTATGGCCCTCTACTTTTTCAACTTTTCCACCTGGACAGGAAGGCCAGGGTTGTATGTACGTCCCTGCGCCAAGCCATCGTGTCCATGTCTGACACGGGTACCCAATACAGCTCGAGGACTTGTTTGTGAAACCAGAGGCCAGGAACGTAGGAATTGGCAAAGCACTATTTGCAGAGCTCGGTAAGGTGGCACAGGAAAAGGTACCTTGCATTTTACCTCTCCGTTGTGGGCCAACGGCCTCTCTCTTTCCTGACAGAATTGCGGACGTCTTGATTGGTCCGTACTCACGGTGGGTGCACATGCTTGGTGTGACTCTGTTTGGGAATTCATTCGGGCATACGCAGTGGAACGAACCTTCTATTGCATTCTACGAAAAAGTTCTGTCGGCTAAGCGCATGGACGGCTGGATGGGCATGCGGTTGACGGACGAGGGCATCCAAAACCTAACAAGGTTTGCCCCCGTCGCCAACTGAACAGTTTACCCCTGCGGCCCTGTGGTAGAACCCACTTTGGAGTGTTGGGAATACACCCAAATAATTGATAGGCGACGCTCTATGTCGCGGCAGTGCCAACCTAGTTGCCACTGATATATGATGCATGGTGGAGATTTAAGGTGCACGACTGTAAGGCATTGTGTCCAACAAGGGTATGTACATGTTATATTCCATCGTAACTCGCGCCACCGGCCTGCGTTGGGCCGGATGTGTCAGCAAAGGAGTGCAGGTGCTGCAGTATTTGGAATGGGTCGCTCACTTTACGCAGCCTAGATATGATGGGGTCCTCTTTCAGGTCGTCCCTTTCACGAGCGGCCACCTCGATTGAGTAAACACGCAGCACCTGCTTGACATTTGTAGTGTGCACGGAAATCTAGAATGTGCAAGGGAACATATCAACATCACAACTAGGGTAGAACGGGTGTGCGATATGCGTCAGGGAAACAGAGACCACGAGGTGCCGATGGTCTGACAGATACATGTGGTGTCGCACGTAAACGGAGGACGGGGAGACCGACCTTTGCTTTGCGCATCACCTTGCACCCAGATCCGATCCATACCACGAGAATGAACTTTTCACGCTGGGACTCTTTGTCATTGGAATAGGTCACGCGTGCGTAGCCGTAAGAGGCCTTGGAGTCATCAAGGGCGGCTCGGAGCTCTGAGAGGCCGTGCGTGCCTGTCTTGGTGACTACAAGTTTGTCTGAGCGATCGGACTGGTGCGTGTGGGGGAGGCGTGTCAGGTCGAGCCACAGCGTACAAGGCAATGTTCACCCTGACCTCATAATCCAAAAGCAACCAATTAGTGTCGGATTTGTCAGAACGCACGTCCAGGTAGGCTGGAGGATCAGCGAACACGATGCTGGTTCAACCACAACTGACGCATCGACGAGCAGGGCTGACCTTGGTTGATCTCTGCGTCGGACACGTCCGCCATGTTGAGCGCTGGTCAAAACGGTTGGCAACGCTCCCAACGCCGTGATCGGGGGATGCCGACCGCCACTATCGCGGAGTGTGAATGACCCTTTCTACACCGACCATGTCTCTGCGAATCCAACAAGTCCTCTCCACCGCTGGACGTCGTCTCTACTCGCAGCACATCCCACCCCGCAACTGGAAACTGGCCGGACACGTTCCCCCCACCTCTCTCCTCTTTGACAACGACGCTCCGTCTCTCGATCTCACCGAGGACGAACCTCCACCACCCCCCAAAAAGCATCCCGGTGCAGCTCCAACCCCTGAGCAGTGGCGACGGCATCGCGAAAGTATCAAAGAGGCGTTCCCGGGTGGCTGGAACCCCACGCGTAAACTGTCGCGCGATGCCATGGACGGCCTTCGTTCCCTGCACGCGTTCGACAAGGACACGTTCTCTTGCGCGGTGCTCGCGGACAAGTTCAAGATCAGTCCAGAAGCTGTTCGCCGGATATTACGAAGCAAGTGGGAGCCATCGAGAGAGAAGCGGGCCCGGTTCGCTGAGAGGGAAAGAAGGGGCAGAGAAGAATGGATTGGGAGAAGAAGACAGGAGGAGAAGGACAGGGCAGCTCAGATCCTCTCGGAGGCTAGACAGAACGACAAACCACGATCGCGTCAAGCATCAATACGAGTCAAGTCAAAGGACAAGCTCTTCTTCGAATGACATCTGCCGTTCCAGACGTGCGAAAGTGCACCGCGACGTTTCCTGTGTTTCACCTTATTATTCATCGACGCCAACGTAGACAGGCATAAACGCGTGTTGCCTTTGATGTACCTTGCCTGGGCTGGACTTTGACTACGCCGAACACGACTAACCGCTCTAAACGGTTACTCTATAAACGAGTGACGTGGTATGTGATAAGTCAAAAGTACAGTGCTAACTAGAGGATAGGTAATATGGTTAATATGAGTGTGTATCTACCAAAGTACGCGCGGTCCCGAGTTAGTTCGGAATCCTAGGAATTATGCAAAGATAAATATAAGATAAAATGGTGTTAGATCTGAGTGGCCGAAGTGAGCGTGTGCCGAATGATGTAAGGTGTACACGATGCGGTTCAAAGTCGTGGTACAAACGAGTCCAGGGATGGAGTCCGGTGGTCAATGCCCAGCTTGACCTATTATGATAGTTCAGCCTCATCATATGCAAGGTAATAGATATCTTTTTCGGGGCGACACAAGAGGATATCGTTCCAATTGGGTCGGGGTAGGTCGGCTCGTGCGCCCCGCGAGTCCACAATCGAATACCGGAACCGCAATAGCATCATCGAAGTGATGAGCTTGAGCTCCATTCTCGCTAAGCGTTGGCCAAGACAGATGGTCTTTCCTGTGAAATCAAAGTGTCAACTTCACCGCCAACCACGTAATGATACGGCTGCACACTCACCACCTCCCCATCCAACGTAGCCGAACGGCGTTTTCGCCTCCTTGCGGCTCGGGTCGAATTTCCACGGATCGGGGTATAGTTCCGGGTTAAGATGAACGTCCGAGAATGGATAAACGACGTATGCCCCTGAAGGGATGGTTTTGGAATCGATGAGTGTGTCAGGTCCGAGGTTGCGACGCATGGCGGTGTGTGGCTGCGCAATCCGAAGTGTCTCGTGGATAAGGGCATCCAGAACAGGTGTTTCTGCTTCCCAGGCTTCCAATGGAATGGATGCCAAAAGTGACGGGAGCGAAGCACTAGCCGCTGCTTCCGGGCGGTACGTCGACACTAGTTCTTCGATCTCGCGGATGGCCTTGTCCTTCCACTCCAGGTTGTTGCCTAGAAAGGTTACAAGCCATGACGCCGTGGTACCAGTCGCTCTCGCTCCCGCAACTAGCAAACCCATTATGAACTAGAGAGGAGTTAGTGGGGTATCAGCAAGGTGTCGAATCACTTACTCCCACAATCACCAGCCGCTCATCCTGCGCGTCAATAAGCATCTGGAGCGTGTCGTTTTGAGGTTTGCCACTCTTCACCCGAATATCAATGGCGCGTGAGACGATGTCGTAAACCTTCTTCGTCGCGAGTAATTTCTTCAACATACTGGGGCCGGGCAGCCAAGGAAGCAGGATAGTTGTTGGGGTAGTTCCACTGTCCAATATATCGTATAGGCTTTTGAGCCGTGCAACCAGTGCAGGATCATCTGCAATTTCTTGACTAGTAATACTGCGCACAGTAGTTTGGAAAACGAGCTGGAATGAATGGGCAAGTCATTAATTGCTGTGAACGCAACGTTATCATTCAAGACATACTTCATATATTTTTTCAAAGGGATCAAATGTTCCACTAGCTCCCCAAGTGTCCATAACCCGGTGACAATCCTCCAGAATGGGAACAATAACTGAATTGGGGAGATCAGCGACATACACGAATGGTGGTCAGCCGCACGTACGTTGTTTAAGATGGTCATTTTTCTGCGCTGAAGCGAGACGTTTGTGGATAAGGGCTATTCGGCGGGTTTGGAGATCGGAGGTGACGCCTTTGACCATAGGAATCTGATAGTAATATGTTACAGCCGATGTGAATAAACTAGAAAAAGTAACACATACTGCACCAGACAGAACCTTGAACCCTTCTGTCAGATCGAAAGCCCTGTTTGCGAAAAAAGCTTTTCGCGCCGACTCCCCGGATACGACGATGACAGTTTCCTGTGGATGACGTTAGTAACCCACGTTGCAGTCCGAGAGGTGGGTGGAGCACGAACGCGCAACATGTTGAATTGAAAGAGCTTCTCCCCCGTCTTGCGGAAACCGTCGTTGAGGAAGTCGAAGCGTCGTCGAAAGAATGGGGCGATGGCGAGGAGATGGGAACCAGGCAAATAGACGGGAGTTTGTGCGTAAATAGGAGTTTGTGCGGAGAGCTCGTCCTTGGACGAGCCATGACCAAACACCAGGAGAGCAAAGAGAATGAAGAGAGCCAGGACCACTTGGGCCTTGAGGCTCGACATAAGAAAGGCGTCGGCAGCTGATTGTAGGCCGACTGTGTACATGGTTCGGGAAGCGGGAAGCTTTTTTGATAGGGGAGGAAGACGGCGAGGGACAAAGCACGATTAATGCCTGCTCTTTTAACTAGTTCCAGTCAATGTGCACGTTGAAGCCTGTGAAATATCATGACATTAGAACAACGCGCTTCATAGCCAAGGTGCCTACCACCGCTGGAACTGACAGGTGGAATCCAAATTCAGCCTAGATCTTGACGATCAATCGCCTCGGTGCCGCGATTTTGCGAGACGGTTAGGATGAAGTCGCGTGCAATGAGAGGCCGCCGTCAGCCTAGAACACGCATTTGGACATTAATGCAGCATCGGAGCCATCCTGTCCCATCTCAGTCCCCGTCCCCTGTGATGGGCAAACATCCAGTGCCATGATTTGACAGGATTTTCAACGTTTCAACCCTGAGCGCAGTGCGACCAAAGTACCTAAAGGCGAAGCTTTAATGCCTCGAGGTATCGGTGCGGCGGGGCTTTACGCCCATTCATTCGTCATAAACTCCCGTCGGAAGCCGATCGTCCCAGCACTAAGCCCGCGCATCTTCTCCGATTGGAGTGAATAATTTGCCAGATGCAACCTCATTGAGTGCAGATTGCGATCGCAGCCGGTTCCGAATGAGGTTGGGGAGTCCACAGCCGAATTTCTATATGATAATCCACATTCATTTGTTGCAACGTCAGAAACACCCCGCCAACGTGTATATTCTTTCCGTTTATCACTGGGGTGTGGGCCCGGCACAGTGCTGTGTCTCCGGAGCCTGAGAAACACGGTGAATTGATCACGCGTCACATACACCGTCCAACTCAGAGTGCCAGTGATCGAGTACTGTCAACACACAGAACCAATGAGTCAGCGCGGCCATGACTACGCAGACGTGAAAAATCTGGTGCGAAGCGAAAACATGGTCAAACTTTCCAGGCGCAATTCGCTCGGGAATGCGGTTGGCGCTGAGCGGGAATGAAATCAAATAAACGCATCAGGCACGCAGGTTCACGGCAAATGAGGAAAACGCACTAAATCAATGCACCCACTATGTATAATGTACCCGAGGTGAGTAGCCAACCAAAGCCCATCTCGGAAAATACTTTCATTGTACCATGTCTCGTGGCTAGCTGCGCCACAGGCACGACAGCGCATAGTCCGAGGGCAATAAACACACCCGTTCTCGCACCTCGATGGGTTGGCTTCGCGTATTCGGGATTCAAGACAGTGTATGTGGCACCTACCATACACAACACGTTATAAACCGCCCTTTACGCTTTGGAGAGCACTTACAGACACCAGCAGACGTGATAGCAAGCAGATGAAAGGCCTGAGACAGGGGATCGCAGGAGAAACCATAGAAAATGCAAGGTACGAACGACCCGACAGTAAGCACTACCGAAAGAGATCAGCGATGGTAGCCCAGGCGGTGGAAACGTCCCGACCTATGATGCCCATGTAGTCCAAGGCATGACATCTGGCAGAGACCTGTCTGGCCTAAGTGTCTCGAACTGTTTCAATTTGGGAAAGACGTACCTTCTGAGAGTGGCACGTAGATGTATGGTATACAGCGCTGGCGAACAAACAGAAGACAGCCGAC
>JBBPLK010000027.1:132831-148589 GCA_038089735.1 Exsudoporus frostii
CGTAAGGAATACTGCAATGACGCAGGTATCGACCCATGTCGCTGTCTCGTACACTCCCACGTGTCTCGTCTGAAAGGTTGCAAGTAAAACAACGAAAAGTATTGCACCCCAAAAGTGACTGTGAATGTTCACTGGGTGAACACCGATGGCAGATCTGCATTCACCACGAGGAATACAGAGGCCGGTCACTATCTAGGCTCACCAGTCTCATTGTGAAAGTCTAACCATTTGAAAATTGGCAGTGTTTGTGAGTGCCTATACGAAGAGATGCACGACGACTTACAGCCAAAGATGGAAGTAACGCAACCGGACCACCTGTTTTGCACCCTGAAGAAACTACACTCAGCTCTCGCCATAGTGGATGGACCACACTCCCAATCATCGTAGCAAGGAATGCTTACGGACGGTATCCACTCAAGATATACTCATTGTCTCTCTGCCACTCGGGTATCTCGGCCCAAGAGAGTGTCTGTGAGTTGACAGCTGATCGCTTTGGGTTCACGTCGGGTCTTTGTGTGCCATTCGAAAGGACAGACGAAGGCTTGCGCTTGTGCATAGAAGCAAGTCTGGTGGGCAGGAATGAAAGCTGTAGTGGTATGACCCTTTCTAACTGTGCAGGACGTTGAGAATGGAGCAGAATGAAGGTGACAACGCCGAGGTGTGCATTACAAAAAAAGAAGCCCACTCGGGACGGCTGTGGACCGTGGGAAAACGGCACGGTTCGATCTTGATTCCATTCTGCAACACGTTGGGCAGGTACAAACGATATCCGCATCATCATTCATGATGTAGTGTGTTGGGGTTCGGGTTACATACAAGTCCAAAAACCCAAATAGCCATGGTAATGATTATCGCTTCCGAAGTCAACACCGACCCACACGTGCCCCGCGACAAAGTGTCACCCCATCAAGCGTGTCCGTGATACCCGCGACCGCATTCTAGTCGAGGTCAGGAGATAAACACTTTCTTCAACGCACTAAAATCGCAGACTTGATCAGACCGCGGACATATAACTTTGCCGTTGTTCTTAGCGGCCATCTCTTCAAGCGCCTAGGTGACACGTGGGGCTGTAAGCACTGTTTCATGTCAAGGCACACTATTACCGTACCTCTGTCGAGTAAACGTATCCGTTGGGGAAGGCCATTGGCATATTGTCCTCATCCATTATTTTACCGCTCAGATAGCAAACGATAGTAGAGTTGGCATGGTGACTGAAGGGTACCTCTTTCGCGAGAATACTGATGTTGGGATCGCACACCGGACAGTCGACATTGTGCGTGAGATCATAGCAAGCAGGTAGCTTCAGAGAAGCGAGCCCAGCGTAAAGCGCAAGGTGTAAAAGCGGCTCCGTTGGCAAACTGTTCAACGAGTAAATAGCGAGGCGAAATGCTTGGATCAATGAGGTCCAACGAGACTCGTCGTAGAGACGCTATGACGGCGTGAGACTCGGCGGAAATCACTTTCGTGTGTCACGAACCTTGTACTGTCCACAAGTTGTTGAGGGCTGGACCGCCAGGAGTGCCATAGCTTGCGTAATCTGATGCAGGTGGGTCTCCTGCCACGATACAAGGTACCTTTTCGCATACGTGATCGCATCCTGTGTCTTCCGAGCGCGGGCTAGTTCAATGTATTCCTGAAGCCGGAGTTCGAACTCGAGAGTGCTCTGCAAAGTACCGGAAATTGCTGTGTTAGCTCAAGGTGGCGTAGCTCAGGAACTCACCCTAATTTTCCTCAACGCCGTTTTATTTTCGCTGCACCATGCTATAGCTTCAGTGCAACTGTGCCGGAAGAGCGCGCGTTCAATCCTGTGGATATCCATAAAAAGATCAATATCCACAAGGGTCTAATGGATATGAACTTTCAACGTGGGGTCCAGCAGAGACTGACCGCAAGGTTAACGTACTTCAATGTCCCTCTCTTGGGCTAGTTTCCTCGCGGTTTTTTCCCGGCCTGCGCGGAGTGTCCAGTCGACAAGCCATCGGTCCAGCCGCGTGTCTGCCCAACGTGAAAAATCAGGGCAGTTCGTGGTCGGTAGAGCCTCGACCAGTGCGAGATGCTGAAGCCGTTCGTGTGTAACATCCAGTGTGGGCCTGCCATTGTTTTCCTGTAGATCCGAAAGCTGTGCGGAATACGCATCTGATGAATCACTGTCAAAAGCACACAATACATGAGGACCCGACCTTGCGTTTAAGATTCTCCACTCGCGTTATCATCCCATCAACGGTCGTGGCGGCATCCTCAAGGTTGACCTCGTTTCCCTTTGAGAGTCTCTGAAGTTCATTCGACGTTGTCTGAGCGTTACCCAGTTCACGCTCGATGTTCCTTTGAGATGCACGAAATACTTTGCGATAATTCTCGTAGGGTACCTAGCATGCATCGAGGTGAGATTCCCACTCCAAGGGTAGTCTGACGTACGCGCGCAAATGGTTGTTCAAAGAGCATAACACCATCAACATTCACTTTGTTCGTGCTCATGGCGACGAATTATTCAAGCGGCCGTGTCTGTTGTGAAAGACAAAGTTAGTGGCGCAGTGTCGGCAGTGCCTGGAAGTTGCGGCATACCGCACTGACGTCGATCGTGGTCATCACGTGACAGACTAAATAGCTGTGATTTTATACCTGGGGATGGCGAACGTTGAGAACACGTTCGTTGTAACGCAGGGATATATATATTTTCATTTGGTACTGTCTAGAATTCATTCTACCTTGAACCGATGCATTACAAGGGGGTACAGTCATCCATTCCTTGTCGCTCGACGCTCCATTCTCCAGGCGTATATCTCTCTTCCGAGCGCGACTATCAGAGGTACCGAGATAGAAGCAAACAGGGGAGTGTAAACAGCATATTTGTGCTCGGCAGGGAAGTACAGCATTGCCAGCATGCCGGGATTAAAAAAAGCGTGGGAGGCCAAAGACAAAGCCTCACTGGACCATCGCAATGGAACCGCTGGGGACTCCACCGCGGATCTATATGCCTATGAAAATTTTACCTCGTTATGATAATGTCATTAGGCTAACCGAAATGGAATACAGACCTCTTCAAGAGCTGACAGCGCATTATATACGTCCCCCTTGACCTTTTGGTCAACAGGCATAGCGTCGATTTGGTCAACCAGTTTCACGATGCTCTGAAGTGTCTGTTGGCTGTTCAAGATATTCTCAAAGGTTCGGTGTCGCAGGAGGGCATCTAACTGCCAGTCAGATAGTGGTGAAGCCACTTCGGACCGGACGCCACGAGGAAGGGTAGGAACACCTAACAAGGCAGCCAGTTGACTAGAAAACGCAGAAAAGACAGGCACCAAATCCGCTGCGGTCAAGTGCGCGGGCGTCGCATCATCCGCATGCCTGTTTAGAATGAATATACCGCCCCATTGGGGCAGAAGAAATGTACTCTGGTTCATGGGTGACCCTGAAATCGCTCCAGTTACCCGTTCACTTGATAGTTGATGAACGCTTACCGTGTGCGTCAAGAATGCAAAACTGCCGAGATGACAACGGTACAAACAACACAAAATGGAGAACGGGGTCATTGGAAACACTGGAAGCTGAATCACACGTCAAAACTCTTGTCCCGAACGCCCAGCTAACGAGATAATTACACAATGACCATTCAGCAGAGTTGACGAACACGGTCAGATCCTCGGGAGTGACACCATGAAAGGAAGTGTTGCCATCAGTAAATCGCATGGGTTCAAACGCCAGTGGTGCATGATATTGGACCTGACTTTCAACGGTGATATTGTGGAGTACATTCAATTGGGAAAGAATTGGAAACAGATGGTCTGCGGGCTTCTGATCAACCGTCGGAACTCAAATGAAACAGGGCAACTTGCCTACAATCGCAGGTTGAATGTCCCAAGAATTAACGAGATGGTCAGATGCAGCGTTTTCGTTCAGCAACGTGAAAGCAACCCGATAGCGGTCGCTGTATTGAATGACGCGTTGTTCCTGTATCGGGGAGATCTCCGGCGCAAGCAGGCCAGACAAAATACTAGCCAACCGGGGAACTGAAGGACAGTTATCGTGCATGAGGCGCAGAAGTATACCAATCATGATCCGACCCACCTGATGCATCCTCCGGACTCACCACCAACTGTCTGGAATGGTGGACAGCGGTGCGATCCCCGAGGAAGACAGTATATGCACTTGGAGCCGGACTTCGGTCCTCTACAACATTGATTACCAACTGCATGTGGGTCCTCTCACTCAGTTCCTCGCACCTGCGCTCTCGCTAATACCCATCCGAATGTCTAGGTTTCTCCACGTAGGGGAAGCATGCAGAGTCTGAGCAAGACCTTCGTTGAGCTCTGTTACCAAACGGGGGGCCCTGTTCTCAAAGCTCGATGCGTCAAGCTGTACATGTATAGGAAAGACAAATTTCCTCTCGAGCTGCGCCCTTACACGGACCGAGGGCAGCGCGATACGTTCGATACTTGTGAGCCTCCACCAGAACGGAAGAGCGAGGACGATTATAGTCCAATAAGAGCATAGGACGAGCCTTCGTATCTTGGCGGACTCGAAAGAGAGTCTTTGAGGCTCCTTGAGACCGTGGCTTGGGTTGGCAGGGGCTGAGTCCATCACAAGTTCATGTCTTGGACGCGTTCTCTGAGACCTACCTCGACCACGCTCGGCGGAGTTTCAAACGCTCTCTCCCTCACACTCCTCTTGTCTTCCGAGTCTACGCACTGTTCAAAGAACAATTGATAGGACGGTAGTTCCATGCACCGTGTCGCAATATAATTTCTGGGACGCTCGTACTTCAACATTCCCACCGCTCATTTCCTGTTTCAAGACTGCTGGCGTGGCATCAGATTTTTGAAGAGTTATCGTGAACATGTCCTCTGTCAGCTATGGGCAGCTGTCTCCAGCCGGAACGTCGCTGTCTCATGATCTCCGTCGACCTCCAGCTGGTTTTCCTTCATACGATGTCAGTCAGATCAAATACCTTACTCCTCAGTTCCTCAATGCTTTTGCATAGCATTTCTCTCGTCGTAGATCTCCTTCTCCAGGTCCATTTACGAGGCGGGTCGCCTACGATAGCTATAAACCTCGAAGTGGTGCATACTATGACGATCATCCCAACAGCTACAGGCCAAATGTTTACAGGCCCCAGCGGTACTACAGCCGTAGTCCGTCACCGCCTCGTTACGACCGTGCAAGACCTCAGGAAACTCGCCAGTGGGACCACGCCTCTCGATGGCAGTATAAGCGCCTTTCTCCGAGTCCACCACCGTGGGACAAGAATCGTCGTGATACCCTAGCTGAGAGGATGTTTGAACCCCAAGAGGTTTGGAAACAACCGCCTTTTGATAGACCTGCTCGGTATGAATTATATGTTGTATCGTCAGAGGTAAGAGTGCTATAACACTTAGTACTTCGTAGATTGGATTCCAACCTCGATCGGTATGGGGATCGTCGACAGCAAGCGTCACGAGATCTCTCCCCACAAAGACCTGCTGCACGCTCAGACTTCGTGCCACACTACGACAGCTACCGCCCCTCCACCGCCCTCCATGCTGTGCGCGATCTCGGGTCCTTTTCGCGGACCGCCGACACGTACCGACCTCAGTACCTGGACGATCCTTGGTCGTCATCCCACACAGGTGATAGCGTAAGTTACCAACGAAGATCTACTCACCATGATCGTGCGGATGAGCGCCAAGGAAGTTCGATTTCGAGTACCCCTCCTCGTCTATCCGTGTCGCTTCCAATGTCGCAGCATCGTTCTCCGCCACCTCGTCCGCTCGTTGAAATGGAAGTATACCGAAGCGGTCCAAGCCACTTTTCTGTCGCTGACAGTGGCCACCAATCCCTCTCCTCCTCAGCATCCCTTTCTCGAGGAAGTTCTGTTTTTCGGGAGGGTCCCGATACGAAATCCGAATCTCGATCATCGTCACGATCGCCTAGGCACTCCAGGTCCGGTATCTCCGAGCTCGATGAAGACTCTGCTCTTCACCAGTCATCGATCCAACCAGTGCAGGAGAAGGCACTCTCGCGCGCCACGAATGAGGTGCCGTCATCAGGTGATGACAGCAATGTTCCATTAGAACATGCCAAAAGCCTGGGAATGGTTGTGCATGTCTTGGCCAACAAGCAGTCGTCTAGCCACGAGACTATTTTCATGGATGGCAATTATGCAGCTAACCAAGAGGATCTGGAACGTAACGCTTTGCCACCCCCAACCTCTAAATTGATATCTTGCGGCGACGCAACGCCTCACAGAGGTACGTGTGCAGTAAGGATTAAGAAGGCAATAATGCTGACCATGCGTCACAGAATCGCCCCATGAAGTCGTCACTCCGCACGTGGACACAGACTCCACTACCATCAGTTCTCTCCGCCACTCACCTGAAGAATCATCCTCATCAAAAGTCGATCATTCTGCCGCTGCAGAATTGTCTACGAGTACAGAGCGTGCTACTCTCGATATTTCTACTACTTCTCTCGAGGCTAATGAATATCGAGAGCCTCCTCCATCCTCGACAGTAACTCCCTCACCCATCGCACAGATATCAGAAAAGGAGTCCGACGTTATGTCAAGTGCTATAGAACCCGGACCGGACATTGACCACACGAATGTGATTACAACCCCTGAACCATGTGTCAGTTCGTTGAAAATCGTGGTCAGTGATCACAGCACCATTCCAGCTGCTCCGGCCCATCGTTCTGTGCTATGTCAACCTGCCGACCTTAAGTCAACCCGAGAGCGCGTTCGACTCGTCCTAGTCACACGTCTCCTCTGTGACCGCCAATCGCGTGCCGAACGAGTATTCCCTGTGCTCCGAGCCAATCAAGTAGTTTCAACCCTGAACCTACCCTCTCCTCCTGGCGACCAGAATCATCAATCAGAAGAACTAATCGCTGCGAATTCCTCTGGCAGATTGGCGACTCACGAGGCAATTCGATCATCTTTAGTCGATCGCTTTGTAGAACGACAGTCTGAAATCGTGGAAAAGTCCCGCAGGTTGAAAGCCGAATACTTGACGTTGCATGAACGGTGGTTAGAACATTGTTCGCGGCTTGATGAAGGCCAGAAGACCGGTGTTGGAATCCCGGAGGAGTCGGCAGCTCCATCAGGTGGCAGGACAACCCGACGTTCGACTGCAGTCATGGGAGATGCTGTCCGTTCGGATTTGGAGATGGAGCAGATCATTGCCAGCTTAGGCGTTGAAGAACTCACCGATCCTAGCTATCTTGCGATCAAGAACGTGGCCAAAATTCCAGACATGATCTCTGTCACTGAGGGTTCCTTGCCCTACTTATTTGATGACACGAACAACATCGTGGATGATCCTGCGGAATTTTATGGTGCTTCTTCTGGTCAAGACTATTGGACCGAAGAGGAGCGTAACACCTTCCTCAACGAGTTTGCTGCGCACCCGAAACAGTTTGGTCTCATTGCCAAGAGGCTGCCGAACAAGACGGCTGCTCAATGTGTCACGTATTACTACCTCCACAAGAAGCAGGGTGTCGACTTCAAGAAAGCTGTCATGCAGTATGGCACAAGTAGGCGTCGCAAAAACGGTAGAGCCAGCAAGCAGAGAGGCAATGCCCTTCTGACGGACATACGTCGTCATGACGACGAAGTGTCACGCATTTCGCCGGGATCTCTGAACGAACATGCACCATCTACCGGGAATAAGCGCAAACGAGCGGTCGATCGTAGCAGCGGCGAATCGAGAAGATCTAGCACGTCCAGACGGACCACCATTCAGGCAGAAATGACGTCTTCTGGAACCACCCCCGACCCTGATGTGGAACAGCCGAGAAGAAGACGCAGGACCGCAATCTCCACGCGAGCGGTAACGGTTGTCACTGCTGATGAAATGGTGAACGACGATGTAGTTGAGTGTCCGGTCTTAGCATGACGCAAAATCGGTTTGCGGAGTGTGAACGGACGTGTATTGATATGTACTCGATGGGAACTATCGCCTGCCTTCGACCATAATAATGTGATACCCAAAGTTGGTCTTGACCAGTGGAGATAGAATAGGCTTGTCCACTGTCGATGGGATTAATGCAAACGCAGCATCTTGGAATGCCCCCTGAACCGCAAGACAATCAGTTCCATATGGCCGCACTAGAAGCACTGGCGACCTACAACCATCGATCCTCGGGTCATCCAACCAAGACTCCCCCCAGCTGTGAACCTGAGTCAGAGAGAAGTAATCAAAGAGATAGATGGAGTACCTTTGGCCTTGTCCTCGGAATACTCTTGGGCGGCTTTGTCGAATCGCTGGCCACCCTGAGGATGGTTAGCACAACGCCAGATCGCGCAGAATAACAACCGTAATACCTGTATCTTTTCCAGAGCTTCCAATGCCTTTGACTGCTTCTCACATAGTATATGACGGACGTTTATCGCAGTGGCGGGTTTCAGCCCGCCTTTGGTCTGTTACAACACTTGATCTGAGGACTGGTGTCTCGACGCAGGGCGTAGGTCGTTGGGAATGCACACCTTGCCGTCGGGTTTCTCAGAAGTGTTGCTTTTCTTCTCACTGGACGCGGTCTTATTCTTCCCCATCCTGGATGTGTCCAAGTGTATCCCATCGGCGTTGCGGCTGTGTTATGCTGGTCAGTTAGTCACGTGCCACTGTAGGCTCGAAATTCCGCAGAGAACGATCACATCATCATCACTAGCCAGTACTCAATCTATGGCGGACAAGATCACTCGTATCGCTATCGTCGATGCCAATCGCTGCAAGCCAAAGCGATGTGCCCAGGAATGTAAAAAAGTGAGCCGATTAGAGGTGCTTCGCTGCCTGCAGATTGACTTGTTCCGCGCACAGTCATGTCCGGTTGTGAAAATGGGTGCGTGTCCTGTCTGATCGTGCTGAATTGCAACCGTCCTTGACCCGTCCTGTTTCCAAGGTAAACTTTGCATCGAAGTGAAGTCGTCAGACAAAATCGCATTCATATCCGAGTTCCTATGTATCGGTTGTGGTATATGTGTAAAGAAGTGAGTTCATAGCGCGGTCTGTTCTCGTTTCTTTCAAACGAAAATTTGTAAGATGTCCCTTTGAAGCTATTGCCATCATCAATCTTCCTACCAACCTGGAGTCTGAGGTCACCCACCGGTATACTGCCAATGCTTTCAAGCTCCATCGGCTTCCCACTCCTCGACCTGGGCAGGTTCTTGGCCTCGTCGGAACGAATGGCATCGGAAAGAGCACAGCACTTAAAATTCTCGCTGGAAAACTCAAGCCCAACTTGGGCCGATACGATGTACGCTAAATCTGTTCTCACCTTTTCAAACGAACCAGTTAGATGTTGTCCTTCCAGGACCCACCCGATTGGCAAGAGATCTTGAAATACTTCCGCGGATCCGAACTTCAGAATTACTTCACCAAAGTCTTGGAGGACAACCTCAAGGCGCTCATTAAGCCGCAATACGTTGATCACATACCACGCGCAATCAAAGGAAACATGACTGTTGACCAAATGTTGGACTCCAAGCTAGAACTCGACAACAAACAGACAATGTGCGACGAACTTGAATTAAACCATGTTCTCGAGCGCGAAGTGTCTCAGTTGTCAGGTGGAGAGCTACAGAGATTTGCGATCGCGATGTCTTGTATTCAGAAGGCGGACGTGTATGCTCACATCATACTCTTCCTTCATTCTTTATTCTGATCCCGTTTACCAAAGGTATATGTTTGACGAGCCGTCGAGTTACCTAGATGTCAAGCAACGATTGAAAGCCGCAGAAGTTATCCGCTCATTGCTTAACCCAAACTGCTACGTCATAGCTGTCGAACACGATCTTTCGGTTTTGGATTACTTGTCCGACTTCGTCTGCTGTCTGTATGGGAAGCCATCCATGTATGGGGTTGTCACCATGCCTTACTCTGTTCGTGAAGGTGGGTAATTCACAGAATTTGACCTGTCGTTGGCCAACCACCTTGGAACTAGGCATCAATATTTTCCTCGATGGGTTCATCCCCACCGAGAATCTGCGTTTTCGCGAAGAGTCTCTGTCTTTCAAGATGATGGAGACCGCAGAGGAACTAATAGTGGACAAAACACGTCACTATAATTACCCTGCGATGACCAAGACAATGGGCAACTTCAAGTTAACCGTTGAAGCGGGCAGTTTCACCGACTCCGAGATCGTCGTTATGCTCGGGGAGAATGGTACCGGAAAGACCACGTTCGTTCGGCTGTTGGCTGGTGTGTTAACTCCAGATATCGAAACGGACAAAATGGAGCTTGCCGTATCGCTCAAACCGCAAACGATATCTCCCAAATTCCCCGGGACTGTCCGCATGCTGTTGCTCAAACAGATCAAGCAAGCCTTTATGCACCCGCAGTTCCAGAGTGATGTACTAAAACCAATGAACTTGGAAAACATTATGGATCAGGAAGTAAAGACGTTGTCTGGAGGAGAGCTGCAACGCGTTGCGATCGTCCTCGCGTTAGGTAACCAGTATTCTTTATGCCGCCGAATTTGCCATGGCTGATATACAGTTAGGCAAACCCAATGTGGCTGTTTATCTGCTTGATGAGCCGAGTAGGTCAGTCATCCCAGTCATTTCCGAGTTATTCTTGCCGATACAATTCATTTCAGTTTCCTGGATTCTGAGCAACGCATCATTGCTAGCAAGGTTATTAAACGGTGTGTCATTATATCTCGAAGTCCATACCTGTTCTCTTATGCGTCCTCAGCTTCATCCTCCACACCAAAAAAACCGCGTTCGTCATTGAACACGACTTCATCATGGCAACTTACCTCGCTGACCGCGTTATCGTTTTCGAGGGCGAGCCTGCCATCACAGCAACGGCAACGCCGTAAGTATATTATATGGTACCGCATTCGTCGACACTTAGCACCGTGTACAGACCGCAATCCCTCCTTTCGGGGATGAACCGCTTCTTGGCCTCTCTGGAGATCACATTCCGGCGTGATCCTACCAACTTCAGGCCTCGTGTGAACAAGTTGAACAGTATCAAGGACCGCGAACAAAAGGGTATGCTTTTATAAGACTCCTTTGTCCGATGATCTAAAACCGACATCTCTAGCTGCGGGTAACTACTTCTTCCTTGAGGAGTAAATTCGGAGTAGTTCGATCCAAAGGGCAGTACTCACTGCCATTCGAAGGAAAGGAAGGTCTCGTCATACATTACGCCACGCTCTCCAGATATTGACGGATGATGGTTCGTGGTATAGATCGGAAGTCTGTTATGTGTAATGGTGCATTCATTCGCTATTTGAGCCGATTGAACCCTTGTTTGAGGACGGTTCCTTAGATGCATGATATCGTCCCTGTATCGCTTGACATGAACTCGAAAATTCGGTGCTCACCTTGATATGGATGAAGGTGACCTATTTAAAAGTTATGCCATATACCCGTATGGGGTTCTCGCTCGACCCTTCCTTTTCGCTCGATCGTTGTACATTCTAGCCACTAATTATCGCTGTTTTTTTTTTTTTTTTTTTTCGAGGGTGTACATTCCCCATATGAATACGATGTCATTCCCCGACCGCAAAACAAACCAATGAATAGTATAAATTCCTCTTGGTCCTCAGGGAACGCTCTCCGTCCCACTTGCGATTCGGTCTTGCTCGACTGTCTCCACATTCCATGCTTCACTCGACAATGTTTCGGTTCGTTTCCCTCAGTCTCCTGCTCGTTGCATATGGAGTAGATGTGGTTCGCGCTGCCCCACAGGCAGAACTAGTGACATCACCGTTGATCTGTGACTGGGATGAGCTTCGACCATTACCACTCGTGTCAACGGAAGACAGCTTGTTGAAGCATTCCGTCGACATAGTCTCGGACTGCTCAAGCTTGTTTCTGATAAACAGAACCCTATATAGCTTGTTCAAGCCAGGTTGAGGGCCCCGATGTGTAGATGAAATAGTCATCTGGATCGCGTATACGTCTTGCTCATCAAACAAAGCACCATCGATTCCTGGAAAGTCCGGAGAGGCCTTCCAGTAGAAGAGCGGCGTTGTGGATCGTAGTCCATCATGAGTGCACATCGTCTGGCTTGCCAAGCGGAGAGTAGACAGGGGTCCTCTGTGGTGTTTATGCCGGTAGCATTGTATAGGGCTGCTACTGGCTGGAAAAGAGTCCCATATCCCGAAGATAAAGCCTATGTGAGTGACGTGAGAGGCGACCACGGTATTGAATAGGTCTTGAGCAGTTCACGACACGTTGTTGTCAGGTGGGTAACCGTCCTTCGAATTTGTACGATCCAACCACCCAGCCAATATTTTCCAGATGGGCATACCTACTGCACTATATCGCATTAAAGTCGGTGTTCCGGCGACGGTCGAACACTGGAGCGAAGCTGGCCCAGAGACTGGAGAGTGTGTAGATCCCCGAGACAACTCAGGTGTGCATCCTCTGCAGCGCATCTAACAAGAATTAATCGGTAATTTCATTCGAAGCACTTCGTTACTGTTATGAACGCCTTGAAACAGCGGCGGACAGTGAATATGATGTGCCTCCCGCAGATGCATGTCGTTGTAACTGCAAATTGTACGAGCCGTGTGAGCAGATACCACGGTACATACCACAGAATAAGAGAAGTACACACCTTTGACGATATCGTCTGGATGGGTGATGATAGGCTTCGCAACCTCCTTGATTGACACCGCAAAGGAACCCTCGAAAACGACTGCGCGCATGATTCACAACTCAAGATGGCCTGGTAAACATGCAACGTTGTGGAACGGGTAACATACGACAACAAGGGCTCAATTGAAGTACAACTGTGCTCCCCATTAAGTCGGATGTCAACTATTCGAGTTCTACTTGAATGCGAGCTTGACATTGGCGTAATTTCATACTGACGCTTCGTGCTATGCACAAAATGAAGGGGCCGGACGAACCCTCCGTCGTCATCTGGCCTGCCTCGTTCGCACGAAGCACTACCCGACAAACGCCTTGGGGCTCAGAGTCAATATGTAGTCGGAGACGCTCGTGGTGCGACGCAGCGGAGGTGGATAATCACAGCCAAACAAATGGACGCGTCGGTATTAAGCGTGACGCGTCTGATTTAAATTGTCACCACCGCGTCCACCGATGTCGATGAACGACTATCAGTCCCCCAGAGTCAACGCCGCGCGTCTCCCGAATTTCGTCGGGCGTACAGTGCGATTGCCATGCAAGGTGCTGAGCGTGAGTTGTGTGTTCTTTGTCAAACCTCGAACCTCAACAGACCGGACATCAGCAAGATCTAGGTAGAGCCGTCGTCGAAGCATGCGATGGAGGGCAGGTCGAAATAGTGATGAAGGAGGTACACCTGATTCCGTATCTGCTAGACAACCGATTCACGACCCGGAAATCACCCAGAACGAACAGATAGTGGGGACGTTCGTCGAAATCATCGGTAACGTAGTCGAAGACTCGAGGGTCAAGCTCCTAGCAGGTCTCAACTTGGACTCGGACAAGGAACTTGGTAAGCTGTATCATTCTTGTGTCTCCCTACGTCTTTGACCAGATACTAGACATGAAGCTGGTTAATGATGTCGTCGAGCTGACCTTCGACCCAAGATTCAAGAAGATGTTCCCCGCCTAATCACGCTGCATCCCTCCCACTCGACGTTCGCGCTTCTAGGCCACCACTATCCCATATCTCCATCAGAGGCAACATCCCGGTTCGTAGGTGGTAGTGTAATTACTTGTACGAGTGCATTTGAGAGATTGAGATGGGACTGAGCTAGCTTTGTCAGACAGTAGATGGAAAGATGATTCAGATGGATTGACAGGCTGTGTGTGCTTCAGTTACGGTTTTAGTCAGTGTACCAACAGAATTTCTAGTGCTAAACAGATGGCATCATCGATACTAGTGACGAGGCCATGCTTACCGACAACGAGCGGTCATTATGCAACTAGGATCAGCACGTCCAGCATCGTGCGGCGATGCTTGCCAACAATAAATCTCATCTTCAGACGAGGGTCGGATGGCAATGAATCAGAGGTCTCATCGAAAAAGTGGTTCCGGGGCCATCCGCTCCTTCGAATATTGACAATGAATATGCGGTGCATTGATGGGCCATAACTCTTCGAGGGTCCTCCCACACGACCAGAGGTCGCCACGAATGGCATCATAGTCACCCCCGAAAGGGCCTCAGGCATCATATACTCCCCCGTACCAACCACACCAGGCGATTTGTTCCCCGGACTGGACAAAGACGGGAAAGTCGACCATCACCAGGAGGAATAGCCGAGATACGAATGGAAGCTTTGAGGGAAGTACGCCTGGTTCTGTATCCGCCAGACAACGAGCTCACAATTCGAAAATCGCCCAGAACAATGCTCGTCAAGATCATCGATCAAGAAGTCAGTGACTCGGAGCCGAGCATCAAGTTCCTGCTATGTTGTATCCCCATCATCAAAGACAACGGTTACCCAAACTTTAAGCCGATGGACCAGCACCTGCCTTCACCATCTTCTTGTCGTGTCCCCTCTTCCGGTTATTAGATTTGTGCTTCTCCTTGAACGCCCGTTCGCGTACAACTTCATCGGTTTTTTCTCCTGGTCCGCTTCTTCCGCCACCGCCACCACCACGTCCCCTTCCCCTTCCCCCTCTTCCTCCTCCTCTTCCCCTGACCGTGGCCCTTCCCCTGCCCCGTTGTCCACCGCCAGATTGTTCGCCCGTGCCTCCAGCAACCCGTATGTCCACCACCCTGTTCCCAGAGAATTCATGCTTCTGCAATATCCGATCTTTCTTGGGCTGGAGTAGTACATCCATGTGAGTCGGAATGTATCCATATAGAACCACTCACGTTTCTATCCAACATGATTCTCCAGCCTTCAATCTGTTCATCCGTCCAGCCTGGTGAAGAACCTTAGTAGCTCCAAGGGTGACCTTGATTCCGTGATCATTACCTGTTTGCCCCTTGAGATCGGCGCGCGGCTTGCTTCTTCGGGTCTCTGCATCTCGATCAAACAACTTGGGATCTTGGATGTAAGCCAGCGCTAATATCGTCTCTGGCTTGATTGGGTCAACACCATGCTCCTCACTGGCTTGATCGTCGCCACTGTCCTCCCCATCACCCAGGATCTTGATGGTGCTCGTGCCAGCCTCCTCAAAGCCATCGTCTAGGTCAATCACTTCCAGTGCCTTGGGCTTTCCACTTTCTTCCTCGTCAGAAACCTCAAGCATCGCCACAGCAAGTCGAATCGTCTCTGCTTTCATCCGTTCCGTTTCTGCACTGTCCCTGGCTAATGGCGTTGCATCTTGCCTACGTGCAAGAGATTAGTGTCCCACAGAACACCAGGAGGAGCCATTCGATATCGTACGTTTTCTTTCCGACGCGTACCCGACTGAGGTCCATAGTTTCGTCATCAAACACATTCCTCCTCTCTATAGGAGCATTTATTATAGGAACGACAACCGAGAAGTCCTCAGCAACGCTATCTCCGAGTGCATCCTCGTCCGGAGCTCTTCCCTCCAAAAGAGCTTCAATTACTCTTTCTGCGTTGCCACGGAATGGGAAGGAGGGATGCGTAAGCAGTTTGCGAATGTACTCGGGTGAGTGATTGGGGAATATATCTAGCACTTGTGTCACTTGCACATCGAGATCGGCGTCGTGGCGTGGCGTGGATTCGGGAGCTGTCGCTTTTGCTTTCCCCTTGTCATTAAATACGTAAGTTGCTTTTTTGGAGGCGCCTGGAGCGACGCCGGATGAACGAAGGATGAGCTTGAGTGCACCCGGATCTTTGGAATTTCCTCCCTGCAGCTGAGCGTCAAGGGAACGAAACGCTGATTCCAGGAGTTCCATCCGCGCATCGTCCCGTAACGCA
>JBBPLK010000027.1:148688-162088 GCA_038089735.1 Exsudoporus frostii
CCGTAACGCAGAAGATAAAGTCCTGCTTAGATTATACGCGTATTGATAGTCTACGACGAGCGGTCGATTGAGGAATGGAACGCCGTCAGCAGATCCCACAGCTGTGTACTGTGGCATGATATCGAGCAATGCGAACACGATCCCAAAGGTCCGGTCTGCCTCTACCGCGAGTTCTGTGCCGGATGCTGCTGAGATGTCCCGTACCATCGTCGTCACGATGAGGTGAAAGGCGTCGACAAGTTCCACTTTGGCTTCCAGCCATATTCGCTCCGAGTGATCAAGTTCGCGGTCAGTGACGCCCATCCTGAATCCGCCATTTGAACGGGAAATGGTGGTGAGGCCATCGTCGTACGCCCGCGCTAGTGTAATAATGAATTCCTTGCTGTGCGCGAATGGACGAACGAGGGTTGATGGACTGGGACGAAGAAGGCTCGTCAAGCAACGGGCCGTTTTTCGGAGACCGTATAGTCCCGAAGACCGGGATGGGGAAAGCAAGGATGTGAACGCGGGGACAACCTCGGAGGCGAACGTGGCGGGCAGGTCAGGTGTCCCGCAGAGGGCTACAGACAAGACCGATTTCAAGCGAGTGATCTTGAATTGAAAGGCAACGCAGAGATCGAGTAGTGCTGTGAACTCCAGTCCTGGAGCAGAGGATGCGACTTTCTCTGCAAGGAGGAGGACGCGTTGGCGTAGGCGATCGTCATGCTTCACAGGCTCGGTGTCTCCCCAGATGAGGGTTTCAAGGATATGTTGCGCCGCATCGCTGGCATAGGTCGAGATAAAGGCACGGGTCGAAGGTGTATCCCGTTTGGCTGGTGGTAACACAATTACTTGTGCGAGTGCGTTTGAGAGGTTGGCATGAAACTGAGCTAGTTGCGATGCTGAGAAGCCCTTTCTTGCCTGGGTGGAAGGATAGATTGGAAGTGGTGCGAGGGTCCCCATGAAAGCTGGATGTGTCGTTATCAGAACAGCCGGGGCCGGTGACACGGTGGGCGATATGAAGCCTACAGGACCCCCCGAGATGAGAGCAACACAAGCCTATATTACAACAACTCAACCTGAAACCAGTGAAGAATTCAAAAGTCTCTCCGGAGCTCTCGCAGATAGCACCAGAGGAAGTGTCGAGCTTGTATGTTCTCAGACGTTGCAGACATGGGTAGATCAAGTGGTTGTTTGATACTGTTTGGCAAAGCCATTGGTTTCTAACACTCGCAAACAAAGCCACCTAACAGACATGCTCAACCTTATCTCCTTTGTCGACCCTTGGTCCGAGGTCTCGCCCAACTGTTCTCTCAAACACCTCCAACATGAATGTGAAGAGAGACCTTGTAAGGGCTGCATCCCAACGCCCCTTGGATGATTCGTCTCGAATGAAGGCGTGTTGAGCTTGTACCTCTAGAAACTGAAATAGCACAGTGAGTATCCCCTCGAAGCACATAACAGAGTGTACGAACAGAGCATGCAACGTTGGCGTCTTCGAGCGTCTTCCTAATGAGATCGCGACCCACACGTGGTACATGCGTATCCTACCACCGCACATTAGCGGGGCGTCATCCAGGGCGAAACAAGGGGTGACACATGCCTGCTTTCCGAAAATCATCTAGAATAACTCTTGTGAGGTAAAGATAACTAGATGAAAGGTAGCGCTTACAACGAGTTCTCCATTCATGTCACCTTTTCGGACTCGCTCGAGCGAGTCGTCGTTCTTGCCTTTCCCGAGAGTTGTACTATGGACATCCGTTGCAAAGAAGCACACTGAAGATAGCACTCGGGGGTCAAAGGCAGCCTGAGAAAGATTCCAACTGTTCAATAGCAGTGTCTTTGACGAGAATTGTCACAATCGCACGCGGAATGCCTGGTTTATGGTGAGACACATCGTCTGACTCGAACAACAAAGAGATGTACCAAGTGTCCTCCTAGGCACATTCCCGTCGCTTTGGAAAAATGTGAGGCGCTGGTGAGGGTGGAAAGTGACCCACGGACCCGCAACACGACCATTACAGTTTGGGTGGGAGACCAGCAGGTCGACGGAAAGTGTGGCATCCTTTCATCCATCCAAGATTGCATAGATCAGCGACTTCATTCACCACCAAAACAGGGGCGAGGGGAGTAAGTACCTCATCGTAGGCAGCCACTGTTTTCTCGATCTATAGACGTTATCAAGAAGACACTTAAACACACGGTGTGATTCCACCTTGTATTTGTTACCTCGGTCCGTTCCTACCAGTGGTCGCACATTCGATGAGTGTCCAATGGAGATAACCGAAACCAGGCACCTTCCGTATCGTAGGAGATGGGTTCGGGGCCCTCGAACTCGTGATAAGTCGATGGGCACGCTGGACTCATCTGCGTGAGAGACCATCTGATCACGAGAACTACCAGACGCACCAACAACATATCCATGGCTTGCAATCTGTCCGGCAAACCTCTCAACAGGTCCGGTCACCTGGTAAATCTCGCTGATGTTGTCGATTAGTCGAGAGGATTAGGAGCGATCCACTACATACCTGAAGCAGACAACGCCTGTCGATAGTCCTTCTGTAAGACGCATTGTGTAAAGGAAGGTTATTAAATAGTACCCGGAAACTTGGCCTGGGGGTAATTTGGCACGACGGGAGCGATCACAAAGATCCGGATTGGTTTCCCATTGTCGAGCTTGCTGGGCACATCATGATGAGTTTTGGTGATCAGCATGATGGTGGATGTCAAACAAGTGTCCTGTGCTCCAGATATATGTACTTGCCCACGCGGTCCAACGCCCCTGGGATTCTGGTGATTCAAATATTCACCACCAAAATCACTGGGTAGTCAAGTAGTACTAGACATGAAAAGATGCATTGCCAGTGGATATACAAGTTGAAATGCTACACTTCTTAGTGAAGTCTAGTTGAGAAAACACACTTCTCCTCAAGAAATACATCGATAAATGAAAGAGAAAGTAATCTCACTCAGGCCCACAACCTACCGAGAACACTGGTTCTCCCTCCTGAACTCGAACTTCCTAGAAGTAAACCCATACCACCCTGGATAGCCATGCTCACAGGTCGCATCGGCGCCGAGTCATACACGTGTGGACAAGGCTGCGGAAGCGGCTCGACATCATTCATCGATCTATCCAAATCCTTCTCGAATCGTGAAGGTCCTCTGGGCGAGCGTCCTAGCTCATCCAAGTATGGGGGATCGAGCGTTCGTCGCGCAGTCCTGAGTCGTGTGAGCATCTGTTCATACAATGCAATTTCCCCGTCGAGATGATCCTTTGTTAGACTCGTGAAATCTTCGATTTTTTGCGTATGATAAGTGTCCAGTTCGGACATGGTTGCATTGAGAACTGTTTCGCAACGTGAAGCTACTTCTTCGTTTGGCTGGTGGTAAATCAGTCAGAGAAGTGATCCCAAGCATGGGTTGCATACGTCGCTGTCGGTGGCCTCCGCATACCTGGAGTACGTGGATCGATGGGTCTCTATGATCCCCTTGAATTGGTGGCTCAGCTTGTGTACAAATATCACGTCACAGAACACACCTGATATGTCACGTAAGGATGGGCGACGCTCTTGAGAGCTTCGTGAGTCGCAAGCTGTCTTCTCCTGGCCTGTAGCGATCTTGAGCGGAGAGCCACACATGCTATGCTTTGACACTGACGTGGTCATCGTACAGATCTGCCACACTCTGCAATGTCTCTACAGTCTTTTGAACCGCCTTCGTGAGCTTGAGACAGTCTTGGCAGTCGTCACGCCAACACCAAGCACCGTCATTATTCAGGAGGCCCTGCAACTGCGGAGATGCGTTGTCTTCCTCCTCAACTGCGCCAAGGGCTGGTGCCAATGAGGATGGCTTCGCAGTGATAAGAGACAGGAGGGAGTAGGAAAGCAAGCGCTCAGCTTTGGACATCTCTGTACGAGCCAATGGCTGAGGGACGTATACTGAACCGAAAACGGATACCTACCTATCCGTGCTTCCCTCACTCGATTGAAGGTATTCCTCAATCCTTGTACACCCTTCCCGACGACTCGCACATGGTTGTCAAACTTCTCGATCGTCTCCGAAGCGTCCTGAATATCGACGTTGAATGCTGGATGAAAAACGTGCGCAAAGAAGGATGGTCCAGCAGCACACATCGACAGGAATTGTGGTATCAGCCGTTTCCACTCCTTGTATAGAAGGGATATTGAGCAGGTTCTTAAACCCCACCCTGTGCCAAGGGACCGCTCACCAGGTCATCTTCGCAGCCCAGGAACGACGTGACAACCTCCGCGTAGCGCGCGATGGGGTGCCGCACAATACGATCGAGGTATCGTTCCAAGTCTCCTCGTCGAGCTTCGACGAATGCAGCATTAAATCGACCTGCATATTGCTTCTCTGGAAGAGGTGGTAGTGCAATTCCGGGAAGCCGTTTGAGTATTGAAGTATGAAGAACGACGAAGTGCGAAAAGCGTCGTTGGACGGTGATATATGCAGGGGAGGCAGAATGGATCGCCTCATCACCAGGCCCACTGTGCTCGGATGGCTGGAGATAAGAGGTAACATTGTACACGGTATAAGCTCCGGAAAGGCCTGATGACCGCTTCGACGGTGAATGCACCAAGACACGGAACCCGGGAATCTTGGGCTGCCAGGCCGGGCCTTCGTCCACAAAATGTTTATCGGCTTCTCCGATACCTAGCCTGTTGAGTCGAATGTCTTCCGCTGCGGAATCTGTCGTTGAAAAGCGGCCATGAGATATAGGATTGGATGTTGCAGGTTCGTCTTCAGGCTGAGGAGCACCGTTGAGGACCCACTCCTCCGCACCACTGGTGACGAAAGCGGAGAATCGATGGATGGTCTTTCCACCAAGCAACCGCTGGCGGAAACTAGGAAATACGTTCGGCCATTCCCCTGTATTCTGTGGGACGAGCGGAGAAAGCTCTGGTTTGGAGTTGCCCTTGGGAGACGGACAAGGCGTGACGGTGTCGATGGATGGCTCCTTCGATATCGAGTGACTGTCAGCTGGCGCAGAGAGGAAGTTAATGGTGTGCTGCATTGCGAGATGTCAATTGAAACCATCGCCAGCGCTGTAGCCCACCCACTGTGTAATATGTTGTGGGCAACAAACCAATTTTTCCATCTTCCGTCTTCAACACAAGGCTCCATCCATCTCCGACGTCTTGCTTTAGAATTTCGAGCTCGTCTCCTGCTTCGACGGTGAGCTCCCTGAACTCTGCCTTACCCTCAAACTGGTAAAGTGCGCGCGCAGACAAGCCGCGTTCATATACCCCGCGATGATCAGTCGGTTCGTCGTCGGAGAGAGACCCTCGATCCAAATGTTCTGTCCATGCGGCGGATGAGTTTATCCCGGCATCAAAGTCGTGAACGGAGCGAGGTCTTTGGTCAAATGCAGATAATCGAGTGGAAGCAGAAGTTGAGCTTTGCGTTGTCGTGCGTGGAAGGGTCGCCATCGCGTACCCCGTGATGCGAGTGCAGGAAACACAAACAGGTGTCACCTACTACGCGACGGATACGCTCAGAACACGGGAACCTTCAATCACAAACCGTGCACAACCCTTACAGAGGCAGGGCCGACCTTGCCTGAACAAGGTAGCCTCAGTTGATTGCCGCCTCCAGTGTCGAGGGAAAGCTACACTCCCAAATCGGAATCCTCCATTGAAGATCACACTTTATTCGCAGGCCTAAATATTACATAGCTCCTGTTCATAGGGCAATTGTTTCTACTACTTCGGGGTATTTGAATCTACTTGCAGTCAGGGAACCCGAGACCGCCAAAACCGGTCCAAGCAGGGTGGCAAGCACGGAAGTGGTGTGTCTTGTCGATCTCGTGCAGGTCTTTGACGTCCTCCTCAGTCAGGTCAACGATTTTCGCGTTGCCTGTGTGCAAAGTAAACGCTTGCATAGTCGAAAGAACCCCAGTTACTTACTGAGAATACGTTCGTTCGTCACCGACTTGGGTAACACTGCAGATTACCAAGGAGGATTAGCGAGGTATCGTGAGGAGCACTACAGTAAAACTCACCCGTGTGCAGAGGTTTGTTGGCTTGCAAGGAAATCAACACGTTGGCAGGTGAGATACCATACTTGGTGGCAATTCTGTTGACCACCTCGTTTTTCAACAGAGGAGAGTTGTCGGAACCAAGTGGCGAGTACGCCGTCAACGAGATTCCCTTGTTCTGGCAGAATTCCACGACATCATGCTGTGGGCAAGACCTTCCGGGCACTATAGTCATGCTCGTGGTTATACTAGCGGCTATCAATAACTTACGGGTGGAGTTCGATCTGGTTCACTGCAGGAACCACTCGAGCAGCTTTCAATAGTCGCTCAAGGTATTCGACAGAGAAATTGGAGACACCTAACAAAATATATGAGTGATATACCTCCAAACTGGCGCTCTCGGCTTACCAATCACTTTCAGTTTCTCTGGATAAGCAATGTAAAGGTCCTCCATTGCTTTCCACGTGTCAAGCCAATCATGGCCCTTGTCAGCCTTTTCATCCTGTGTCATAGGGGCTGGCCAATGCATCAACCCTGGGCATGGTATGAGCGTCCTGTATGGAAGATGCGACAAGGGAATTCATACACAGGTCAATGTAAGGGGTGTCGAGCTTCTTGAGCGATGACTCGAGAGCTGCTGTTGGATTCCTTTGGTCTGGGTTGTTAAGCTTCGTCGTCAAGAAAATCTGTTCTCTCGGGACCCCAGATGCTTTAATGCCTTGGCCGACTTCGGTCTCGTTCTCGTAACCGGCGGCGGTGTCGATGTGTCGGTATCCATTCCTCAATGCGAACTCCACTGCGTGTTCGACTTGGCCTGGCTTGGACTTCCAGGTACCTGTTGGAAGAGAAGTATGATCTAATAAACGGGGCATCGCGAATGATTCAGGGGTCTGATTTACCAAGACCGACGGTAGGCATGATTGCCCCTGTGTTGAGTGTGACAGAGGTAGTAGCAGGCATGTTGACGATTGTGGTTGAGACGAGTGGGAAACAGACAATGGTTCAAATCGGCTCAAAAGCCCTTCAGCACCGAGTCTTTATAGTCTTCCTCATGACACTCGATATCTACACAAGTTATTTATATTGGATTCGGATGTAGGGCCGAGCGTCACTAGGTACGGGTCAACTATATTCCAGCTGGCCCCATACTATCGATACACATTTTTATGCGTTCACATGTCTATCTGCGCTGTGAATCGCCAATATTTCATACACGCTTATTGACAGTCTGGGAAACCGAGGCCGCCCCAACCAGTCCAGGAAGGATGGCAGGCGCGGAAGTGATTTGTCTTGTCGATCGCGTCAAGTTCTGCGATATCGTCCTCCGTGAGGTCGACGATCTTGCCATTGCCTGAAGCAATGATCAGTCAAGAGTCGCGTGTCGGAATTGATGGCCGACTTACTCAAGATACGGGAGTTGGTGACAGACTTCGGAAGGACTGTTTCGAAAAACACGATTGAGCGGCGATCTCGCTGCAAAGGTCATGCTTACCCGTATGGAACGGCTTGTTTGCATGGAGCGAGATCAAGATGTTAGCAGGCTGGACGCCGTACTTTCCGGCAATCTTGCCGACAACGGGGTTCTTGAGGAGGGGAGAGTTGTCAGATCCTAATGGCGAGTAGGCGGTGATGCTGATCCCTTTCTTGATGCAGTAGTCAACAATGTCTTTCTGAGGACAAGAACTGGGCGGGGGTTAAACAAAGTCGACTGCAAAGACATCGAATTTCTTACGGGTGAAGTTCGATCTGGTTGGCGGCAGGAACAACTCGTGCGACCTTGAGAAGTCTTTCGAGGTATTCCACAGAAAAGTTAGAAACCCCTGGAGAAAAATCGTTGGACGTCATATAGTTACTACAATATGTATGCGTACCGATAGCTTTCACTTTGTCGCGGTTGGCGAAGTAGACATCTTCCATTGACTTCCACGTATCAAGCCAGTCGTGGCTCTTGTCAGCCGTCAGATTACCAGAGGCCTCCCTCGTCATGGGTGCAGGCCAGTGCATCAGCCCTGTAAATTAAATGTCGGTATTATTTTCTGTTAGCGAACTCGGGCGATCGGCGACACTCACATAGATCAATGTAAGGTGTATCAAGCTGTTTCAAGGAGTAATCCAACGCCTTCTTGGCGTTCTTGTGGGAGTCATTAAATAGCTTGGTCGTCAAGAAGATCTGCTCTCTCGGCACGCCAGATGACTTGATGCCCTGGCCAACCTCCTTCTCGTTCTCGTAGGCAGTGGCGGTGTCAATGTGCCTATAACCATTCTGGAGAGCAAACTCGACGGCATGCTCGACTTGGCCAGGCTGTGATTTCCAGGTTCCTTTTATATCGTGGTTAGCTGATGCAAACGAGAAGGCCAGAAAGGGTAAGTATACCAAGCCCGACGGTAGGCATGATAGCCCCGGTGTTCAACGTGACAGAGGTTGTCGCAGGCATTGTTGTATACGATGGGTGACGATAAGACCAGACTTGAATGGGCTGGGGTGCTCTTTATACCAAAGACAAGCGGATGGGCCGGACATCCGAAGACAGTTTTCCGAGGACGTCAATATCTTCCCGCTTTTTTTTTCACCGGACATTTCTCGGAGAGGTCCCGTGAACAAACGTGGGTGACTTTCCGTTGGCGAAAGCTGTAACATGATTTAAAATTGTTGACATGCGACTGAGAGTGAAATATTCATATTGTTGCAGCTTACCTCATCGCGACATGGACGCCATCATTATCAGCCAACAAAAAAAGAAATAGCAGATGAAGAGCACAAGAGCAGGAGTTGAGACCGCACAGCAGTCCCATATCGAAACACGTCATTGAAGCCACTTGTATCCTTGTTTCTCCCAGCTCCTTCCTGATCCTCATGGAGACACCCCGCGGCAAAGGCTCCATGGTAGCTAGAATGATAGTGCCTTCATTACCACAATGGGTTTTGATGTGTATACCTTTGGGTGTATCCTCACATCCGGCTTTTTCGCCAGCTGGTGTACAGCAACTCGAGTTTGAGTGAATGCAACATTGAGTGAGCCATGTGCACCTGGGGAAGGCTGGATTACATCTGCGCACATTGAAGGGTCAGTACTGTTTACTCAGCTAAGGTTACCCGTACAGTACTGACAGTGTAGGTGTGTCAAATAGTCGACGCACATGGCCAAAGATAGAACGCCAACTCGTCCTCAGATTAATATTGTCATCCGTTATCGACGATTTCTATCAATGACGTTACCTACATAAAAACGCATCAGTCATATGGTACACCAGCACAGCCATACAGACCGACAATGCTCCAATCAATAGCTCATGCCATTCTAGCCAGATCCACATTCGCACCATGACCTCTATACCAGTCAGCCTAAACGTTGGTAGGGCTGTGCCATCTACCCTCTTTCCAAGTTGGGCTGCCGCTATCCTTCGCATGCGAACATTGTACCACGCCAGACCAATACCCGCGCCAACAAGCGGGATCTGAGGCACCCAAGATGGTAGCTGGATATCGCCGTCCGGTTCATGTGCGAACGGTTCATCGTCCAAAGCGATCGAGGTGCTACTCGCAGCGGCGTTGAGCATTCTCTCCTGCAAAACTGCTGGCATATCCGGCCGCAAAATCGAGCCTCGTCCGATCCCGAGTAGGTCAGCATGACCAGCATCCAGTGCACTCTGTAGGTGTGCTGGCGAGCGAAGACCACCTGTAAGCAGAATCAGAGGAACTCCGACTCCCGCCGGAAAATGTGTCCTCAGACATTCTCGCGCCTTTTTTGCAAACTGAGCAAAGAAGGCTTGTCGAGGACTCGCTGCCTTGGCAGACATAAAATCTGCGACTTCGATGAAGCTTGGAGCTCGAACATCATTACCCGTACGCACCTGGCGACTCGTAATCACCTCCACTTATTTCGATAAAGTCGACCATCCCCCACATTGCGATTGCGTGTATGTGATCGAAGACACGTCGAGTCTCCTTCAATACTCTTTCGTCTGAAGGTCTCTCGCCAGTCTCCACGTAGTCCGCAGAGTTAATTTTCACGCCAATCACAAAGTCTTTGGGGACAATAGCACGGATGCCCTCAACGATTTCGCGCACCATCCGGAGCGCGTTCTGTGACCTAACAGAATACTCGTCTCGCCGAACATTGCTCTATTGAGTATGAGGTGTCATTCACGGCGTGAGTCGTGGGATACAAAGTTTCAAGAGATACCTTGGGGTTGAGAAATTGGGCAAGAAGGTCTGGCGAGGTGTTGAGTGTGTATTCAAGAACACTGCGACATTACTCACACCCATGCGCACAATGAAGCTGGACTCCATCAAACCCGGCTTCAAGAGCAGTTAACGCGCCTCTGATGAATGCCAGCTGTACTTGCTTGATGTCATGAAGAGTCATCTCTCGAGGTTGCTGGAACAGTGCACGGAAGTAAAGATGTGGTATGTCCTTTGCGTCTAGAGACGTGAACCCGTCGCGCGACCGATTACGATTATTCGATCCGAGCCGAACTGAACTCGGCGCCATGGGAGGAATGCCTAGTTTACGACCACCAATGAAATTTGGCGACTGACGACCAACATGAGAGAGTTGCATGATAGCTAACGGGCGTGTTGACGGCTCACGCGAGTCTTTTGCATGGATTGTTCGCGCTAACTTCTTGAACGGGGCTAACGTCTCCTCGTTGAGTACCTCGGGGACCACGATATCGCGCCCCAACGTAAGGTGTTCTCGAGACACCTGGATGTTACCAGTGACGATCATTCCCCAGTCGTGCTTCGCCCATTCGGTATAGAGACCCATGTGGTATTTGTTGGGAGGGCCACCATACATTTTCGCAAGGTGCTCGTACAAGGCAACCTGGAGGTGTAGTGAGACTAGCAACGCCTAAGTAACGCGGAAGTATACGAACCTTTGTCAATCTGTTGGTCATTGTGCGACCACTACATGGGAGAGTGATTGGTGAAAAAACTTCAGCAGCCATTCCTCCGATGTAGTTGAGAAATTGGCTTGAGGCCTGAGGGACCGAGAGCCTTGTCGTTGGCGTATGAAGCTTTGAAGTGTGGTGAACGGGACCAAGGCCCAAAACAGACCATGACTACGACCAGTACGCTCGACGCGGCCCACATGTCTGCGGGTCCACGACTGCCGTCCGTACTCAAGTCGAGGCCCGCAACCCAAGACAGTGGGCAACATCGTCCCTGTCGTGTGCACGCCTAACCTTCTCCCCAGCGACGACCGTCCAGAAAGACATTGATGCAAGTCTTGGGTGGGTGACATCTCCTGCAGAGTAGGCCTCCGTCTCCTCCTTCCAGAGCGACGCTGAGCTCGCATAGAACGCCAATCTTTATCTGTGCATTTCAAGGTACCTCCTTGCAATCCGTTTGCGTGTATACGTCGCTGACACGCTGAAGACTGCAACAGACTGTTTCCGACCCGTGAGCGCGTTATGCTCCATCGCAAGCGCGACCACGATTCCGAGGATGATAGGGACATCCTGACGTGGAACGAGTAACAAGGAACCCTCCAATCTGCATCACTATCATGTACTGCTGTCTATTCATGGGTACCATCAAGAATGCTAGCGTCTCCGGTTTCAATCACTCATACCCTTTTCCACTTCTCTGCTTCACTCTCTTCCCCTTCTTGTGATGCTTCTTCCCAGAACCTTCTGCTCCCCCTCCATTCATGATCACGGCGGATCTCCCTGGTCCGAGCGGCGTGCCATCATTTGCTACCATATTCTGGTGTGGATATAACCTTCCCCTTGTGAATTCCTGTCCATGCCGCGCAGATCCTTGCACGAACGGACGCGACGAAAGCAATGCATTATGTGCGAAAAACTCTTTGTCCAGTGCGAGGGACTTCGCACCGCTCGCTCGGGCAGTCAAAATGGAGTCGTGATCCGATGACATAGCAGACGGAGGGGCGGCAGCGACATATGTGTCTGCACCTTTCACGACACGCGTAGTAGGTGCCCGTTTCTTTCGTGCAGCGCGGAGAAGTGATAGTTCGTGCGTCCGTTCATTGAACGACTCCTCCGACGTTCCTGGAGGCGCGTGACAGAATAGGAGCTTTCCATTCACATAGTCTTTGAGAATGTATCTTGCCGATCTTGCTTCGTCCGGATTGCCCTGCCCCGAACGCATGAAGCCTCGCCCGACTGCCCGGCGCGCATATACTCATCAGTGCAATGATCCCACAAGAAAGACATCACATACTGGCATATGCAATCAACAAATCCTCCGCCGTTACATTCCCATCTCCACCTTCCTCCGTGCTTCTCACCTTGATACTCAAACCATACAATGCTTGCAGAACATCCTTGGGTATCCTTCTCACAACTAGTGCAACTGGTCCCGTATGTTCTCGCATTTGGTCGATGGGTAGCACACCATCACAGACCAGTGCTGCCTTCGTTGTTGCGAATTGCGGGAAAACCAGACCCGGACAGTCACATAAGACGATAGTAGGAGAAAGGTGAATGGTTTGGAAATGTTTGGTTTTGCCTGGTGTGGCGGACACGCTAACTTTTTTCTCCCCAAGGAGGGCGTTTATCGTACTTGACTTCCCGACGTTGGGATAACCAACAAGACCCACTACGAGTTTTGCTGGTGGTTCGCCTAAGGGACCTTTAAAGCCTAGGATGTTGCTATCAGGTGGCAGTTACATTTGGAACAAAGACTCTGCGTACTTGATAGATCGGGTGCAGCAGAGATGAATAAATCTTCAAGTTCCAATACGCTCAAGACCTTCGTTCTCGCATCCTGCCCGTCGGGTGTATCCTCTTCTGTAGGCACATATCTAAACCTCTCATCATCGGATTCTGAGTCAATATCAGAATCTTGCGGTGCATCACTTTCTTCATCGTGATCATCTGGTGTATGAGGGCCATCCGAGTCAGATGAAGACTCCGTTTCAGCAGTCGTGTTCGAGATCGTCCCCTGTCGATCCGCGGCTGCATCTGACTGTTGTTGTGAAGTGGATTCTGTTTCCCGCTGTACTATGGATTCACGCTGCGCTTGCTGTAAAGCAGCAGCATTTGCGGCCGAAAAAAACGCAAATCGAATCCCTTGTTCATCAAAGTAATCTGCCCATATTCGTCTATCACCCGGCAGTCAACATGAGCAACACGGCATCGAGAGTTGGCCATAGCCTACCTTTGCGTAGCAGTCAATAGATCAGCTTTGTTTACCAACAACAAGCTCTTCCTCAACCCTTTCCCAGTCCCAGCCTCGCCTTCTGCTCCCTCTACGTCTTGCACGTAAGACTCGAGATCCTCACATCGGAATCTTAGCGGATTGCGTGCGTCGACAATCTGCACTACGAGATGGGAACGCTCGAGTACCCGCCAGAGCTGACGCCATACTTCGATATTGCGCTCAAAAGGCGTGAGGAGGAACTTTTCTTCTTCTTGTAACCTGTTGAAACGCAAGAGATAAGCCATGAGTATG
>JBBPLK010000027.1:162185-172586 GCA_038089735.1 Exsudoporus frostii
AACCTTCTCGGGACTCTCAGACGTTGCTTGTTGGCCTGGTGTTTACTAAGCGTGGCTTGTTCCTCTGCCTCTGTGAGAAGATAGGGATTTTGAGTTGACGTTGATTGTACGATTTTGATGTTGCGGCGCTCTGCAACATAACTTGGATGAGCTGTCTCGAGGGAGATGAAATATCAATGCCCGTACCGGCTGTAAATTCGGTGCCAGCCAACTGAGCGGTATTCAGGAACTCGTCGAGATCCCGTTCTTGGGTGACGGATTTCAGACGAGATGTCGAGTCTAAATCCGTGGTATACTATGATCCAGTGGTGAGGTAAATGAAGAGCTACAGGACAGTCAGAGGGGCATACAAGACCTGATTCCTGCCTCTCACGAGCATCTTTCACTTTGCGATTGATGATCGCTCGACCAAGGCCTGACGGATTCTGGTTTTTCTGTCTCGGGGGCTGGATACAAGCGTTTTGTAGGTCAATAGTGCGAACGGACGGTTTATGCTCTTACCATTAGACAGGCCGAGCAGGAGCAGTGATAGTATGAGACTAACTTAACATCGTGACTGATTCGCTAGATGCTGATTAAGAATCAGATGTCTGTTATAGGAAATACCCCTGAGCAACAGGATAGAGTACTGAATCGAAGAGTAAACAAACTACAAACTGCACTCACCATGACGACCAAGCGAGAGGAAGGGTATGATCTCAAGCACTCGGATGCTCACCATACGGTACTAAAATGCAACCACCTGGCGCCGAGCTGGACGACTGATGCTAACGATCAATGCACTCACTTCTATAGACCGAGGTGACACCTGCGTCAGTTACTAAAGTTGGCTAGGGTAAATTTATTAAAATCATCATGTCTGTGCAGTAAATAAATGATGACAGGCTTTATATGCTACGAGCGCGCCCGAAACACCTCGAAGTATGCTGCATACTCATCCGGTGTCATGAGCTCTTGGTCCTCCTCAGTAACCTCCGAGAACGGTTTTGGTCCGCCATTAACTGATGAAAAGAAAATAAGCTGCCATGTACAACGTCCAGCGAACTAAAGACTCATACCAGAGACAAGGGGATCATCCTCCCCACGAACAGTTTCTGCTTCCGGGTGACCAACCCCATTGGTATCAGGGAGTTCCGGTTCAAGTTTCGCAAGCTTCTTCGCCGCAGCTCCCTCGTCTTCCTGAGAGCGTGATCTTTTTCGATATCCATTGAGTGTTTCCAAGTGTTGGGTCGGCTCTTCTTCCTCTTCCAGGTCCTCGCTTCCCAGTCCCGACGGCGTCGCTTGAGTAGAAGCTGTGTTGGAAGCCGCCAGTGAAGCATAGTACTGTTCGTAATCTATCCCAGAAATTGAGTAGAGAAGAAAAGTTAAACCGGTTCAACTTACAATCCGCCTCGGTATTAATTTCTGGCTTGATGTCCTCAGATGGTTGGGGAACCTGGGGCAGTCGTGGTGGGCCAATGGTCCCTAAACCTTTCAATGACTCATCACCGGAAGGAAAGGTAGGCTGTACGGCCATCGTTCGTGCATTCTCTTGAATTCCGAGCGCTGTGAGATCCCCTGTGATGGTACTCTTAAGATGCCACGCTGGGAGAAGGTTTTGCTGTCGTTTCGCTGCCGCCTCTGCATCCCGTTCTTGTCGCCTTGTCGCCTCGTCCTTGTCCATTGACATGACTATCCCAATACCGTCGTCTTGCCGACCAGAACCCGACGACCCAGCAATCTTTAGACTCGAGGACTGACCAGCCTTTTGCTTCTCCGTGTCCACAACGTTGTTTTTGATCCACGAAGGTACATCCAATCTGCGAGCTTCATCAATGCAGCTTCAGACAAATGACGAAAGTGACTGACGCAGGAAGAACCATGGATTCTGTTTTCCGCAAACCCTCGATAATAAAGCGCATTGCGCGATTGAAGCGCTGCATTCGATCCTGGCTCCCTCTTACAGATTCTGCATTCTCATTGTCGATTACTTCGCCATGGCAAATCTCGCAGACGAACATTTGTTTGGCAAAATCCATGAGCTTGTCGGCCTCCAGTGGTGTATACGATTTTCCACACTGCGGACAGATGTATCCCTTGTTATCTAGTTCCTGTTGGGAAATGGGTGGAATTAGAGTGAAAAACTAACATGATGATGTTCAGACGAACATTCCGCAAACTAGAATCAATAATCCTTCGCATCTCGGCGATTCGCCACTTGACAACATCGCAGAAATGCTTGTAATCTATGTAATAATATTGTTTGCCCACAGATCTTTGGGCACCTTCTTTGAGTTCGTTTTGACGATAGCTGGAACAACCATGATGTCAAAAGCGGGCGATTTGCAAGGGAGTGCGACTTACACATGCACGAGACGGTCATTTCCCAGAACAGCCATCAACTTGTTCAGCTCTTTAGCCTGAAGTCCCATTCGTCCGGCCAAATCATCGTCTTTGAGACTGCAGTTCTCAACATGTCACACGAGGTTGCGAGGAAAACAATGAAGGTGACATTCAGCGGGAGTTCAGGATGCTCCATATCTCTACTATGTAAATACTTACACAGGGTGCCGAGCAAGCTGGTCCAAGATGATGGTATATTTTGGCTCGTAAAATCCACGTGCGACGTGCTGAACGAGGAGACGGAGTGTCTCTTGTTCTTCCTTCGTGGTCATCCCAGACACCCAGCCGCACCACTATGAGCGTCCAAAGACCCGCGAAAGCGCCTCTTGCGCGCGAAGGGCTTCTGAATGTCGGCCTCGCGTCGAGCGAAATGTTCGGAAACAGTGGAGAAGAACGAGGCAAGGTTGAGTGCACTGTCCATTGACTGTCGGAAATGATTCAGCGGCTTACGTCAGATACTCACAAGGAAAGTTGGTTCGAATCTGACCACAGCGGTTGGCATGTTGCGGACAAGTGGTCTCTACAGATATCTAGTCAGAGTTGAGGCCGACCTCGGGATCCCATAGCCCTCCTTGACGAAAGGGCCGTGCATCAGCCCGTGAAACAGGGTGCTCTCACCTGCGCTTTTCTCTTGGGCGCTTTCATGCATTATCATCATCATCCGATCTCCGGACGCAAAGTTTCGGCTGGGTACGATGCGTCGTGCGTTCTGACTTCCCTCTTCCAGTCGAGCTGGTGTTGTCAGCGGGTCGCTGTGGCCCACTATTCGATGAACATGCTGCCACCCAGAGTGCAAAATCCTCAATGCAATTCATTTGTAACCCAAGTACCACCGTACCCCCATCGTTCTTCTTTGTTTTTCCAGCATATGCTATGATTACAGTGTTGATAGCGGGCAAATTGGAGTGCCTTCCGTGTTAGGAGAAGTGCCCAGCTCGGTGAGTTGAACAATCCCCTGTTTCGTGTAAAAAAACGATAGCCCTCAACAAACGTGATAGAAAGTTGTCGGGATCGTTTGAAAATGGCTCTGAGACACCGAGTACGATAGCACTCGCAATCCGTAACTTGTCTATTATCCTCGGCTTCATCCAGTTAGGGGATACGGATCCTGCCAACTCATGACCATGCTCGATGTGGGCGCCGTGGCCCGATCATTACCAAGCGTTGACGCAGTACCTCCTTTCGCAACACTGCGCAGATTCATTCAGTTCTGCTGATGTCAGAATCCATGGTTGCGTGTATATAAACCACCCCTTTCAAAGACAGGGTGACTCAATCAGTTCACTTCGCCTCCACACCTGCTCAAATAAAATGGCTACACGTATTGTTACCGTCTTCGGCGCTACAGGTGCTCAAGGTAGGACCGTCGTCCCTATTATACATGACCGAGTTCACCATTTCGTATAGGTTCTTCCGTCGTCAAAACGTTACTTGCGGATGGGACGTTCACCCCGAGGGCGGTGACGCGCAATCCCACCTCGGAGAAGGCGTTGAGACTCAAGGAACTCGGCGCTGAAGTCGTACAAGGCGATCTGTGGGACGTGCCATCCCTCACGAACGCAATGAATGGTGCAGAGGGGGTGTTTGGGGTAGCTTTTATTTATTTTCCTGGTATTATGAGCTCAAGGTCCTTCTGCGCAGGTCACTAATTATTATGATCCTAAAGTTATTGCTCAAGGCCCAGCCAGCGAAGTGCGTTTGGGAAAGAACTTGGTAGATGCCGCAGTCGCAGCCGGCGTCAAGTTCTTTATCTGGAGGTAGTGCAACATGCGTTCCTGACGTCGTCTCATGAACTTTTATTTCTTCAGCTCCCTCCCAAACTGTAACAGATTATCCAGCGGAAAATATCCAAAGGTGTACCATTTTGACAGTAAGTGTATTCCAGTGCTAGACATGAGTGTCCTTACACACAAATTATTCATTGATTAGCCAAAGCCAATGTCGATGACTACCTTCGAGAGAGTCAGCTTCCGCACGCAATTCTTGACTTGGGTGCGTCCATGTCTGTTCCTAGTGAACCAACGTGTAAAAAATTGTGTAGGATGGTTCTCTGAGAATACGTGGAAGTGAGTGTTTGGACAAAGTGATATTCGGTGGCTGATATACACTATTTCACAAAGCTTCAACTGTCTGACTCTGACATCGGATTCGTCTTCTTACGAGCTTACTATACCGGAGTATGATCCAAACTCCCCGCAATACTTCATCTGGATTGAACGTGATCTGGGACAATGCGTACTCGCACTACTTAAACACTACAGGAATGGCTCGGCACACATCTTGGGCGAGACATTTTATGCAGTCAGCGACAAGATGAGCTACACGGACTACGCGAATGTGATCGAGAAAGGTAGCGTGTCGCCCGGCGCCGAGCTCGACCCTTGATACTCATACTCACGGTGCAGCGGTCGGAAAGCCCGTTCGTTTCGTGACAGGTGCACCCACTGGAATGGAGGTAAGGGCTACGCTCCTGTTCTGTCATCAATAATTGTTCATGTTCGTCAAATCCATCTAGGAAATTGACCAGATGGTATGCATTCATGCCGCTTAGTGATTCTATCTCACGCTGAATACACATAGTATGAGTTCCAATCTGAGTTTGGCTTCTATCCACACGCAACCATTCCCGACCCCCGTCTGGAGCGCCTCGGAGTGAAGTTCCATTCGAACGAAACGCTCGCAGAAGTGTTCAAGACGAGATATGCTTAAATTTGCTATTTTCGACCTTTTTGGTTATTGTATCAGCGCTTATGGTGCGGCATGTATAAATGTATAGTAAGTCACTTGAATGATGGTTTGTTTTTGTTGTACGTTTAGTTCGAGTCTGCTGAGGATCTGGTCGTGCTAAACGGTTGTGCCATTCGCACAACAGATGCACAGTGTCAGCATGTCATTGGAACACTCATTGGCTCATAGGTTTCGCTCCCATGGTCTACCATCATCTCATTAAGCATCAATCCGTTGCCAGTGGTTGTTTGCTGGCACTTACCTTTCCATTTCCCACTGGCTGATTCCTCTGGATATTTAGTCAGACTTGATGGGGTCGCCGACCTTGACAGAGGGGGTGAGGATCGGTTCACTCGACCCGTACGGATGTCCGAGGACTAGATACCTACAGTATCTACATTCGCCTATCTTAGATAGGCTGCCCGAGAGAGAGCCTCAGGACCCACCCCATACGTCTAGGTGAGACTCGTGGACGTGTTGTAGGACGACACGATTTCGTAGGGATACGCAATATGTTTTCTACCATTGCGTCGTTTTTTCTCCTTTGATGTTGGCAAGGACCCATTTTAATGGTTGGCTGGCCTAAACCAACAGAACAAAAAAAAGTTTCGATTCTCAGAGGGCCTGTGCGAGACGCGGAGTTTCGGCCAGTACGATGGTCATAATTTCGGAGACAATCGTCGTGTGTTCCCTTTTCCAGCCGAGTTGGTGTTGCCATCGTGTCACTGTGGCCGACTATTTGACGAACATTCTGCCACCCAGACTTGCGAAATCCGCATCGCAATTCGTTAGCAACTCAAGTGTCAGGTTTTCATATCCTCTTCATGATTAAAGCGTCGATAGCGGGCAAACTGGGATACCTTTCGTGATAGGAGAACAGTACCTTATAGTTCGGTGAGTAGTCCCCGGTAAAATGATAGCCCCGCAATTGTGATAGAAAGCTGTTAAGATCGTTCGATTTGACTCTCAGCGAGTACGGTATCATAAAATCGTATCCCGGAACATGTTTGTTGTTCTCGGCTTTATCCAGTCAGGAGATACGTCCAGACCGCAGTGGTGTCAAGATACCCGTCCGATGGGTCTGTCCGCCGTCGCTGAGTTACAGTTCCCGTTGACTCGATGGGGTTCTGTATAGCACTTCCAACCAAACGGGTCTATTACTCTAACATCGTGTTGGACCCGTGGTGATGGGCGCATGTGAGTGCTTCTTGATTCTGTTGTTGTGTGGCGCCATGATGAAATATGGTCCCTTGATCGGGCTTCTCACTTTGCCAGTTGGTGCAAGGATCCTGCCCCAGGGTGTCCTGCTCGTGTTCATATGGGCGCCATGGCCACTGCCTTGTATTATGGTATTCATGTTGTGCCTGATCATTACCAAGGCTGTTGATGGATAAGTACTTCCTTTCACAACGTTAGATCCTTTCAGTTCTGCTGACGTCAGATTACATGGTTCGGTGTTTACAAAGTATATAAACCACCCCTTTCAAAGACAAGGTCAGTCAATCCACTTTGCCTCCACACTTGCTTAAATAGATGTCTGCACGTATTGTTACCGTCTTCGGTGCTACAGGTACCCAAGGTAACATCGTCGTCGTTCCTATGACAAGTGACCGAGTTCATCCTTTCCTATAGGTTCTTCCGTCGTCAAAACGTTACTTGCGGATGGGACATTCACCCCGAGGGCGGTAACGCGCAATCCCAAAGGAACTCGGCGTCGAAGTCTTACAAGGCGATCTCTGGGACGTGACGTCTCTCAAGAACGCAATGAATGGTGTAGAGGGAGTATTTGGGGTAACTTTTGGTTCCTTATCCTGGGGTCATAGGCTCAAGGTACCTCCACCTAGGTCACTGATTATTATGATCCCAAAAATTTTGCTCAAGGTAAAACGAGCGAAATGGTTTTGGGAAAGAACTTGGTAGATGCCGCAGTCGCAGCCGGCGTCAAGTTCTTTATCTGGAGGTAGTGCAGCATACGTTCCTGACGTCATCCCGTGTGTAATTTTTATTTCTTCAGCTCCCTCCCACACTGTACCAGAGTATCCAACGGAAAGTATCAAAATGTGTACCACTTTGATAGTAAGTTTGTTCCCGTGCTAGACATGCCGTTCATAACTCTCAAATCATTATTGTTTAGACAAAGCCACTGTCGATGACTACCTTCGAGAGAGTCAGCTTCCGCACGCAATTCTTCACACGGGTGCGTCCATGTCCGTTTCTAGCGCACCAATGTGTCAACATTTGTGTAGGGTGGTTCTCCGAGAACACGTGGAAGTAAGTGGTTTGGACAAAGCGATATTCAGTGGCTGATATACACTATTCACAAAGCCTCAACTATCTGACTCCGACATCGGACTCGTCTTCCTACGAACTTACCATACCGAAGTATAATCCAAACTCCCCGCAATACTTCACCTGGGTTGAACGCGATCTGGGGCAATGCGCACTGGCACTACTTAAACACTACAAGAACGACTCGGCGCACATCTTGGGCGAGACATTCTATGCAGTCAGCGACAAGATGAGCTACACGGACTACGTGAATGTGATTGAGAAAGGTAGCGTACCACCCAGCGCGAAGGATAATCCTTGACACTCACTTACGGTGCAGCGGTCGGAAAGCCCGTTCGTTTCGTGACAGGGGGACCCACTGGAATGGAGGTAAGGGCTGTCGTTTCTGTTCTGTGATCGATAATCGCTCGTATTCGTTAAATCCATCTAGGAAATTGACAAGATGGTATGTATTCACGCCGCTTAGTGATTCCATCTTACGCCAGATGTAGTACGAGTTCCAATCCGAGATCGGGTTGTATTCGCATACTACCATTCCCGACCCTCGTCTGGAGCGCCTCGGAGTGAAGTTCCATTCGAACGAAACGCTTGCAGAAGAGTTGAAGAAGAGATGCACTTAAATTCTCTATTTTCGACCATCTGGTTGATTATGTTACCTCCATGACGCGGAATGTACAAATGTATAGTAAGTCACTTGAAGGATGGTTTGTTTTTGTTGCACGTTTGGGAGCCTGCTGAGGATCTCCGAAGTGGTCGTGCTTGAACGGCTACGCGACAGATATACCGTGTCAGTATGTCGTTCGAATGCTCGTTGGCTCATAGGTTTCGTCCCTACGGGTATCATCTAAGCACCAATCCTTTGTCAATGCTTGTTTCCCGGCACGTACTTACTCTTCCGTCTCCCGCTGGCCGACTCGTTTTCGAACCATCGGCGAACGGACTCAGCGTCAACCGTCGTCTGACGTACGAGGAGTCCATTGGACTCTGATCTTGGATATGCGCTCAGTCGAATATATAGTCAGCACATGGGGGAAAGGTTCAGATGAACACGATGCTACTAGGTCAATGTTAGATCCTGCCTGCCGATGATGATGAAGTTGTGTGACCATCACTTCTTGTTATTCCTGCTTGTATTCTCAGCATTGGAATCTTTGATGCGTTTATGCGGCGACGTATCGATGAAACACCACGAGTCCTCCGTATAATATGGATACAAATCTATGTACATGTGTATCAGTCCTCAGAGAATTCCCAATAAATATCCAACATCACGAGCGAAGTGCCCCACAACGGCACCATTGCATCATTCTTGACCGTCCCGTTCCGGTTCATACGCGCAGCAACCCATTGCTTCGAAAAATCTGTTGCGTTCCTCCTCTCTTCGGCAGAGCAGGCTGTTGCCAGCACCCATGCATTTCCCATCGACACAGCGCTGACCGCCGCCGTTCGGGCTCATGATCTGAAACCCGATGGATGAGCCCAAGAGACTAGAGGGGTCCGCAAGGCATCCCTTTCCCGGGTCCCGGCGCAGAGGAGGGAGTAGACAGGGTAGAGTTGATGGGTCGGATGCGTAATTATAAATACGCATACGCTGCGCAGGCGAAAGAGAGGGCGCCATTAATCCTAGAATGTATAGTTTGAGCTCGATTGGTAGAGCGTAGAATGGAAATAATGAAGTAGCAGTCCGCAAAGGAGGAGATGTCGGCCGAGATGGTGAAGCAGTTATTGGTGAAGATTTACGACGCATGAGCAAGGGTCGGGAATATCTCAAGAGGATGAGAGCCTCCTTCTCCGTTTGTCGCTTCCAGTAGCTATTTCGCATGAGAACTCTGTGAAGTGCACGCTCTGCGTCCTTCATAGTATCCTCCGTTTCTGGCACGCCCAATAGATCAGTTTCGCGTGGCTAACACGAAATGGAAACGAACCGGTATCTGGCAAAGCCGGGGACGGAACGAGCTGATTGGCGTATACTTCCACTCTCGTGATACCCCAATTTCCTCTCTCAATAGCTCGAACGATTTCCCAGACCCCATTCACTCCAAGGCTGTTCCCACTGCTTTTGAATATTTGAAGATGACACACCCCATCACTGTTCCTCTGTGGGTTCCCGGAAATCCAGGAGCCAATCACCGGCGCACTTCGAGAGGTCAATCCGACGGCATTGATATGTAGTTCATGGAGGTGACGCGAACGAAGAAAGGGGAGGAAGTGTTCCACAAATGCATCGCCCAACTTGTTGTTGCTTGCAAGCGAAAGGAATCGAAGCCGGGAGTCATTGATAGCGCTTGCCAGAGACGACAAGACCACCGGGTCTGGAAGCAGCGTATTCTGAAACATGTCATCAAATGAATATGACAGAAGAAAGCCATAAAACGAGCACAAACGCCAGCCAGCCATAACGCTTTCAACACATCGTTTCCTCGGATGTAATCCGAAATTGCCTGTAAGCCCTTGCAACCAAAGTCTGTGCTGTTCAGACTGATCTCGGACAATGCAATTCGATGCCTGGAACCAGATGTCGAGCAAAGGTAGTTAAATAGGTGGGATACTCCATCGTCCCCCAGCGGGTTATGATTTAGTGTCAGCTTGGTGACCGCAGAACGTTGTGAGTTTAGTTGAGAAACAATCTTTTGTGCACCTTGATGACGCAGGTAAATGCGTGAACCAGTGATGATCTTCTGGAACTGACCTGTGGTTCCATGGAGTCCTTCATCCGCGCGATTCAGGTGTGACCGGTTGGACAGTGGGACGGCCTGTAGTTTAGTGGAGGAAGGAGGGCCGCCGGGAATAGCTTCTGACGATGCATGGTGCTCCATTCAGAGTTGATTCCGAACGACGTGGTTTCGCTATGAAACGTGTTGCTCTCGAGACAGTAGGGCTGACACACCGCAATATTCGTAAAGCAGCCATCAACGCAAACCAAACACCACCCTGACACGTACTAATTGGATCCTGTTGAGTGTGCTTCGAGCTGCCAGCGCCAAAGCGGAGAAACGAGCCAGT
>JBBPLK010000028.1:11078-106593 GCA_038089735.1 Exsudoporus frostii
AACGTACTCGATAAATGTGCAAAGAAAACTTCGTCAATTTTTCTGTGAGGTTCAATCAATGGAGTCGCCGAGTGGGCCTCGGGGAATGATTACGTAACGGTGGAGTGTTAGGGGTAACTACCAAATCAACACATTCCTAGCTCCAACGCATCTTACTACTAGTTCCTAGATCACCTTGAGCGAGAAACTCTATTTCCTGCCTTTACAACAAGATGGTCTCACAAGCAGGGTCCTCCACTACACAGCGTCGGCACAAACCCAAGAAACAGGGAAAACCCCTTCACGCAACCCGGATCAAAAAAAATAATGACAGAGAGCAGCTAGAGACATTGGATAAACTCGCTATGGAATTCGTGAGTAAAGCAAATGCAATTCAGCCATAGACTTGGATGAGATCATGGTTCTTTCAGGAACCTCCGGAGGACTTGAAACCGTTTACCGATCTTCCAATATCCCATCTCACCAAGCGCGGTATGCCAGACTCTTTGTTACGGATTACTTCCTCGCTCAACGCAAGTCTAGGTCTCAAAAAATGCTTTTTTGTTGACATGACGGACATACAAGCCTCTAGCATACCAGTATCGTTAAAGGGAAAAGATGTCCTAGGCGCCGCCCGGACAGGAAGTGGGAAGACCCTCGCATTCCTGATTCCTACACTTGAGATACTCTATCGGCGAAAGTGGGGACCCCAAGATGGACTTGGGGCTTTGATTATATCACCAACACGAGAATTGGTGCGTGTCTGAAACTGAACCAGAATGCAGGTTGTGACGCAGGGCAAGGCTGTCCAAATATTCGATGTATTGCGCTCCATAGGCTGCTATCATGGCTTTTCTGCAGGACTCGTCATCGGTGGGAAGAATCTGAAAGATGAACGTGAGCGCCTGTCTCGAATGAATATTCTCGTCGCGACGCCTGGTCGACTTTTGCAACATATGGATCAGACGTTCGGCTTTGAGTCCGATAATTTGCAGATTCTTGGTGAGTGATCTTGGACTTTTGTGTGGATTGCACGGGAACCTACTTTGGATTAGTTCTCGACGAGGCGGATCGCATCCTCGATATGGGGTTCGCCAAAACGCTGTCGGCACTTCTCCCGCACCTCCCGAAATTGCGTCAAACATTGCTCTTCTCAGCCACACAAACGCAGTCCGTCGCGCAGCTGGCCCGTCTCAGTCTCAAAGACCCAGTCCACATCGGTATACAAGAAGTTGGAAGCTCAGCAGCGACACCCGCGGGCCTCTTACAACATTACAGCATGTGCACGCTCGACCGAAAGCTCGACATTCTTTGGTCGTTCATCAAGACACACCTTCACTCGAAAGTACTCGTTTTCCTCTCGAGCGGGAAACAGGTCCGTTTCGTGTTTGAGGCGTTCTGCAAGATGCAGCCCGGGATATCGTTGCTTCATCTACACGGAAAGCAGAAACAAGCGGTGAGGCTGACGATGTACAGTCGTTTCACATCTTCGCAATGTGCGGTGTTGTTTGCGACCGATATCGCGGCACGTGGATTGGACTTTCCGTCGGTGGACTGGGTCGTTCAGGTGGACGCACCGGAGGATGCTGAGACATATATTCACCGCGTGGGTCGGACGGCGCGATATGATAGTTCTGGGAAGGGACTATTATTACTCCTTCCTAGCGAAGAGGAAGGCATGCTCGCTGCGCTCGGGAAGAAAGGAGTGACGATCGAAAACATCAAAATCCGTGCGAGCAAGACTCAGAGCATCCAAAACCAACTTCAAAACCTCGCATTCCAGGATCCTGAAATCAAGTATCTCGGACAACGCGTGAGTCTGGTGTGCTTGTATGCGCGTGGTTTCGTCTTGAGACTGATAAACCCTTCTCTTTGTTCCCTTCTCGCCTAGGCATTTGTGTCCTACGTTCGTTCCGTGCATCTGCACAAGGACAAGTCGGTATTCAAGCTCGACGAGCTTCCCGTCGACCAGTTTGCCGAATCGCTTGGGTTGCCTGGTGCACCCAAGATCAAGCTTTTGGGTAGGGAGCGGGCAAAGAAGCAGAAGAACGCGTCTCGGACCGCGGCCGCCCTTCAAGCACGGATCGAATCTGAAATTGCCGGCACATCATCATCTGAAGATGAAAGTGCGGAGGGCTCGACGACCCCAGAACATGCTGAGGAGTCGGAGGATGATACCCAAGAGTCACCTAAGCCAAACCACACAACGATCTTGGCGGAAGATTCTAAATCCGCCAAAGTTTGTTCTCTTTCCGTTATCTCGTTGCCATTTGCTCAACTCAGAACCCTCTTGTAGAACTTAGTGCGCACAAAGTACGATCGAATGTTCGAGCGCAAAAACCAAAATATCTTGTCCGAGCATTACTCCAAACTTATCGATCACGGAGATGCAGGAGAAGAAGAGGAAGATTTTATTACCCTCAAACGTGCCGACCACGATCTCGACCTCTCTGCCTCTAATGAGCTCGATCCTGATATTGAAAACCTGTCGAAACGGAAGCTCAAGCTGTCACGAACGAAACGGATGGTCACCAAATACGGTCAGCTGGGGCACAGGCTCGTTTTCGATGACGAAGGAAACCCACACGAAGTATACGAGATGGTGAACCCTGAAGAGTTTTACAAGAAGGGGACGGAAGCTGTCAAGGAGGCCGGCCGGACGTTTGCTGAAGGAGAGAAAGGGAAGTTGAAGAGTGCGGACGTCATCGACAAGCAGGAAGCAAAAGAGAAGAAGCGGGAGAAGAAGCGGAAACGTAAAGAGCGCGAACGCGAGGTAAGCCGCCTTGTTCACTGTGTCGTGTGCTCGGACCATGTCTTTTCTTCACTTTCAGATGTACCGCGAAGGAGAGAAAGTGGGTGCCACCGTCGGGTCGGTGGACGATCGAGACGATGGTTATGTCACTCCCGACTTCGAGCTAGCTTCGGAGGACGGAGATGAGGATGACGTGCCTCCGCCAAAACGGACCAAGTCGTCCTCCATCCCGAAATTGGGGCGTGCTGCGGAGCCTCGCGACCTCAATGACGAAGAAGAGATGGCGTTGCGGTTATTACGGAAGAAGTGAACCTTCCTGTGAGCTAGTTTGCTGGCACTGGCTGTTATTCCATACTGTGCACCTCCTGGTGATTTAATGACGGATGAATGTCTCGAACACGCATTCCTTTGTGCGCCGTACGACAAACCTCGTGCATAGAGTGGATTTAGCCCCAGTCCGACTTGCTGCCGAATGAGGGTTCGCCCTGTCACTTTACACACAGCCAGAGCCAGAGGGTGAGCAAATTCTGCCGGTGCCCAGGTCCTGTGTTGTCATTGCTGTAAATTTGCGGTTGCTGCTCGCTAGTGCAGCGGCTCGTTGGCTCCTGTGGGATCGTGTTACTCCGAGACCTTCTCCCAAAGTACTTAAAACTCTTCGGTTAACCCAGCTTCGTTCACCAACCTTATATTCCCATCGTTGACTGCTGTTGGATCAGCTATGAGCCTTTGCCGCCTTCAAAGACCTTTCGTGGCTGCGAGTTCGAGGTTAGCCAGAAGGGCCGTGGTATGAACCACAATTGGGCAGAGTTGGCATGCTTTTTGATCTTGTTTATGTCCTCTCTTCAGCATCGTCTTGCACCCAGCATTCAATACCTCAAGGCCACTCATGACCTGACCGCTGCCCCCAAAGAATCCATTACATCCAGCACTCTCGCTCTCGGGGAGCAATACATCCTTGGCGTTTACGCACGCCCACCATTCGTGCTGTCACACGGCCGTGGAAGCTGGGTATGGGATACCGAGAACCGAAAGTTCCTCGATTTCAGCGCAGGGATTGCGGTGAACGCACTGGGTCATGCTGACCCTGGCGTCGCAGAGGTGAGCAACGATCAATCTTGGTAGGATGGTCTCCGATGTTAATTACTCGGGGTATAGGTCTTGCGCCAGCAAGCGTCGACATTGCTTCACACTTCAAACGTGTACCACCACCAATGGGCATCCAGGCTTGCGGAGTTGATCGTGACCCTCACTCAACGGCAAGGTGGCCTTGGCTTTCCCGCAGGCTCATCCTCTTCACAAACGGGTCCCAAAGTCTTCTTTGCGAACTCTGGTACCGAAGCCAATGAAGGCGCGCTCAAGATTGCACGCAAGGTTGGCAAGGACCGTTGGGCTGCTTCTACGGGCGGTAAAGCGGATGACCCTTCCTGCACGAAAACGCGCATCGCATGTTTCAAAAACTCGTTCCATGGTCGCAGTTTGGGCGCGCTGAGCGTCACGTCGACCGAAAAATACCAAGCGCCGTTCCGGCCATTGATACCGGGTGTCGATGTCGGAACGCTCAATGACCACGAAAGTCTCTCGAAGTTGATCAGTGATGACACTTGTGTTGTCATCGTTGAGCCCGTACAAGGCGAGGGAGGCGTCACTGCCGCGGACGAGAGTTGGTTGAAGGCACTACGGAAACGATGCGACGAAACTGGGGCTGTATTGATCTATGACGAGATACAGGTAGGCTGATTGTCAGATACGTGAATGTCTCTGATGCCCTTTACAGTGCGGTCTATTTAGGACTGGATCACTATGGGCGCACTCTTCCCTTCCGGTTGACTGCCACCCTGACATTGTCACAATGGCAAAGCCTTTGGCGAATGGGTATCCTGTCGGTGCTGTCCTGCTGCGTGGCTCAATTGCCTCCACGATGACAGCAGGTGAGGTGGATAATGTTCAGTGTCGGCAAATCTAACGTTCCTACTTGGATAGGTACCCACGGAACAACCTTTGGAGGATCTCCACTGGCATGCGCTGTTGGCCACCACGTCTTGAGTCGGCTGAGCGATCCAACGTTTGTGGGTCACGTAAAGGAAACTAGCGCCTATCTGGACAGCCGGTTGGAATGCTTGGCTCAGTGGTTCCCGGACCTTATCCAGGATAAGATCCGAGGTCGTGGACTCCTCCGTGGCCTGGGGTTCAAAAACGAGGCGCACCCCGGTCAAGTCGTGCAGCTTGCTCGGGAGCGGGGCGTCCTCGTTCTTGCCGCTGGGAAAGACGCGGTCCGTCTGGTTCCATCGCTGAATGTCGTGAAGGACGAGGTGGACGTGGCCATCGATGTGCTGGAAGGATGCTTGACGGTGTTGCGGGGATAGATGTATTGTACATACCAAACGTGGAAATGTGACCCTCCAAGAGGGGGTGTTCGGCGTAATGCGGAGGACGAGGAGAGGAGCACATCTGCGTGTGATTCTGGTTGGGTGGCAGTTGGCACGTTTGTTGCCAGATATTTAAATGACTCACAGTGCAGCTGCTTCACCCTTACAGCCATCTGATACAGTGGAACTACAAGATCTGGCCCTCATTAGCAACGGTGGAAGCATGCCTGTAGTGCGAATCCGAAGCCAGGAAGACGTCCTCTTGGAGGACAAGACACCAGGTGAGACTTCGCCCGCACCGAATCGTCGGTGTTGATCCTATCCAGGGCCATCCCCGAGTCTCAATGCCAATCGTGCGTGATTGCACATGAGGATTCTATTTGTTGCATTTTCCTTTGCATAATGTCAACTCCATACTCATTGATTCACTGCACAGGCTGGAAGCGGAAGCTCCTGAAGCTTGGCGTCTCCTTTTTTCTCTTCGGGCTCATCAACAATGGTAAGTATCCGTTTGCATCTTGCATGCGGGCCTAAAGTAATTTGGCTCCAGTTCTATATGTGATCATTCTCTCTGCTGCGCTTGATCTAGTACCCCCATCTACTCCTAAAGGCATCATCGCTTTTTGTAACATATTTCCCGCTTTGGTGGCGAAGCTTGGATGGCCGTATTTCCTCAAAGGTAAAATACGGTACACCCGGCGCATCGTGGGGTGCGCATTGTTGAGCTTCATTGGCATGCTGGTGAGTGTAATTTGCGAGATGAGCAGTAATGTCGCTCACTATCCTCAGGTCGTTGCCCTATACGAGAGTCTATATGCGAGGTTGCTGGGCATCTCTCTTGCCTCTTTCTCTTCCGGTAATCCCGATCTTCCCATCTCCATCAGAATGCACCCTCACTTTTGGTAGGTTTGGGCGAACTGACGTTCCTGCAACTGTCGACTACCTACAACCTTTCTGTGGGAGGACACAGCGTTGGGTAAGTACTTTCACTCAAATCGAGGGACTTTTGATTCAACTGGATCTTCAGATATTTCGCCTCCGGTACTGGCGCTGCTGGGCTTGTCGGAGCCTTCATGTGGTGGGAAGTTAGGGGACTTGGTGTTCGTGTAGGGGTTGGCGTCTCCTCGGTAGGCAGGCTATTCTTGTATACCCTAGTCATCCTCATCCTCACCCGACTTTTTTTCCCGTCAGATACTGCCCTTTGTCTTACCATTGGCATACTTTCTCTTGCTTCCACGTCCGGCTACGTTTATGGACTCACCCTCTCCTGGGTCTTACGCTCCTTTGCCCGAAGAGGACCCTGATATCGCTGCAGTGGAAGTTGCTGAAGGAGATACCCTTCTTGGTCAGCCACCCAAAGTACCGGTGTTCCTAACTGCCGGAGACAAGTGGCGCTTAGTGAAGCCGATGATACACAAGTACATGCTTCCGCTTTGTAAGTACTTTTTTTGTGTGACGTATCAAAAAGCAAAGACCTGATTATCCCTCGTATAGTCTTGGTATATACTGTAAGTACATATTTTGATACTATCAACGATGTAGTTGATTGCCACTTGTAGTTCGAGTACACAATCAATCAAGTGAGTCCCTCCGACCCCCCCGCTCCGCTCGCTCAATGTTTCCACCACAGGGCGTAGCGCCAACTCTACTGTATCCAGTACCCTCACCAGGACGCAATGGTTTCTTGAGCAAGATCATCCACTCCATTAGAGATTATTACCCACTATGGCAGGTATGCATCTATACATCGATCTATTCACACAAAATCGCCTCAGCCGTGACATTCTCTTCGCATTTCCCCATTCACAGCTCGTGTATCAATCCACGGTCTTCATCTCACGCTCCTCCATCTCGTTTGGTATCCCACCTCTTCCGGAAAACCTCCTTTCTTTTCCGGCGATTGCCCAATTTGTGATCCTTGTGACGTTGGTGTACGAATCAGCCGTCGGGATATTTTCCGACGACCACCCCGCGAGCAACATCATGCTCGTCTTTCTCCTCATCAGTATCGAGGGTATATGTGGTGGGCTGGCATAGTAAGTATATCCCCTTCCAGTCAGGGTGCGAACGAGCACACAAGCTGACGGACGCTCGGGTCTTGCAGCGTCAATGTGTTTTACCGGATCAACCAAGAACGACCTGATCCGTCCACAGTGGTGGACATGGAACGATCGAAGCAAGAACTCGAGTTCAAAATCGGCTCGTTAGGTTTCTCGGACTCGTCTGGTATCCTGCTCGCATCGATTCTCGCCGTACCGACCGAGGTAGAGCTCTGCAGAGCACAGGTGGCGAGAATGAAGACTCTTTGCAAGGGGTTGTAGCGCGAGTAACCTTGCTCAGTCGCCTCAGACCACGATTTCGGCGCCTTTCCGAACGATTCGTCTCGTGTTGATAGAGTCGGCGATGGTCACGATGAGTTTATCGTAGAGTACGAAGCATAGGGCTATGCCGTTAATATTTTGTATATGCATGGGATCCCTGGATCTCGAATGTGTGCAATATAATTGACAGAAAACTAGGCAAGAAGCCGCAGATATGCACGGGAATAAAGACGACAATTTAGATATGGACATGGACACAGACGACGATGGACAAGCAGTTGAGATGTATCAAGGCATGGGCCTTGGCGAGCCAACATACACACCGAATGACTGCCACGTCTCCTGGAGGTGAAGCTGCTGAGGTTCCTCCGCGATGCTTTCGTGCGCGTCAGTCACGGTATAGTCGTAGTCATCGTACTGCGAATATTGGCCTAATGGCTGGGAACGTGACACAGGTTCCGGGTATGTTCCACGAACGTCGTCCCAATGGTGTACTTGCGCAGATGAATCCTGGTAGTGGGACATGGGAGACGTGTACGGCGACGACGATGTAGTGGTATACTGATGCGAGGGATCGGTATGGTGATGGTGATGGTATTGTCGAGTCTGGTAGTACTGTTGATCTTGATCTTGGGGCTGATGTTGATGCTGATGCTGATGCTGATACGTAGGCTGTGCGTAGCGTGGGTCCGCGGGGTGGTATTTATATTCTTGAGACGAACTCTGGGAGGAAGCAGATTGGGGGACGTCAGATTGGTAATGATGATGTTGATGCGTAGGTTGATGACGATGGGGTGGTGCCTGCGGCAACGCGCTGGGATACCGAGGGGCCTTCTGGCTCGACGCGGCCGACGAGGTGTCTGTGTACGGTGCGGTCGATTGGAAACCAGAAGAGGGTATAACGAGAGGGTAAAGCCGGTGCTGTTCGGTTTGTGGCACCTGCTTTTGTTGCTGACGAGGCACGTCCGGTGCTTGAAACTCTTCCAAAGACGTCATGTGTGTATCTGCGTCGGTATAGTACTCGTCCCGCTGGGCATTCGTCAACTGTGTGTTGAGATCGCCATCAAAGTTGGTCCAATGATCACGAAGCGTTGGGTGCAAGGCTGTCAAGCTGGGGATGGGTGGGTTCGCTGAAGTAGCAGGCATCGACTGTTCGCTCGGATCGCCTGTAACGCCGGGCTGATTGCGCGCGCCGGAGCCCTCACTCTGAACCGGAGGCATAGACGGGGAAGAGGATACTTTCGTAGCCACTGTGTTGATTCGACCACTGAAGATAGACAACTCGTCTTTCGGTTTTCGCTCCGTCGAAGGTGAGAAGATGTCCCTGTTACGGATGGCGGTAGGTTTCGTTGTGCTATATGCTTGCTCGGCTTTTTGGAGAAGTCGTTGAAGAATAGGCTGAGTGCGAGTATTCAACAAGGGTAGCCGGTCATTATGAATGAACCTACCAAAAATTTCACCGCACGACCACCATATGTCGATGCCTCTCTAAAGAGGTCGACTGCCTGTAGATATTTAGTTGGTCTAAATACCGTAACACCACGACTCTGAACTCACTCGGCGGAATTCCGTCATAGCAGCACCAGTGGTCTTAGATCGTGTCCCGACACCTGACGCATGTGTCACGACGGAAGCCAGCATCACCTGATAGCGACGGGGTCAACCAACGTTCTTCCTCAAGTGAAATTACCAACCGAGCTTGAAAAGGCATGTGTCCACAACACCCAGAAACATGCTATTTGTGCAGGGAAAAGGTCAAACTGAGCACGCAGGTTGCTGAGTAGTTCGCAAGCACTACGGTAACCAGCCAAAAACGACGGCGCATATTGGCTCTGCATCGGGTCAGTAGGGTTGTTCGAGACGGCCTCCGCGAAGAAGCATCGATGAATGTACACAAGAACTAAATTCATTTTTTTCAGTCAGTGAGGATACCGGGAATTTGTACGAGGGCAAATGACTGACTGAAGTTCCGATAGTTCAAGGGCATGTAGTGTTTCATGGCTTCTGCGAGTCCAGCACCCGCAAGAGGAGCTCGTTGAGCATACCTGGGCAGCTCCATATCTCGAACTTTGCGATCGAGCTCAATGATTGCAGAGTATTTGGGTACCTTCGCAATTTGTGCATTCTGGATGACAGCTGAGACACATTCGTACCCAAATCGTGCCTTCCACGCAGGGACTAATGGGGCCAACCGCTCAATGCACGTTTTCAAACGCAGATGCACAATCACTCACAGCTAGGAAGGACAGAACCGTCATCATCAATGGTGGGTTCCGGGTCATTGGGAAGTTCGCAGTCGATGAACGGTAGGTAGAATGTGGCTAAACGGCCAGTCGCAAGGCTCTGCGGGAAGGCTCAATGAAATGCAGACGGGAACGCAAAGTCAAAGGTAACATACTTGCCACCCATCCGTGATAAACAACTCCCAAAATAGAGCACGGCGCTTCTGAACTTCCGAACTTGGCAATTGCCAGCGAGCACAATCGCGGTCTATCCTTCTATGAGCTCAAACTGCCATTCACGAACAAAGGAACTCACGGAGTCCAATCTACAAGATTGTGGCCTAGCATGAGAAAAGAGTTTAGCCGAAAAGACCATCACCCACGCTCTGTGCTAACTTTGTTGCAAGCCCAAATATACCCCAAGTGCATTCAATGCTGTTATCGCCGCTAACCAGACCTTGATAGATGGCTAGCAATGCCAGAGTCTGGACGGTCGTTACCGATGGTGGTCGATCCAGTACTGGTTCCAAATTCAATGCTGCACGCGTCAAATAGCAGTACATGTTGGCTTCTTCATTATCGGGCGCAGGAGGCAGTGAATTATCGGTGAGTGCGCCAAAGCAAAAGATGACAAAGAGCAACGCTAGTTCATGGGATGTTTTGCCTTGCGGTTGCGTCGACCCGCCAGACGTATTCGGCTGAGTTGAGGGTGCCACCGAGCCCGGGAGAAGTAGGTCAGAAGCTTCGCTATACCAGAGTGGGAGGCACTCTTCCAGAAGCTGTCTTTTAGTGACGGCACCAAAAAACCAGGGTGCCTGGGACAGATAGAGCTCGCATAACTGGCGTGCCCGCTGCCATGGAGGTAAATGATGTTGAATGAGGTAATCGAGATCAACGGCGTCAGTGAAAACAGGGGCAAGAGGAAATGTGTTGGACAAGTGCTTGACAGGGCCAGGAAGGTCACTTGGAGTTGAATCCTTACTCGAGTGCGGAGCTGACCGGCCTGTTGACTCTGTTGGTTCACCCTTGCAAACGACACAATTGAGTCCGGGGATGGCACCGACACTCGTCGACTTACAATCAATAGGCTCTTGATGACGACGCTTCAACAATCAATGCAATGGAATACACGAATATCACTTACTTCTGAGCCAGCAGATCGACCATAGAAGGTCGCAGCACCATCGTCTCGCAAAGCTAGTGTTCCAAAGGCCTCTATATATTGAGACTGGTCGTCTGCATGATCGACGGTCTTTTGAGCTTTGTCCTCGTCGATAGCAACGTGTAGGTCGATGATTGACTTGACCTCGAGAAGGTCTCGACGCAGCAGAGGATGGGATTCGTGTGGTGCTATGCCTGACTGCAGGACAGCAAGTGCATCCTCGAGCTGTCTGATACGATCACTCATGAGGAATATCTTCTCGTGCAACTTCTCGGTGTCGGCGAGCACGAAACTGATGAAAAGAGGTGTCTCAAAGAGGCCACCGAGGTTCTTGGACTCGAGACATACCGAGTACCCTGGCCAGTCGCCAATTTTCCTAAGTACGACGGCTGTATAAGAATGTTGTTCGGGTGCCGTCTCGATACGCTTACCATTGGGACATATTGCCGAGCATCCACGGCGCTTGCACGACGAACAGGGGACTGTCTTATCACACTTTAGTTTTAGCCTGAAGGGTGACGTCGGTACGATAGAAAATATCAACACGGCGATAAACAATGAGGACATACCGTCGGCATTCTGCGCAAGACATGACCCCCCGATTCCGCTTCTGCTCCTTGTCGATCGCCTTCTGTACCTCCTTGCTTTCTTGGCGGGCATTTGTCTTGGGTGCTTGTGGCATTCCAAAGGAATATTATAGGGAACTGGGAGTCAGAGTAACCAATGGATAAAAGAGGAAGCACAAAGAGGCTTGCTATGGGGCCTTTCCAAGTCTGAAGGGGAATGTCGTAAGTTAATTCGGGGAGACAGCGCGCCGTTAGGTAAGTCATCACGAAACATAAAAAAAGCATACCCCGACTTTCGTTGTGAGATCAAGTCCTGATCTGACCTGTACTTGTCAGTAGCCGACCTGAGTGACTCCAGATGATCGAGTGCGCTGGAGCGCTGTCACTTCTTTGGCAGATCGGCGGGACCGTCCCAAACTACGATCGTTTATCACCTCTCAATCTGCGATCATAGGCTTAGCGGTGTGAGACTGTCCATAATTATGGGAATGGTTGTGCCGTTGTATCGTCCCACTGGCCCACAAGTTGCCCATGAGCTTGGTACGTCAGCAAAAATACTCATCAATCTTACAGCACACACCTTCAAGTTGTTTCTATCTGGAGAAGGACGGTGGTATGTGGGGGGCAGTGCATATGATGGTCATGAAACGATAGCATCCAGTACATTCCTGCATGAGAACAGTTTTGAAATAGATTTGATCAAGATAAATCAATGCAGGTGCAATTGAACCTTGTTGAAGTGGAGGCAGCTCCCTGCGGGAATACCGCATCCCATCGGCTCGCCTCCGACGGCACGTCACCCCATCACTAGCGAGACCAACGTGGACCTGCCCGACGTCTCAAGGCGTCCGTGCTGAACAACTTCGATCACGAAGTTGTGATGAACTCGGTGATCACGCATGGAGTGCTTCCTGCCAGTCCGGAGCCGTGGCAAATACATTCTAAATACCAGACACCCCCAGGGGGTTAAACTACACATGAGCGACAAGAATCCATCAATAGCGTGCAGAGCATCATCTCCAACAAACCGGAGAACAAAAGGGAAAGGAAGGAGGAAAGTACTTAATCGGACTTCTCCCTGGCACCCCAACCAAACCAGTTGGTCGGCCTTGCAGCGCGTTCCGAGCCCGACCCCTTCCCATGGACATCGTAACCCTCCGCATCACTCGGTTCATCAACTTCATCGAACCTCTCCGTCCCTCGCGCCCGCAGCTCAGAATCAGAAGAGTTACGCGAAGAAACTTCAAAGGAACCAGAAGCCGCAGGAACAGGCATCGGTTGTGGCTGCGGCTCCGCCTTGGGGTGACGTCTGCGGCGGTCACGTGTAGACTGGGAGGGATCCAGGTGTATCTGTGAGCCAGCGGGAGTCCGCCAGGCTTTCTCCGTGGCGGAGCCTGAGGCAGCCGCACCCTGCGATAGAAACGCAGCACCCGACGCGAGGAGGCTGGGTCCGTAAGAGCGCCAGAGACCTGCGACAAGTTGGACAGGGCCAGACACAGGGTCACCCAGGGATGGTGGTGCGCCCACCGCAACTCCACCAGTGCTAGGGTCATACTGAGCCTGCTGTTGCTGCCCAAGCGCGCCAACAAACTGGTCCCACACCGCACGAAAGCGTTCTTGTACGAAGCCGTACAAACGTGCCTTGAAGGAGGCAAGAGTGGCGTCAATCTGTGACTCATGCGAGTGGAGGAAGGGCTGGAGATGGTTGATGTAGATATACGAGGATCCACGAGTTTGCGGAAGCACAAGGTAAAGAAGGAAGAGCGTTTTCATCAAATAGTACATTGGGATCCTATGACGTCGATCTGTGTTTAGTGAATGCGCGGTCCCACGACAGACTGACTGACCAGGATACAAGCCATTCGGCGACGTATTCAACCCCTACGATGCAACCAAGTACAGACCAGTACATGAGCCATCGTTCCAGGTCCTCCTCAGACGCAGGCCGCTGAGAAAGTGTTTTATAGGATGCGTAGCCGGGATAGAGGAAGGCGACCACCGAACTAGCAAACCAGATGGATTCTTAACACGAACAGTGTAGGGCAAAGATTAAAACACTACCTTATAACGCATGAAGTCAAGTAAAAGAGCATGGCGGTGGACGTCTGATCTAGATGGAGAGCCTGCAGAGGCTCAGTGGATTTGGCGTGCTGCGACTTGCACACGAGTTTCGAGACCACAGTTTAGTAAACATGCTTACGTAGTCACGGAACATAAACGCGCTCATTAACAACGCGTCCTGGACGCGACCGTGCCTCCTCCGTCCACCTTATCATGGCACGCAAGAAGGCACGTCTCACACGCAAGAAGAAGTCGGGGGAGACTTCGAAAAAGGAAACTCCTAATGGAATTAGCGAAAAGAAGTTTGCCAGCTTCGCTCATGAGTATGGGTCGTTCATAAGTGAGCTCACTGGCGGGGCTGCATTGTGAAATTGAGTAACTCACGTGCACAGTCGAGGACTCTAATCATGAAGCAAACACGTTCACTGTAGACGAGATGTAGGTGGCAGACAGTGGTTACGTCTGTCCACCTGATCTGTTTCCCAAGGGCCTACATACAGCACCAGGACTTGGAAAAGGATATTGTGGTCCCAGAAGAGGATTACTGGATTGGGACTATTCGAGAGATTCGAGCAGATAGTCCTGATGATGTGAGCACCCCCAGGGCCTTTTCACATCTCTAGCTGCATGGATCCCACCAGGTATGGGTTCGTGTCCAGTGGTTCTGGTCACCGCAAGAGGTGGCAGAGGTCATTAAATCTTTGTAAGTTTCCCGCCTGTTCAATAATTCTCAGTGATAAAGCCAGGTTAAAGTGACACCACGATCTGTGGTAAATATGAAAAGGTGTTTTCGGACAACTTTGATATCATCTCCGTTCACTGTTTCGTCGGTGAGCGTATTTTATTTCTATTCGGGTGGCATAGAATATATTCGGTCCTCTAGATCACGTGTATGTGAGACGATTTGACGAGAGAAGCATCTACCAAGCCTCTATTGGGGAAGATGAGTGGTTTGTCAGATTTGACTTTCAGTATGTTGGAAGACGATTTTCTGTGAGTCCCGATTTCTCTTTTCTGGTCTTCATGCCTGACATCGCGTCCAGCCAAGGGTGACACATGCTGCCTGTGCTATCTGCAGGGTGGTATACACCCCAGGGGTGGAGAAGATCCACCACTTTTGCCCCCGCCCAGGCTGTCTGAATTCCTATCACCAAGCATGCTTGATAAAGGAAGGTTATTTAGAAGAGACTCGTGCACACCGAGTTCTGGAGACATGGCCAAATGTCGACAGAACGACATCCGTGGAAGAAGTCTGTCGCACATACCCTCCAAGGAAGCGACAAAAGATAGATCATCTCACATCAAAGGAAAGTGAACATGACCCCCTCGCAGGCTTTCCACCACTGTTGGTTGCTGTCGCCGAGCAGCAAATCGTCAAGGGTACCCAAGGGGGAGGGATCGTTGGAAACATTGCAGCTGTTTCTGCTGCCAGGCAGCTTATCTTCAAGACACTCAGCGAGGGTGGTGTCGTCCCAGACGACTGGGAAACGACGATCGATGTTTCTGCAGCATTTCCGGAGACTGACGACCTTCCTAATTGCATCTGCCCAAACTGTTATAGTCCCATCTAGATTCTTTCTTTGCATATATCATTTACAGCATATCACATCTGCATTGCATTTATCCGCACTCTAGCCATCCATAGTACCCATTATTCCATATGAGCAATTCATGAATACAAGGTCCTCCGATCATCTACCCTTCAACGAAACTGAAATATCTTGTTCGATGGCGTCGAGTTCTAAATTAGAATGCATTCATAGAAACCAGTAAAAATAACGCATGACCGTGAGTGCTGTTACCGTTCCAAAATGTGACTAGTGCTAAATGACGGGAAACCTAATTATACAACGAACCGAGATCAAGAAACGTGCGAATGAAATAACCAGTGTATGCAAACCAAACCTCTAACCCATGCTCGATGCTAATTGGACTACCAACCCGCGCGTGAACCGGAAAGCGCGGCAGGAAACTCAACTGTCGTCGCTGTCGCTCGTCTTACTTGTTCGAGCCTTGGTGGACCTCGCGATGGAACTCGAAGAACGCTCGTCATCCTTGCGTTTGCGTTTGCGTTTGCGCTCGGTTTCGCGCGTGTTGAGTCGTACGCCCCATCTGGCGAGTTGCTTTCGAATGCCGCGTGAACAAACGTGTAGATGACATCTACCATAGGCATTACCTTTGTCAGTTCTGTCGACGGTTGCAATCCGGGAAACTCTTTCGTCGAGTATATCCTGAATGGACCACCGAAACATTCCGCTTGGATGGGGAGGTCACCGTGACCCGATGTTCGCGAGAATATGTCAAAACAGCGGTACCGCAAAAAGAACTGACCCTCTATTTTGACTGCCAGATCCTTGGGGGCCATCGTCAGCGACATGGGGTACAGTACCGAAGGAAACGGACGACTGACTGCAAAAGGGAAGACCAGTGCTTTATGACCCTGATATTCGATGGTCGCGAGCTGGATAAAGGTTGCACCGGAAAGCGCGGTCGTGCAATTCATATCCTCTGTGATGGGCTGGTCCCAGAAATAAGTGAGAATACGCTGACTCGGGGTCGGAGCCTGTTGTGCTGTTTGTGGGATAGCGGGCCGAGTAGGTAGCGTGAGGGGTGGAAGCTGTATAGACGTCAGGTTTGGAAGGGGGTGGTAGAAGGGCGGGCGTGAAGGCTCTGGCGGTTGTTGATGCGAAGCATATGACTGATGTTGACCCTGTGCTGAAGTGGACGGGTCCCGCGCAGCGGTGGGTACAGGGAAAATATCGACGTTGCAAACAAGTCCAAGAGTATTGACCTCGCTTCCCGAGCGTGAGCAACTCTGTTCTCTCGCGAAAGCACGTGGGCAGTGTCATGGGTACTACTTACGAATAATCGTGAATCTCTCTTTCGTACTGCGCTTCTGTGCCGTGATTGAATACGTGGTATAACTTGAGCAGCGCGACAGGTGGGGGATCGAGTGGACGCCGATCTACCCTTGCGTACCTAACACACAAAAAGAACAAGAGTCAGGGACTTTTTTTTTTTCTCGTGATGAACTGAGGACGAGTATGGGCAGGGGAAAGAGGATTACTTTCGACCCAGGTCGGCCTTTTGAATTTCGGTCAATTCTGCGCGAATGGTCTGGCCTGCGAACGAACCAGAGACGAAATGAATAGGGCGATTGATGTACGAGTTGCTCGTCCGACGAGGGGGGTTGGGTGAGTGCATCATCGCATCCATGAGCACGAGCGAAACGAGGTTTGAACAGATGGAGTCGGACGGCACTGCGCTGATCTCGCCTGTTTGAGGCGAAACGACGATCAGGTCGTGTTTTGCGCGAGTTTGACGGATATGGAGCGAGCGAGGATCGTTTTTTCTCGTTGGAGTGGCGAGTGGGCTCTCTTTGAAGTTGCAGGGCTTCCACTCGTTCCAAATTGAGCACACTCATCCCTTTTGCCCGCGTTCGCTGGGCATTGAATTCAGGTTTGCTAAGCCAGGCACGTCCTAACTTGGCACGTTCCTCTTTTTTTTTCTTTTTTTTTTTTTGCGGAAGGAAAGTTCGAGTGCAGAAGAGCCATGGATATCGAAACTACGGTTGACGTCGAACTGCAGGTTTTCTTTGAAGCGAGCTTTTCAAATCTGACCGGTTTCCCGGAACATGGCGCCATCGAAACCGTCCGCATGTAAATCAATCGATTCTACTGTAATGCTGTCGCCCACGGTCTGGTCCAGGGTCCAGTCGCGTTGTGCCCGCTATTAGGTAACTGCCACGCAGCCATGCCAGCGGTCTGGCCACTCCAAACTGGCCCGTGCCCGCTCCTGGAAATTCTCTAGTATTGGAGTGTTCATCAACTTCGTACGCTGTCCGTAATACAGGATGTCCAATGTAGTAACGCAATCGATGGTCAAACGATGCTAGCGGCAGTAGAGTCCAGCGGGGTAAAAGTATCCAGGTTTCAAGTGGGTAACATCAACATGAGGGCGGGAAAGAAAATCGCAAGGAAAGTACAAATAATCGTGGATAGCTTATAGAATGCAAGTAATATGAACCGGAGATGACTAACTAGAGATTCTGGCATAACGTGCAATTTACCGTGATCTTTTCCCGGTATGCAGCGGCTGAGAGAACAAACGAATGAGACAAGTCGCAAAGTCTACGAAGGCGACTTACGGAATGCAATGAGAGCCGTAAAGACGACTATCGAGACTATGAAGATAAAGCCATATTGGATGATCTGCCAGACAGTCAGAAGTCAGGCACTTGAGACACACAATGCCACTCACAATCCGGCGACGTTGCTTCCTCTGCTTCAGAGAGTACAATGGGGCACGAATCTGTTTCGATGGGCGCAGCCAGACTAACCCGCTGGTCAGTACTAATCAAATCCAAATAGGAATTTGTCTTACAGAGCACCATCGCGTGCAGACGGTCGATGTAGGGAATGAGGATCGGTGGCGTCAGCATGAAGAGCAGGAAGTGGCCGAGCAAAAGATCCGAGCTCCAGAGAGATAATTCGATGATCTTCACCACAAATTCACGAGCAGGCTGGGACATTACGTGGTTGCCGAGGCCGCGACCATACCATCGACCTGTCCACCATGCGCGGTTCGTTTCGTCGTGTTTGAACTCACGAGACAAGAACACGGCAATCAGGATCTTGTGGACGGCGCGCTGAATGGCGATAACCGCAATGATACCAAGAACCGCGTGCGACGCGTTCCAAGTTTCCAAGAACCACTATAAAATGGTCAGTCCTGACAATCTTGCTAACATGTTGTGGCACATACGAGGAACTCGAAGAACCCGAGCATGCCTACAACACCCAGAACGTGTGCAATGGAAGCCATGAGAGAACCAAACCTAGGGAAAGTGGAATCCATCATGGGTCCAAGGAACAGCGATACGAAGAACAGCGCAAGGAGTACTGCGGCGTTCCAGACAATGGGCCCGAGCGAGATGACAGCGATGCGGATCAATGGACTCGGAGGCAGCCTTCCGGTAGTGTCGGGGAATGCCTTCACAAACATGTACGCGATGATGAACAATATGGCCATCACAACAGGGAAGATAACCTCGGAGAAAATCACAGCCCGCCACTTGGCGCGAGGAACATCGCCTGAAAGTTTCTCAGACGGAAGACCGAGTTTTTTCTTCTTGTACCCAGTAATCATCGTCCGTGTCAACCTGCAATACCCGATCCAGGAGTTGTTGTGCGAGCGCGAGTTTCCACGGGACATCCACCGCAAGAATTCCCTGAAAACAGACGGATAAGAGACAGGTTCGAATGCACAATCATAGAACATACCGATAGTCAATGATGAAATCAGAAAATGCGAATTGGTGAGGATTGAACAAGAAAGGAGCGACGCAAAGTGCGAGAATGGAGATCCAGAAATAGATGAGATACGGTGTCCACCAGGCCATCGTAACGTAGAGGAGCATGATTAGTGTTCTCATCCCGAGGTATATGCTTGGGCCGGCAAAACGGGAGAACAGGATGCTGAAGGATAGGCGGGTCGTGGCGAAGCCTCGTCCGGTAGCAATATACCTGGCACCACCGAATGTAAGGTTGCTGATGATGGAGTGTGTGTAAATTTGGGTTGAGAAGACCTCAAAGACCGGTGAGAAGGATATGAATTGCTTCCCAAGCCGAATGATTGCCCGTCCGGTTCCACGTTCGACCAATTCTGAAACGGTGGTGAGACTCCTTACCGTCGCATCAAGTAGAGGGGGCACTTACCTTGAACGAACAGTGGCAAGAACGCGATCGCGAATACCAAGAAGATACTGATGATGCAGCGCTGAATCCATTGGTAGACGGGGGTGAGATTATAGCAGCCTGGGAGTGCGGTTCCGGTCGCCGTGTACTGACAGACCAAAACTGAAGAATTAAGAGTACCCAGGAACACCACTGTTAACGTGATCAGCATGCATCAGAAGGATCGGCCCAATGAAAACTCACTCGTCACGACGAAGCATTGGACGGCGAGGATGACCAGCATGTTGTTGATGTGGAAACCGGGGTGGCCATAGTAGAAAGTCAAGAACCGGTCGATCGGAAGTTGGGTCCCCAAGTAATAGTATTCTCGACTGAGCATCTGCTCTCCCATTCCCGTCCCGATCTTCGTCTGGAAGTTCAAGATGGTACCAAAACCAAGATCACGACCCTTTCCACACTGATAGTATTCCGTGTGTTTGATGCGACCGCCGCGACCTATGGCGTTTATTCCAGCAAAGATATCCTCGTTCAGGTGCAATCCTTTTTGGGCCTTGGAAACACCACCACGAGTGTTCATGTAGAGTGCATTCAGGAAGTCAGGGTGACCATAGTGAAGCTTTCCACCGATCCAGGCCCACGAACGTGCAGAGAGCGTTCCGAACGTCTGTTCCTTTCCAGCAGCGATATCTCCAAGAATACCAATGTTCTCCGAGAAGATGTACTCGCGAGCACCGACAATGGCGACCGGAGGCTTCTTGAACTCTTTGTGACCATACTGAGCATACGGGCTCTGACTCGACACAGAATACTCCTCGAATTCGCCGAGAATGTTACGGATCTTGAGACATTCTTCGAGGTAGTTGTCCTGATTGGCGTCAATAAGTTGCAGGTACTCGCCACGGTAAAAGATGATTGCGTGGTTTTGGTTGTCCGATTTTCCATCACCAAGGATGGGGTTACCAGGCAATTCGATGCGGAACTTTGGCCGACGACGACCAGTCTCAGGGATGAACTCTGAATGACCATCGATGAGGGCTGAGAAGAGGCGAGGATCACCGCCCTCCTTCCGTGGTGGCTCTTCTTCGAGGTAGGCAATCTGAAGATCAGGGTACGCGCGCAAAAGGAACTCGGCGTTCTCGTGTTCCTCTTTGTTGAATTTGGAGTAGCGTTGCATCGAGACAACAAATTTAAACTTGCGTCGAGCCATCCGTTCCAGCTCACGCTCCAGTTTGTCGGTGTTTCCGCCGAAGAGTTGAACGACCTCGGGATTCTCAACACGGTAGAGAAGCTTGATGGCCTTGGAGTAGTTCATCATCCCAGAAACCGTGCGGTAGAGGGTCTGCGCGCGCAGTGATGCCCAGATCCGCGTGCGGAGTGTGAACTCCGGAGCAGCGCTCTTGAAACCAATGCAGTAAAAAGGAAGGTCATCCATCTTGGACTGACCTTTCTCGTCTGTGCCAAAGGGGGTCGTGTTGTTATACATTGCCGACTCCTCAGCAAGAATCTTGGTGTCCTTGACAAAGTTGTCCCATTCGACGGGATGGAGTTGTTTCAGGTACTCGAGAAGAGTGACACGAGCGTGCTGATCCTCTTCACGGATGATCTCCCTGAGAGATAGGAGAATCTGGAGCACACATTAGCAAAAGCGTGACATATTTCTCATGCAACATACCTTCTCATTGTAGTGAGGTGTAAGGACCGTGAACGTGGGCATAGCATCAACCGGTATGGGTTCAGGGAGATCGATAGTCAGAGACTGAGCAAAGAAAGATATCCGACGCTCAGCTTCACTACCGGTTGGGAAGAACTCCCCCTTGAACCCTTTGTCGCCCTGTGAAATGAAGAACGGCGGTGCCCGCAAACTGCGTTTCCCATCCTGACCAGTGTCGACTTGGTGATACAACAACTTTTGCACATGTTCGATGGACAACAGATGCTCTCGGTACATGGAGATGATGACAGCATTCCATATTTGCGAGACAAGCACCTAACTCAGGGTCAATGCGATGCCGAGCCGAAGGTATTGACGCTCCCTACCTTTGGTTTGTACTTGACCTCCATCTCCCGTGTGGCAAGTAACTTGGCGTAAATCCGCTTGGGTAGACGCGTGTAGATGTCCTTCCACGGGGTCCAAATCGAAAGTCCAATCATGAATGACCGCGTAATACTGAAAACAGTGTTCCAGATGATGTACCAGAGGAAAGTATCCAAGAAGAAGAGCACCAGATCCATGATATACATGATGGTCAACGTGAACGCCGCTTGGTTCGTGCAAAGGTAGGGGCCAAAGAACCTGTCGCTGCAACCTTGGATCTTCATATTCACCATCACCGCAATGGGGTCACGGAACGAAAGAGTGAGGAAAAAATATGATTCCGTAGCCTTGCAGCCGAATACGCAAGTCCACAATGCAACGGAAGCGAGTCTTGCCCGCGGAGGTAAGCCTGGGTACGATGCTGTAAAAGTCTGACTGGCAAGATACTTCCTCGATTTTCCGGCAACCCTGTCGCCGAACATACGGCCGGAAGGCATGGTAGCAAAGAGGAGCGTGGCGACGACCGAGATGAAGAATTGTACGATTCCGAGGATGAGCGCCAGTGAACCGGAATTACCACCTGAGCTAAACTCTGCGATAGCGATGTAGACCGTTGGTCCAGCAGTCAGTGCTAGAGTGATGAACAAGAACAGCAATCGACGGGAGAGATGTGAAGTATTATTCCATGTAGTGGGGATATAAGAGAATTCCGCGAGAGTGGCAGCGATCATGATAAGTGTGGCTACAGCACCACCCAGAGCCGTTACTGACCATGCCAAAGCAGGAGAATTGACGACAGTGTTATCCGATTTAATGATTTGATAGATTTTTGGAGAATTGTACGCCGTGTAGAACCAGTATAGAGAGATGTGAATGACCCAGATTCGGTTGAAGTTGACTAGTAGGTGACCGAAAGAACGTTTCTCATAATAGGTCTTGAAGAACGCTCTATTCCAGTCGATGCGGTCGAACTTCATATACCGATGAGATGGTGGCAAGTCAATCAGCCTGGTCTAAGAACGTCTCGGATGAGCACCGAAATGCACGTTTGGAGGAGAAGTATACCTTGTCCGAAAGCATGATCCGGGCGATGCCCTCTGGGTACCAGAAGAGCTGGTTGACATCATCGTAGCCAATGATGTCGGCGTGATCCTTTTCCTTGCGCACGAATCTGCCATCAACGACCTCGTAGCCTTGATCACGGATGAAACGATAGAGAGGTTTGACGACTGCACGAAGGTAGAGTCCCTCTGGAACCGGATCGACGCGACTCTGGCACTCGGGGGAGCGGTAGTAGTCGTCTGCGCACTTGAAGATGAAACAGAGACACTCTGGGACGAATCGAACCTGGGCGGCCTCGCCCCAAAGGAGGAGATATAGGGCGACTTGACGGAGACGGTCGTACTGACTCATGTTGTTCATCGCCTGCCGCCAGCGCTCCATGGCTGTCTGGAATGACTTTTCGGTGACATTGCGGAGAGTCTTGCGCTTGGTCGATCGCAGACGCTGGAGGCCGGGGTTCTGCACGTGACCGACTGCGTCGTCGAGGTCGAGCTGGGCGGCGAAATACCATTTTCGGTAATTCGCGTGTTCACCGCCGATGTAGTCGGCATGGAGGGTCAGCAGCGCCTGGTTCGGTGACATTCTCGACGCACGGCTATCCAGTAGCTGCATCAGGAAATCAAACTGCCGAAAATGCCGTCAGCGACATGACGAAAAATAAAATAAAAGACCGACCATGTTCCGCATCGAGTCCCGTTGGAAACCAAACTTTTGGGCGAGATCGAGGAAAATGTCCTCGATTTCTTCCTTGGACAGCGGTATCTGGCGCTCTGTCGTCCAAGCAGCGTACTGGTCCCTCACTCCAGAGGGCGGTGACTCTGCAAACGCCATGGCGCTCGAATCAGACGGTCCCACGCGCGATTGTCCCAACGACTCTGCGGACGGTGCATACCCACGTCCATACAGGTCGACGTCCGAGTCCGTGTCTTGTTGCGCTAGAAAGCCGTGTGAACAAGCAGTGGTGTGTCAGAACGTGCGTGCCCACCGTAGGGGTCGTATGTGCCATTGTGATCATAGTATCGCTCGGCATCATTCAGGCCATTGTTGCTGCTGTCGGATGCATAGGTGTCCCTGCGTCCGTACGTGTCGACGTTGTCAGAGTCATTGTCGCTGTAAATATACCGACGAGGGACGGCTGCCGAGGGACCGAATGGATCTGCGTGTTCGACGCTTGGCGAGGCAGACTGGGGATACGACATTCTCGAAGACGTCCAGGAAAGACCTCAGCGATGTGCCAACAATGTCGTTGTCGCTGCCGCCAGAAGCGAGGACGGGCTGGTCGAGGTCGAAGTGGGAGGTGAACGGTGTGGTGTGGTGTGAACAGCTTGTTGTGTGAACCGTACGGGCGTAGGCCAAGTTCCCACCGTGTCCGTATCCGAACCGGTTCGGGTCCAGTCCGCAGGCTGTCAGAACTCACGCATGGCGGAGATCCCATTGGCTACTCTTTGCATTTGTAATAGCACACTGTCGAACCGGCGCATTTCGCAGCGCTCATCTCCGACCCACACGACTCCTGCACAAATAGACTAGGAGCCTCCCATGCCACCTCATCGCATCTGATTGCGGAAACCGGTTCCAAACCCGTCTTGTTGCCCTCTGGAGCAGACACAGGTTCACCATGTGCGACGTAAAATTTTGGGTACTAGTCCCGCTCGCCGTCATTGTGTGTGCCACTGAGAAAGCCGATGTTTCAATGCGGCATACAATGCGATCCCTGTGACAAGGACAAAGATAGCAACGGCTTTGGAGCCGAAGACACCAGTCTCGTGTTCGACCTACCCAAGGCGATCAGATCACGCACGGGAAGAAGAATGGAAACAGTGTACCACGGACGCAAATGGCGATAATATTGGGATCGTAAAGTGTGAAGGTTTGCTCAACTTGCCCTTGGCTTCTCGGTCAGGTGCCATCATCACCACCAACCAGCCCATGAACCCTAAAAGAACCGCAAGGCACACCACCTATCAGCATGGTGAGCTGGCGGTTCCACCGCACAAATATCAGAATGGTTGCTGCTGACCATCAATCGTTCCAACCTTCTCTGCCTCTGGTCGTTTGCATGCAATATAATCCCAATCTCCCGCTTGTAATGATTAGTGTCGTTCATCGAAAGGGGTGTCGGTACATGTGAACTCACCTCGCGCTTCTGTTCTTCTATTCGTCGCATTTCTGTGAGTTCGCCCTGGTGTCGATCATGCGCCGAAAGAAAGGTTTCCGCCACCAATGCTCGTGCAGCCCAATACTGCTCAACCTTTGTGCGAGGGGCTGCAGCCCCTGGCGCAGAGAACCACGTGCCCCCCCTTTGTGGAATCGCAGACGCGCTGCCCGAGTCGTCGCCCCGAGAGGTGGTAGAAACTTTCATCCTACCAACTGCCAACTGCATGGTACGCGACATGGCAGTGGTATTGGACGCGTTTGCGGCTGGGGCCATTGGTGATGCTTCGCCAAGTCGAGGTTGCCAACCGGCGTTGGAGAGGGCAACAAAAGCAAACCTACATAGAATGAACCAAGCCACCCTGTTGCCACCATCACCTCATGTAGGCGCAAAGACGGGAACAGCAGGTTGTCCGCATGGTCAGAAAAGGTAATATGTATAGTGTCTCGATGTGATGGAATAGATAATACACCTAGATCCGCCCTCCCTGTATATGGATAGATACACCCAACTACAACAATTTATCAATTCACCCAGTTGACGAGCCAGTTCACAGCTTGCTGGCCACAGCCAACTTCTCCTGCAGCTTAGCCTGTTGTCATGGGCGCATCAGCACTCGGTAACCCTGCGTGACATCCATTAATGACTCACGTTGACAGCATCCATGTACTTGTCTGTGACGACCCAATGTTCTCTCTTCATGTTCTTGCCATGAATTGCGAGCGCAAGGTCCTTGGTCATGATACCATCGGCATCAATGACCTCAACACACGCTGCCTCGAGGGCCTCGCAGAAATGCTTGAGTGGTTCGTTCCCGTCGAGCTTGGCACGGTGAAGGAGGCCACGTGTCCATGCAAAGATCGAAGCAACGGGGTTCGTCGATGTCTCATTCCCCTTTTGGTACTCGCGGTAGTGACGCGTGACGGTGCCGTGTGCAGCCTCACTTTCGACGATCTGGCCGTCTGGCGTGATGAGCTCACTGGTCATCATACCCAGCGAGCCGAACCCTTGGGCAAGGATGTCGGACTGAACGTCGCCGTCGTAGTTCTTACACGCCCAGACAAATCCTCCCGAGGACTTGATGGCCTGAGCAACCATGTCGTCAATGAGACGGTGTTCGTAATAGATAGCGAGCTTCTCAAATTCAGCCTTGTATTGGGCGTCGTAGATTTCTTGGAAAATGTCCTTGAAGCGACCGTCATACCGCTTCATGATCGTGTTCTTGGTGGACATGAACTGTACAACAGACTTGGTGCCAAGGACACGTGTTACGGAGATGAAAATGACATACGAGAGGCATCTTCTTCGACAAGGCCATCTTAAACGAGGAGTGTGCGAAACCTGTGATCGACTGGAGGATAACCGAAATGAACAGTTGCACCACCGAGTGGTTTGAACCAGCATACCTCGTCGGTGTTGTACATGCTCATGGCAACACCCTTGCCCTCGAAGTCGTAGACGTCCAGCGTGGTTGGTGCACCACCATCAGCTGGACTGTAGACAAGCTGCAGCTTTCCAGCTCCGGGAACAACGAGGTCGGTTGAACGGTACTACACAGTAGCGTAAATACGGAACACCGCGTGCATCAGGAACGGAACTAACCTGATCACCGAAAGCATGACGACCAATGACGATGGGGTTCACCCAGCCTGGGACGGGCTTCGGAATTCGCTTCAGAATGATCGGCTCGCGGAAGACCGTGCCACCGAGGATATTACGGATCTACAGGACTGTGCTTAGCACCTTCCACTTCGAGGTGGGTAGAGGGGAGACCGACTGTGCCGTTTGGACTCTTCCACATCTCCTTGAGTTTGAATTCCTCGACACGCGCCTCATCGGGCGTGATAGTCGCACACTTGATGCCGACCTTGAATTGCTGGATCGCCTTTGCAGCATCGACTGTTACGGTGTCGTTCGTCTATCAATTGGTCAATGTTCAGCAGCGAGTTATTAACGACATGCCCCCCTACCTGGTCACGGTACTCTAAACCAAGGTCATAGTACTTGATGTCCAGTTGAAGGTAAGGAAGGATGAGCTACATGAATGGATGATGAATTGATTGCCTCATCGTGGAGAGCACGCGTGAAGACCGAACCTCTTCCCTTATCTTCTTCCATATAATTCTCGTCATTTCGTCTCCATCGAGTTCCACCACCGGTTGTGAAACGACGATCTTCTGCGTGTTTTCTAGGTGCGTGAGCGTCAGCCTCGTCGCGACCTGATTGTAAGGCATGGACACCGCCCACAGGACATATTCCCGAGCTGTGCCGAACACCACCGCATCCTCGAAAAAATAACAGACACTCACGTAATCTCATCGACGTAGCAAAGCCTCGGGGGAGGGGCCTCGCCTGTGTCAGCAACGAGCGTCTCGCAAAAAGGACTGTCCGAGCTGGAATCATGACGGCGCTCGCAGACAACAACAGAGGGTATAACAGCGACTGTACGTTTCGAGCAAACCTTGACCCGGGTTTTGTAGGGATGCGGTCAGCCACGCTCGTCGGCCGTGTTCGGAGCTTGGAAATCGAAGGACAGGAGGAAACAAGGAAGGGGACAACGCGGTGCAAGCGTGAGACGAGCGACCCGCGAGCTGGACGAGTTCCCTTGATCGTGTCAATCAGCCATGGGACTCAGGGCATAGTAGGTAATCGCCACCGTCGACACATATGGTCATCACTTCTTGTATTCAAGATACGTGTCATACTACGCGACAGGTTTCAGTTCTTTAGCACATTTGCCTCATTCACCGCTTGCTCTTGCACGAGCTCAACGATCTTCGCAACCAGACTACCCATCATTTCTGTCTTTTGCTTTCCCATAGCAAGCACCTCGTCATGGGATGCAACTTCGACCGGAGGCAAAGGCAACGGTTGGCCAGCGAGCTATAGCACGGAAACAGTCTTAGCAGCGACACCAAATGCCGATCGGGTCTCGCGCACCTCTGCCTCAACCTCGTCTCGGATACTCCGATATTTTTCCGGTATGACGACCATGTTCGTGACGAGGCTAAGCACCATGACTTCAAGTCCTTCCTCGCGTGCGGCAATGACCTCCGGGATGGTGCTCATCCCAACAACATGTGCCCCAGCGTTCCTCAAGAACCGACCTTCAGCCGGAGTCTCGTATGCCGGTCCGGAAACCCAGGCGTATGTGCCTTCCGCCAGCGAATCACGATAAAGTTGAAGCTGGTGCGCAGCGAGAAATGCCAGTTTTCGTAATCTCACCGAGTAAGCATCACCAAGGGGGTAAAAGCGAGGGTATTCCGGGGAAATAAGTGGTCCAAAGGATGGGTTCATTCCAGTGAAATTTGGCAGTGCGAAATGATCTTGGATCACGACGACTGAACTTGGAATCAGTGGAGGTTAAACGCCCTCGCATCCGTACGCACCGGTTCCAACGGGTATATCTGGGACAAGGGATCCAGCAGCATTGGTAACTGGCGATGCGGCTTCAGTGTCGTCCCTCAGCGAAATGTCGATACCGACTCACTGATGACGTGTTTCACCCCCAATTGCTTCATTGTTCGGATCCCGTAAGTCACTGCTGCCGGTTTATGCCCTTCATAAGGATGGAACTTTCTGGCCCCTGTCAATTCAGTGATCGGCGATAAGCGGTAAAACAAGGACGCACACGTCCAAGCATGGCGATGACCGGGTATTTGTGTTGCCCCATCAGGCCAAAGGCCAATGCACTCTGTTGTCCAACAACTTTTGACCCGAGGGTCGATCTCAGATCAAGGATATAGAGTGACCAAATTCTACGCACCGGTGCTCTGGCCGAAGCCTGGGAGCTGAGAATAAGGTATCTGTACGGCATCTGACAGTTTGTTGACGAGGGTGCTGAGACCGGATCCACAGATGATGCCGAGAAGTGGGCTGGGTAGATTTTGCACATCCAGAACGCCTCGAATTTTCTTGATGGTCTCATCGAAGGGAAGTGGCTCTGTAGGGTGGGGCATGATCAGCGTGCTAGAGTTTAGATGTTGTATCCAAGCAATGTGCAAGGTATAGATCTCCGAGGTACTATCTCCAGAGATCCTGAGTTTTGAGACGTCGTCAAGGTGATAAGATAGCCCATCCTGACTGAACGTTTGTGTCTCCGACAAAAGTGGCTGGAGAACACAGTACGTGCTTTAGCTTAGAAGACGTTCCTTCCTCCACTACAGCGATGCGCGCGAAATCTCGCGTGCTTACCGTGCGACACCTTCAAACTTATTCATTCACGTTCAACTGCGCGGTCCGTTGGCATCACTGAGAACGACACGTGGATATCGACGTGGAAAGTTACCGAGAATTCTGCTCGACGTGGGGCTGACCCCACCGCACAAAATGTGGATGGATATACACCGCTTGACATTGCAGAACGAAGACATTTTTTGAAGGAGAGCAAGTTTCTACACTTGGTTCGCAACTCTCAGGACTGCATCCTGTCGAGTTGCTAATCAAAGTCTAGTAGACATTTTTACGGAAAGGACGTGAATAGTACATGCGTAAACTTTAGGTCCGTTTCATTCAAATGTTGTTTGTTTCAAGCTCTCCGAGTGCAACTCTCTGTAACCTGTCACAGACTCCCGCCAACAACATGAGATACAGTGGTTTTACTCGCAGCGTGGTGTCGCCCCCATGACCTCCGTGACATACTAGATAAAAGTCGTCAATTTCTTCGATGTCGCGAATTCCACGTACAATCACGAGGTAGGTCACAAGAACAGCAGTCCCATAATTATGTATAGCACTGGCATTCGACTCCACAATCGCGGACATGCAAGAGGCACTGAGACTAACCTGGACCGGCTGAGTCCGACATGAGATTATCAGCAGTGACCTGTCTCCCTGGAGTCCACCCACGATCCAGACTAGCAGTATGCCGAGTCTCACATTGCCTCCTACCCCTCATTATCAAGCTGCGCCGCCTACCAAAGCCGATTGTATGTATACGTACTAGGCATACTGACCCTACCTTGCTCGCTTATCAAACAGGCTACTGACTTCTGGTTCCAGTGGACTATGTAGACCTTCCGATCATCGACCTAGCCGGGTTTAAGAGGACGGAGAACCGTGCTCTGTTGGCGACCCAGATTCGAGATGCACTCTTGACCCATGGGTTCTTTTACGTCGTCAATCACGGATACCGCCAGTCGGAGGCAAGATTCTCCCCCCTTCTTGTTGCTCTGATGTCTGACACCTAAACAGACGGACAGGATATTTGATATCGCAGACATACCCTTTTCGGGCGTTAGCGATGAAGAGAAACAGGTACATGCTGGTGCCATAAAACAGACTGGATCGTTCCAAGGATACAAAGTGCGACGCTACTGGGTAAGCCATTAACCTTCGAGCCTCTTCCCGAACGTCAGGCAACTCACATTGACATAGCACATCGACAACGGAGTTCACGACCAGATCGAGCATTACAACAGTGAGCATGATCCATCGCTCTGGCATCTGCTTTGGGTTTGTTTAGCAATTCTTAGTCCATCGCGATGTCACGAAACGGGGACATCCAGAAGCAATTCGCCCGTTCCTCCCTGAAATAAAGGAGTTCACCAGGGTTAACCACTTCAATGCCCTCCATCCGATCTTGCGGTAAGTTGCGCGTTTTATCGAGATGGTGTTTGGTTATTAGGCTGGATCACAGATTGATCGCGCTGAGTCTCGAGTTACCCGAAGACGCTTTGGTCAACATTCACAACTACGACGCTGTTAGCGAAACATACGGTACGCTGAATCCTAGAGTGCCTTCCAGTCTGCTAGGTCGCTCACTTCCTCACCAGTAAGGTTTATGAAATAGTCTGTGTTTTTTTGTCTCGTGTTGTGTTCGTGAGCTGAGCGGCATTCCGGGTTCCAGTTATCCACGCTCCGCTGAGGAGGAGTCCAAGACTAATAATGTCTGGCTTAAAGGGCACACAGGTCAGTCCAAAATTTGTCCGATGGTCACGAGTCGGAAAATCACACGGAATTGATGCTGGGTGGATAGACTTTGGAAGCATAACTATCCTGTGGAGCCAGCCCGTGGCTGCCCTTCAAATTCTATCCAAGGATGGTCGATGGCGGTGGGTGAAACACATCGACAACGCATTAGTGAGTTTCCGAGTCCACTGTGTTGGTTGAAGTACCTTCTGACGGTAGGTTTTATGTAGGTGGTGAATGCCGGAGATGCGTTGGACTTCCTCACGGGAGGATATTACAAGGGGACTATCCACCGGGTAGTGCAGCCCCCTCCCGATCAGCAACAGTACGCCCGCCTAGGGATCTTCTATTTCGTCATGCCGGACGACAACACCAAGTTGATACCCATAAGGGAGAGTCCTTTACTGCAGAGAGTTGGGATCAATCCACGGTGTGAAGATAACGTCGCGCCAACGATGGAGCAATGGAGGAAAGCAAGAACCAGTGCATATGGCCAGAGTGACCTGAAACCAGGACAAGAGAAGGGGGTGGAGGAAGAGGTCCTCAACGGGGTCGTTGTCAAACATTGGAATTGATGACAAGGTACTACGAGAATCTACAAGTGAGCGGCACATGTATGTATCAAGTTTGACTGTTCGATATATATGTCAAAGTGGAAAGTGGAAAGTTACGTTCACCGAAGAGGGTTGTCTATGTAGCGTGTAGAGACGACCCCTTGATTGAAAACCGTCGTCTTCTGTGATCAAGGGATTCAAGGGCTGGCCGTCGGTCATGTCAACGGCCACATCGACAATACGATAAAAAGGCCCAGATGTACAAAGCTTTTCCCTCGTTCTGCTCAAGTACCGGATTATCAGACATGAATCACATTCGTTCAATTATGTCTGTCTGCAAGTCCATACCTTTCTGGAACACTGAACAAACCAAACACTGTTTCGACTTGCCATGAACTCAGACTCCGAGAACATTGAACGATGGTTACGGGTCCAATGAAAAGCATACTCATTAAATATTAGAATTTAAATCAGAGCACCAGTGTTCCGCGAGTAGAAATCTACAAGTGAGCAATACATGTGTGTATAAAGACAGACAGACCGTTCGTACATATATGTAAGATATGCACCTGTGTACGAAAAACATATGTCAATGAGTGAAAACTATAGCGTTCGCCTAGACGGGTCGAAGGAAACCTAAAGAGAACGTAATGGACGCCCAAGCATGAAGATCAAGCCTTCTTGCCAATGTGTACCGTTCCGTGCAGTGGCAAACCCTTCAGTCGGAACCCGATTTCTTCTCCGTTCCCATCATGGAAAGGTAGACCGATGATGTCAACCTCAACATCGACCGTGCCATCAAGGCCCGCTGTCGCGCCGTCAGAACCAAAGAGTACCTAAAATCCCAATGAGCCCACGAACGAACTTGAGCACGGGGATAGTAACATACCTTGCTCACAAAATTGCTGAACTCTTTTTCCCTTCCTGGTAGGACCTGGATAGGTACATCGATAATCGAGGCTGACACAGAGAAGATAGATCCATCTTCGTCCGTGCCATCATAAACACTTTTTGCATCTAACCAGTCGTCGGGTAATATATGGCCGAATGCACGAGGAGGGAGAGGCTTCGAGGGACGACTGGGAACATTTCCCAAAGCACCCAGAGAGGGAAGCGAATCGTCTGCGTCTCCATCAAATACCAGGATATCAGGCAGAATCCGCTTGACGTCCATCTGGAAGTTCATGCCTTTCGGGAGCACGATTAAAGCAAATACTTCTCCGCTCGCTAAAAGTTCACTTCCATATGGTTTAACTTTCATATTGCGAATCGTCACGTTGCGCAGAACCCTGGGCTTTGTAGCTGGCGAGGGAAATTCCGTGTTGAAGACGAGAGAAGGGAGCAGCGGAGAACTGATGGATATTGGATTGCGCTGAAGAGACAGGTAGCGAGAGGCGAATGACGACAATGCTTCGATAGCAGTAGATGGCAGCGGAAGGACCTTGCCCGAGATAAAGAGCGTCACATTAGGGTGTGTGAGCGAGAATGGTTGGGTTTCAGCAGATGCGATTGGGATAGAGGTATCTGAATTCCTAGTTGGTAGTGACACAACAAAAGGTAATGCAGGGACATCCATTTTAAAGCCAGGTGGTGCAGGGTCGATGACAGAAGCACGAGCATTCAATTGTATTTCCTTGTCTGTAGAAGAGATATCGAATGACTCGACCGAAACAAGTTGAGAGAACGATGGCAAGGGGCTGTCCTCGCCTGGTTCTGGCAAACCTGGGATAGGAGGAACTGGAAAATGTTGTGCTTAGATTGAAAACGAATGGAGTACAAAAACACCTACTGGGAAGCGCTAGACGGGTTTCAACGTCATGGAAATTTGCACTGAGCATGCTCCGCCATCCTTTGCCATCGGGACTACCACCCCATACCAGAATTTCGGGGACAGACGCCTGGAGTGATGCAATTCCATGGTGCCAGGAATCCTCCATAAATTGAGCAAGATCCGAGGAATTATCTGTTGGCCGTACGAAGACAGGTATAGATACCGGTGTCAACCATGACGGATCACGGGGTGGATTACTAGTGATGGACAATCGTAGTGGCTGGGCGGAGACAGTTGCCAGCAAAGTTTGTTCTGAAGCCACATAGACCGTGGCGACGTTGGCTGTTACGGTCCCGAGAATGCGAATGCCTAGACGGCCAAAAGACTTCCACAGGTTTTCCAGGGCTCCTTCGTCGTCGACAGTGTTCACGCCAATGATGGACCCGGCGTCAACACCCACCCTGGCATCTAACCTTAGCCATAGCCCTCCGTCTGTAGCATTTATAACATCTACCTTGTCTGGGCCTTGAAAGACCAGACCATTCGCGAGTACGTCATCTGGTGAGAGATATGCCAAGCGGGTTGCATAAGAGTATGCTAGGAGCCCCAGGACTAGGAAGACGACCAAGCAGAGAGAGAGAGTAAAGACGAAGACCAATATCAATCTCTTCCAGAGTCGATGCCGCGCTACCGAGTTGTTCTCAAGGTAGAGTTCGTCTTCGTCCGCGCTTACTTGGCTCGATCCAGCCTCGAGAAGTGGTGTGGTCTCTGTAGCTTCGCGCGGCTTGTCCTTCCCCTTCCCCTTCGTATAATTCTGGCGATCTTCGAGTACCGCCGCCATGGAGGTCGTTGTGAAGAGAGAGACTGTTCCCGAAAAGCCGGGCCTCAGGCCTGAATGCTGTCCAGTCAAACGTGGGCTACATGCACTACTTTTGGATTGTCCCCTAACCTGACAGAACGAAACGTGCCATCCTCACCAACTCTTATGATCTTCAAGTGCCAGCACTACTTACTGGTCTGACTCACAACTTAAGGTCGTACAGGTGAAACCCATTATTTTAACGAGTCGACTCTTTTTCACAGCGAAGACAGCGGCAGGTGAAGAACCAGCTTTCTTCTAGTTCTCGCCTCCTTTGACCCACTGGCGAATCCGTGTCAATGTAACTGATGCACAATTCCTCCCCAGCCTGAATTTTACGAGTAACCTCGAAATGAAGTGCTCTTCCCTCTCGTTTCTTCCGAACGTTTGGCGTGCAGCCTATAATCATTGTTGTCAATTCTTTCCCGACTGCGCAGCAACATGTACACGCACTGTGATTAAAATAACTCGAGCTGACCCATATTCCCCACCCCATCATCTCGTCCCTCCGGTCGCTATCCCATATCCCGAAAGCATTCCCAGTGTCGCGAGCGAGCACTTCGCGAACGGTAGATATGTATTGCCGGAGGTATTTCGGAAGTGCATGCGAAAGGAAGACATAGATACGCAGGTAAGCAGTGAGCATGTACGGTCGCGTCTGGATATTGCGGAGCTCGTTCGTCTGGAGACTGAGTAATTGCGGCCAGGATACGTCTTGATTTCGCGTCGTTTGCGATGTCTGATCGGATGAGGACAGACGTTCATCGCGGTACCGACGCACGATCGCCGCGGCGAGCGAACGTGCGATCTCGAGTTCCATATCCTCTAGTTGGAGAGTCGAGTAATAAAGGGTAAGGTGTGCCTTGGAAGCAACGAGCGCCTCTGCGCTTTCCCATGCCGCATCGATGGTCCCTTGGGTGATTGTCCTATTTTCAGGCTCGAAGGAGGGAAGTATGGCTGTGACCTTGACTTCCTCCGGTGATTTGAATCGCTTCCGGGTCGCAGCCTGACCCTTGGTCAAGAGAACATCCACCTCCATCAACAAGACGGACGCCTCGTCACGTTCCCAGTTATCTTTGCAGGTATCGCTGCAGAACCAAGCAGTCGCCACACCTGCTCGACTCCATTTGATGCTCCAGGTGCGAGAGGATCCGACGGTAGACGGCGCATAATCGCTCGCGGAATATGCAAAACAGTGGGCACAAACTTCCTTTCGGTAATCCTTGTAGATAACGTAGGCGAATGGTGCTTTGTCCGAATGTATCTGCGTCCAGGGCCTGATATCGGAGGTGGCGAACAAGGAACGCCCTCCATGACTCGTATTTTGAAGCTCGAAGTATGAGCATCCATCGGATGCCGAGGGTTCTATACTGTTAACTAAAGGAGAAGACATGATGTCCAACTAGTTCGTACAACTTTTTTTGCGATTGGCAACGTTGGGATTAGTCGGCCGGCCCGGTAGCAATAAAATTCATATGATGGGTCCGAAGTCTACATAACGGCTACAAGTAATCGAACAAAAGCGACGAGGTACGACATCCCTGAATACTGGGTTCACTCCTCGTCGGCCATGACTACATCTTTTAATTCTTCTGCTTCATCCCCCGCGATGACTTGTTCTGGACCTTCCGATACAACTTCCATCTCCTCCACCAATTCCGGTAACTCGAATTCGACCAACATATCCCTCAGATCAAACCTGCCAAGCTTCTCTGTCCACTTCACTACCTTCTCCTTCTCTTCACCTTAAGCGAGGTCTCGACGCCGAAATAGGTAACGTTTGAGCATCCACGGGGGACCAAACCGAACAAGGACACCAAGAGCCAGCTCCTTCTCCTCGACGATCCATTGATAAGGAGTGTCCTCGGTGTGGTCATGCAGTGCCTGAAGAACCTCACGGAACTTGTCCGGCTTCTCAGGAATATGGTTCTGTAACAGGACCAACAAGTCGATGGCATCATCGTCTTCCTGGGTGTAGTGGCGGAGATGTTCGAACCCGCCTTCGAAGACGTATGTCAGCATGGGACAGCGTTCAACGATGGAGTAGCGTCTGGAAACGTCAAACATGTACGCCTGCGTGTAGGACCTGTCGATTGCCCTTTCGATATCCTCCGTCATGATATATGTGATGGAACGCAAGGCGAGGTCCCTGTGTATAGCATGCGCATCGAAGAAGTACTTCGAGAATTTCTCATCTTCGGGGGGCTCTTGGGTGAGGAAAGTCTAAAACACATGCATGATATCGCATTTCGTGAGGTCTAATCGGCACACTTACCCGCACAGTCGGATGACCGAGGCCTAGCCTCAACAAACGGTCATCGATCTTGACGAGATTTCCACAGAGCATCAACATATCCTCAGGGGTCACGACAGTAAAGTCGTCATTCAAACGAAGCGGAGGGGTGTGTCCTAGTTCAATCTGGACAGCCTCGATAATTTGGGAAAGTGACAATGGGCGGAGTGCACCGCCTAGCCATCGTATCGCCATCGAGACAATCAGTTGGACGTCATCGCTCCTTTCGTTGATCCTGTTGAGGAGATTGTAGTGCATAGTTTCGAGGTCCCTCGGGGGATTGCGAATCATGTCGTTTACCCGCGCAACGGACCGACAGACTTCCAGGGAGTCAACGATACATTGAGCATGCCAAAAACTACATGATTCGTGGGAGCATCCTAGTCTTCTCGCAAGAAAAGTAACACTCACGATCCCTGAGCGCATCCAGTCACTGCATCTAGCACATCGATCTTTTTAAGTTCCGGAATTGCGTGGAGCCTAGAATGATTCCTCATCCGTTGCATCAGCCACTCACGCATGTCTGCGGTCGTGTAGCCAATATAATCTCCCAAATCGATGGTAGGTCGGCCTCGATATTTAGTGAGGATGTCTGGATCCGGCCTGCTCGCGACCAATACTCGAACATTCGCCTCTTGCATGGCCCTCTCGAGAAAAGCCATCACTACTGGAACATCATCACATTCGTTGAGACCGTCAACGAAGATGGCTCTCTTCTTATGTGATCGCATGGCATGTAAAACGAGATCTTGGAGGGCCTCTGTATCAGTAGGTGGGGGAAGACCATCCAAGTGCTGCTTGGTAAGAACAGGGAAAGTCACTGCGAGGTCTGCAGAAACTGAACAAAAAGGGACTTGAGGAAGGCGGAGGTCTCCAAGGTACGAGTGTCACGGAAATCGAAGAAGTAAAATGCGGGAAAGAATTCTGGGAGAATGTATGGTGGTTCATCATATTCTCGTTTATACCCATCCCGCTTCTCTTGTTCCTCGATCTTCTTCCATAGTTCCTTAAATATCTGATCGACTATCGCAGCTCTGCAAATCATCAGGGTGGTTCCGGGGAGAATCTCCATAGACCTACAGAATGACAGATTTGCCGGAGGCAGCTGCGTCACAGTGAGAATCTGGGTCGTGTCCAGAGAAGAAACATAACATACCTTTACCACGAATCCAAAGGAACCCTTCTGTGGCCGACCACCACTCGTGGTAACGCTTGTAAACATCCGGGTTGAAAATCCATTTGCACGTTCCTTCGTGCTTGTCCCGCGACATGAATTCTTGCCTGTCAGTTGAATCGATGAAACCTAGCCACTCAATGATATCCACCGCCAATTGAACTGAATCCACGCATTCATTAGACCAACACTAGAAGCACCGATGACACCCACTTTTGGGATCCAACTTTCTGTGCCTGGAATAAGACGCATGTGACAATGTTTAGAATACGGTGCAAGAGAAACTTACGATGTGTAAAAGTCATCGTACAGGATGTCTGCGGTTTCTTTCTTGTACTCTTGAATGAGGCGAAGCTCCTCGTTCAACATCTCCAATGGAAGTGGGAATGGACCCCTCCGCCGGGTGGGTGTGGCAACTTTTCTATGATTCTCGATCGCCGTTGACATGATATTGTACGCGTTCTCCATGTGTGTAGCAAACTGCGCGAGGGGTCCCGGATGGGTCCATAGGTCCTCTATTTTCTTGCGACGCTCGAGGTAACCCTCGGCTTTGCACTCGTCGCTGGCATCAAGAAGAATCTTGGTACTGTTCGCGGCACCACCCACAGTGATGTATTCGTCGAGTAGTCGTCTTCGAGGACCCTCTGACTCGCTGTCTGAAGCCAGGAACTGATAAAAGCAAATGATGGTTCTCGATAGCAATGACGAAAAGTCATCGATCTTCGCCCGAACGTCGAATTCGGGCGCAGGAGAGGTCTCTCGAGGTTCCTCGTCCATAGTATAGTGCCAGGCGTTGAGGTAGAGGGACTCGGATGATATGAAGGCAGTCAGTCGTGCGAGCGCCCCACAGCAACTTTATAAGTAGGATGGGCGCCTGCGCTGCCTTCATCCTGCCATGGACTAGTGTAGCAAGTCCAGCCCATCAGGGTCACGGTGGCGGGACATGTCCACAACACCAGCAAAAGCGAGAGCGGTCGACCGAGACTTGCGCTTCAACTCGAAGCATTAGGTTAGTACATGAATTCTTGGTACCTCAAATGAGATATTGAAATGCCACTTGATCAGCTCTCAAGAAACCGTGTGCTTTTGACAGCTACATATTAGTGCCATCACTGGATCGCTCATGCAGACTGCCAGTCAAATTATCGGTAGGCGTACGGCCGACCTGAGAGTGCCTGAATGATGCGAGCCAATATCTGGAACACATACGTTCTCACGTCTATGCTGTGCAGTCCTCTGCGGAGTGCGATGTCCGTCCAAGCTCGGAATGGGTGACCTTCCAAGCACCCTTGAGACTGAAGATACTGCGCTAACTTAGATGTTGCCGAGTCCCAGCTTCCGAACGACATGGAATTAGTTCTGTCGCGCAATATGCGAATGACAGCCAGTGACACCGTCTGCAGGATCCAGTACGAGACACTGTTCCGTCGACGGACGGGAACTTGATTATATTTATTAGACCTCTCCGAGATTCCTTGCCGTCACCGGTCACCCCCCGTCGATGGCGCTGGCCCACTCGACCCGTCCCTCAAAAAACTGCCCTTCCAGCGGACGCTACAGGAACCCTCGCGACCTTGATGGGCTGTCGTCCTGGAACGCATCGCGTGTCCGATCAAGCTGTCGTACATACGCCGTCGGTGACTCGGTTACATGATTTCAATACCGGATATAAAGTTTTTGTAGGTACAGTACGTTCTGTCCCGCAGGCTACTCCATCTCCCCGAGACGCGACGGAGGTGGTGATTCGCGAAACTCGCCAATGGTCTGCGGTGACATGGAGGTGCTGGTGGGAGGCGACGGAAGAGGCCAGGGATATCCTGCCGACAAAGGCTTGCTTGAAGTTTTTTGTTTGTTTATTCCCCTTCAATCAAGCTCTTGGCAAAAGAGGTCGGCAGGATTGACGTTAGAGATTAACTTTCAGTCAGCATGTCAGAGCTGGGCGGCATGCTCAAGGTTCGAGTGACAATGTCGGTCTGGTCGATATGTCAACGGACAAGGGATGTCCCCCGAAGCGACTGGAAATTGACTCAGGTATTACGTATGTAATCATCCGACAGAGCACAAAGGGAACGTTCCATTGGGATGATAGTTTATGTCCAACAAAACATCAAACGATCAGACAGAAAATAAAATTTTGCTGCCCTTGCGGTACGTAAAAGATACATGTTTCTGGAGCTATTAACTCGAGGTAGAGTAGAGGGTATCTCAGAGACAGACAAATCATACAATCATAGGTGATCTGCAGAAGATCGAAAGGGGAGTTAAGGGATACAGATTCCGAAGCCATTGTGAGATGTATGTGGTGATGGTGCAAATGAGAAAGAGAGATGATGGTGGGAAACTCCTCGAGAAATATGAGACGGGGGATTTTTGATGGATGAGTCCATTTTAGTTAACTTTGACAGGTCCGTCGCGCCAGCGCGTCACATTCTAGTGTGCACTAGCACCAAGATTCATCGCACCTAGTACGATTTCCCATGCGAGATCGAGACAATCCCAGAGTTCGGGATCGTGTACGCCGAGAGCGACCGCGTTGCGCCAGACAGCGGCAATATTCTGGGAGACATTGGTAAGCGCGCCCATTCCGGGCGCTGATGAGAGGAGGTGCGCCGAAAGCGAGTGCAATGCGGGGCCGGAAGAAAGCGTGCCCCTTAAAGCTTGAGAGGATGTGAGGGTCGAGAGAAAGGCTGAGGGAACCTCTGGAACAAGAGCGGAAAGCAGCCGGGGGATGGAATGGGTATACAAAAACGTGTGCAGTGGCGCGAATGCGGCAGGTGAGGGCACCGACAGCGGGAGGATGGGGAGGGTCACGCTGACCGTGGCGTTTGGGTGTCCGGACGCAGTAAAAGGGGGCAAACGAGGAAGGGATGCACATTGGGATGCGAGGACGACCGCATGGGTGGGGACGAGGTGCACAGAAGGGTCCTGGGAAGATGATCTGGAGAGAGCCAGGATATGCGTCGGGAGGGATGCTGCTTGAGAGGTTGCACGGAGCGGAATGGTGAAGGATCGCGTTTGATGGAGCTGCGACCGCGGCATCGAGGGTGGCAGATGGGATGGCGAGAGTGCCGATATGCCAGACAGCATACTACGGAATCGTAAGCGATGAGAGCAATGGCCGAATATAGGGTACTCACTGGTTGGCTTGAAGGCGCAACCCACGGCGAACATACTCGACAGCGACGCCGGCCAGTTCTGGTGCGACTGCTGCAATATTCTGGGCAGGTATGTCGGCGTAAGGCGGGCGCTGAAGAGTGCGCGGGAGTTGGACGTTGGTGGGGTAGGATTGCTGAGCAGAGTACATGGCAGATGCAGAGGACACGTCTTCAGAGTCCCAGATGGCTTTGGTCTGAATGGGGTGGGCGGGGCGAAGCTGGAACATTATAGGACTTGTTGGAAGATGAGTATGGGAAATGATCTAATGGAGTAGGATGTTGTTCCGTTAATGCGATTGAAGCAGGCTGTGAGTCTGAGACGTTACCGAGGACGATGAACGCTCTTATACTCGTGAAAGGGCCATTTGTAGCACAAAGATTTGTTGAAGACATGGCCGACCAGGGACGCTGCTTTCTTGCGGATTTGGTCAATCGTTTGTTTGGTGACGGTTTAGGCAACACCCCGGCCTCGCGTCCTTTGCGCTGAACTCTAATCCAACGCGTACACACGAATGCCTGATAATCTTGGTAGCCATCACAACGTTCCTGGCGCCTTGTTCTACCTTTAGCTACCCCTTTGAGACTCCCGACCGCGACCAAGTTTTTTTTTTCGCGTCTAGACAAGGTTGTCCAACGGATACAATGACACAAATGTTCCCGATGCACGAGGCCCGCTTACTACCGGTCGTACACTCTGATATGACTGATACGCGTGTCCGAGTCTTGTCAGAAGGCCCTTGGAAATGGAATGCCTTGTTGATTTGCGCTATGTATATGTAACCGAGGTCCGGGTTAGTGCTCCCGAGAGTGGTACCACTGACCATCATTGCCAATCTTATACCCTCTTCTGCCGCGTGTTTTCTCGGGCTCCGTCTTGTGGCCATGGCTAGGTAACAAGCACGTCCCACCGTCGAGCAAACCTAGTTCATTTGATAAGTTGGCACAAAGTTTATGTGCTCCGCAAACCCAAGTCGAAACGACGCTTGACCGGCCTCACCTCCGATTGTGCCCGATGAGCTTCTTATCGATATCCTGGCAGTATCTGATGGTCCACAGGGACCCACTTGGGCCACGCCGAACACTTCGCAAGGAATGGCTGTGTGGAGGGGTGCAATAGATCCACCGTGTTGCACACAAGGTCCGGGGGAACCGGTCAGATCAGATAGATCGTGTTGGTGGGGGTGGGACTCTCGTGCACGTGTCCATTCTCCGTACACTGCTCCACTCTCCAGTCACTCCTCGTGTCTGTAAAATCTCCACAGACCCCCACCTGTCCCTGACTGTGCATTGTCACCACCCTGGGGGTTCCTGCAAGGTGGATGCCACGCAAATGAACCCCATGATCGGAAACTTGGCAAGTGTGGGCCACGCGTATGCACGGCTTCCGGATCTTCTAGCCATCGTGTTCGCCAACAGTCGCCGGCGACTTGATATCATGCAATTGGATTTGTGAGATGCCTGAGCTATCATGCGCATGAATAGATACTGATAAGTTCTATTCGGTGGATTTTTTCGCGAGGCCTCCGCTTGATTATCCCACCGTGTGGATTCGATTCGTTACAGGCACCGCGATCGCGAAATGTTGAAAGCTAGTTAAAGTTCGCAGTAAGTGGTTTTCCAACAGCAGACGTAAGTTCTTTGGCCTGCCAGTGCGAGGCCAAGACCCGTCATGAAATTTCGTCATCTCCCGCCGCTTGTCTTCAAGTTGTCAGCCATTCGTCCACCCTGATTATTTAGTCCTGACTTGTGGCACCGGTCCGCATGTCATGCGAACCGATTTGGGGAACTACGAGACACTCGCGGCCAATTTGACCTACAAATGTGGCATAGGCTCAGCGATCTTGTTGAGGCGTGTCGTATAAATCCAAATGTGGGGGAACGACTTGGTATGAGCGAAATTTGAACATCGTTATTTGCGCTATGATGGTGATGAGGTACCAATGGACTTGAGCGGGACGCCGTCGTACCCGGCCAGCGAGATGGCACAGATGAACATGAGTATAAAAAAGGATGAAAAGCTATGTAATAGACTCCCCGATCCATGGTGAAGTGGGTATTTTGTAAACACGTAAGCGTACAGTTTACGTGCTGGTATAAGTAATAAAATAACAAGATACGGAAGGGCACAATAAGTACTTATCTCTCCCAATAAATAAACCACGCAGCGCCAGATTCCCTCAGTTACACGTACTGAATCGTGACGGACGCTGAGTTGGTCGTGACATTGGTCAGAACTTGGTTGTTCTGCCTAATCTCTGTGATATTGGCGCCAGAGGGGTAATAGTTCTGCGTCCCACTGGCAGTTGCCACGGCGTTTGTAAACGTGACTGTACCAAAATCGGCAAAGGGGACGAGGCTAGTACCCGTCTGGTAATCTTCAACGATCCACTCCGCATTCTGACCGCAAAGGGGATAAGTAGAGTTGAGACTCGTGGACACAACCTGGCCGTTGCTCAGATTCTCTATCGTTACAGTGCCAGCAGTCGGAGACCAAGCGAGGACAGTGAGCTTGATCTGATTTCCAGCAGAGATCTCAATGGGAGTTGAGAATTGGTAGGCAAGAGCGGGGTACCACTCGTACCAGGCTATTTATGAAGGGAACAGTGAGATAGGCGTGAATACATGACTTATTACCACCTTACCAGTATACTTAGGTTGACCTTGTTCGACGGTGAGTGCAATACCGGTCTGGAGAATAGCACTTGTGCAAGTGTCACCATCGATACCGACCCAGATGGCAGCAGAATCCCCAACCGAACCAGAAGGAGTGGGGACGGTAAAGGTCCCGGTAACGCTGCTGAACGTCCCCTGTTAAAACGAGATGAGGATGAGGTCATGTGCGATCACAGACTAGGAAGATGTTACAGACATTGCCCTCAACCCAGACAGCGCCAGCCCAATTGTTACTGTATACAACGTCGGAAATACCAGTAGCAGCCTCTAGACGGCTGTTGACCTGGGACTGGTAGCCCTCACCGCGGCGACCAATGCGAGTGCCTAACCCAGAAGGAACGGCCAGAACCACAGGGGAGAGCAGTAAGCTACTGAAAAGAGCGACGTTGAAGAGCATGATGTGTAATGGAGCAAGGATGGTTTGAAGGATGGGAACCTGGGATTGAAAGTACGTACCTTACGGTTTTTATACGTTCAGCTTATCACCGAATGTTCGTATGCGAAGCAAGCATGCTGGTAGACACTAGGCTTACCACGAAACCCGAGCGGCCCAAAAGCGCGGTAGACTTGTGCTTCTCACTGTTTCATTCGAGTGACGGGAATCATCATGATGCACAGCCTTATAGCATGGATAACACAGGTTCAATTACTTGATTCTTGATATGATCGCGAATAACCTGAGTAAGTGCTGCTAACGACCTTCAAGTAAAAACCGTCCGTCGCCTGCCTTTGCTGCACTTTGCGTTGGTCGAGAAGCCTTTCTGAAGTATATTCAGTTATTACTTGTCCGAAACCAACAAACGAACAAGTTGGAGTAGACCTCGGGGTTTGAGCGTTTTTGCAGCGCAGTGAAGTAATTCAGGCAGTGCATGTTCATCATCACTGTATACAGGGTCGTTCTTGAAGCGACCGGCAACTTCCTGCAACCTGATCGATATATTGGTCTTGAAAATCTTTCAAATAGTTAATCCCGACTTGCACTTGCACCTCAACAGGACCGAACGATACTGACAATGAACCAAGTCCGATTTTCAACATGCTGCCACCATGTTTCATTAAATTCCCTCTGACGAGGCTCGTGCCGCAGTCCTCAACCACCCCATTTCCTCACCACCAACTTGCGCAACCCTGCCGCAACGACAACGTTTCGTAATGTCCTTCGCCAACCGTACCCTCAGCAACCTACTCCGCCCATCGCTACCACATCTTTCGAGGGCGGTGGACACATTGCGATAATCACCGAATGATGTACGACCATACATTCCACCCGTGTAGCGTGCGTGGGTGCGGTAAAAAGGTAGTGATAGAAGCAAAAGCCCCCTATCGAATGTTGCGGACACCAACATTAGCGCAGACAGTGCCAGCTCAATTCATGCTGTATGCTGTGTTGAGGATGGCACAGTCGATGACGGCCCATGGTAGGCGACGGAGCGTAGAATCTGACTTGTACTTGTTCAGCTGCGGCGTATCACCAAAGTTGGCATGACGAAATCATTCCGCAATTCTGATCGCAGGGCACAGCAAGGGACAGTTCGCTGATCATCCATCAGATTCTGGCTGTTGCGGTGCCCAGTACCAAGTTGCCCTTTCCCGATGAAGACGCACTGAGTGTTCAAGCTGCGATTCACAAACAAGCATGAAAGAAGAATCTCTGGGCTCCGTTTCAAGCGACGGCGACTGGTAACTTGGCTTTGTTGAGCTTACAGAGCTGAACAAGGCCACGGCGTATCACAGTGCTGCCATATGTGAAATACACACAATGCAACTTGTGATGGTCAGTAGATTGCTGGTGATGAAATGCAAAAACAGAAAAACAGAAAAGAAAAGTAGACAACAGAAGACGAAAAAAGATATACCGAAAAAGAAAAGAAAACCATGCAATAATCTCGATGATACATAGCGCAGTGAGTTTGGACCGGTTGAAACCATATGAGGGGTGTATGAGGGGGGTATGATTTGCATTCAACGTGAGGTGTGACCAGAGAGACCGGGGAAAGATTCTTAAAATAAAGGAGGGCGTGCGCGAGCACCACGATGGACCAAAAAAAGGAACGCAAAGTCAGGGGTCTAGTTGAGATAGCCACGACATTTGGCAGAACCACATAAACACGGGATCTTGTCCTGCTCAATCGGAAAGTGGTAGTCTGGGAGGGGAGTGGATTAAGAGGTGAAAAAAGAAGGTGAAAGGAAACACATACCATACGTGATTTCGTCCCCAAGCTCGATATCCTGCTTGGCATAGATGACAATCTTCTTCTCCCCACTGATCGTGATAATCTTTGCAGTACAATTAGGATCACAGGAGTGATTGATCAGCCGTCTATCATGGTTCGTCGCTCGTCAGACACGTTCCCGCAAGATGGCGCTCCAAACGGAAAACTCACCCGAGATTACCCTTCTTCGTAGCATCCACGACCAAATCCTCATCGATCCGAAAGAGATAACTACTCCCAATCCCTTGCCTCTCATACACCTTCTCCCGCTTATCTGCGACTTGTGCACGAATAATCTCACCCACATACTCGATGACCATCTCCCCTCTGGCAATACGCTCCATGGCATACAGTCCCCAATCGTGGATAGGAGATCGCGCGAAACGAAGGTGCTTCTTCCGGGTCTGTAACTGGTTGAACTTGATCGAGAGTTCCGCCGCGCCCGTCTCGCCTTTCGACAAAGCGACCGCACGCTGGACCTGGTTGATCTCTTCCAACCCTTGCGCACGCCGCCGCGCATTGGCGCGATTCGATCGCGAAGAAGTGACGTGTTGGGCAGATGGTTTCTCCGTCGGAGTGGCATCTTCGACATTGGTAGAACGGAGCGTGTATTGGGCTACATAGGCTGATTTTTCGGCGTGTGATATCTTGTAGTAGCCTTCCGTACGTGCGGAACCTGTAAGATGTTTGCGGAAAGGTGGAACGATATCTGGGGGAAGCGATGGTGCCCGTGGGGGTTCGGTTTCTCCAGAGAGTACCAATCGGGCAAAATAGAGATCTTCGTCGTCTTCGCAGACACCTTCCTGGAACAAATCGGGAGGTCGTATCGGCGGCGGCGGTTCCTGCGAGACAGGCGAGAGCGAACGTGATATGGATTCCAATTTGGAGACATCGATAGTCGTAGTGGTGGGAGGGACGAATACCAAGCTGTCCGAGAGAATGACTTCCTCGACGACATCCTTGACCGGTTTTTTCTTGAGCGGCTTCCTCTTGGACGGTGCTTTCTTGACCAGCACCTCCTGCTCCTCCACAACGCCCTTTTTCGCCCTTTTCTTCACCGGCTCTTCCACCTCTACTTCGACGTCCTCCGACAAAGTCCGCTTCCGCACATCCAGACCCACCTCATCCTCGACCTCATCCTCGACCTCGGCTTCAACGCTCCGCTCCTTCTGCACGCCCTCCTTCTTGCGCTTCTTCTTCGGTGGCGAGACAGGCACTTCAGGCAGCGACTCTGGCTGCGGCTCGGGTTCCGGCTCAGGCTCTGGTTCCGGCTCGGGTTCCACCTCGTCCACCTGAACTTCGTCCACCACAGGCACCACCATATTCTTGACCTCCTCCTCCCTCGACCTCTTCCCCGGTTTCCGGAATGACAACCCTTTCCATCCCTTCTTCTCTGCTGACTTCACCTCCCCCTCGACCACCCCAACAACACCAGGGCCATCCTTCCCTTTCAACTCCGCCACAGCCTTGGCCTTTTCCTCCCCCACCAACTTGCGCAACCCAGCCGCAACGACCCGTTCCGTAATATCCTTCTCCAATAACACCCTTAGCTCCCTCAAAATCGCCTGTTCCGCACTCTGCACCATTTCCTCGCGCGTCCACGTCTTCTTCACACCTCCAACTGGCTCGCTCTGCTCCGCCATTGCGACCGCATCTTTCGAAGGCGGCGGACACGTCGTCACAGTCACCGAATGATGCGCGATCGTCCGTCCGCCCGTGGTGAGCACCATCCCTGCCCTCCGTGCCGAGTCGGGCGTTTTGAACGTGACGTACCAGGCCCCGTGATCGCGGAGGACGTTGTCCACTTTAAAATCTGAAAAGAACGCGAGGACGTCGGATTCGAGGACGGAATGCATTGCACCGCCGCTCAGCTCGAGACGGACGTGGTCGTAGCCGTTTTTGGAGAGCGCGGAGAGGATGGCAGAGGAGGCAGAGGAACGCGAAATGCCATGGCGTGCGCTGGGTTGACCAGGTTTGCGTGCGATCGGAGATGGCGAGCGAGAACGCGGTGTACGATCGTCAAGAGCGTGAGAATAATGCGACGAACGTCCGCGAGGGTGAACAGGCGTGGAGGACGAGGAGGGCACGGAAGGCAATGCAGGATCGTGAAGAGACGGATAGCGACTATTCGTCGAGTTATTCATCCGCGCCTTGGTGAAGACAGGTGGCGGAGGCGCTTTCTTGGCCATCGGACGCGCCTGCGCCGTTGGCGACGCTCGACCGCTCAGCACATGCGCAGGACGCGGCGGAAGCTGATGACTCGGTCGCCAAGTCGAGCTCGAGGGGTTAGGGGTCTGCGTCGAGTTCGGGGTTGACGTTGCAGGGGGAAGATGTGGATGTGCAGGAAGATGTGCAGTCTTGGTGTCTCGTTCTTTCTTCCGTTTCTCCTCCCGATCCCGCTTCTTCCGCTCCTCCAGTTCCTTGAGAACAGCCTTCAACTTCAACCCCTCACCGTCAAAAACCACCTTGAGCTCCTCGCCCTCACCAGCTCCTGTCACGACACCCAACTTCTTCCCATGCCCGCGCTCGACACACTGTTTTGCCTCGTCGTGCGTTTGATATCGGATAAAGACGATTCCAAGCGCCATCCCGGTCTCCATATCAATCTGTGGTTCAAACGACGCAATCTTCCCGTGCACAGAAAACGCACGCCGTATATGTTGTGTCGGCGTCAGAGGCGAGATATTCATGATAAGTACGGCCGTAGACGGTGGTGGACTGGTCGAATGTTGATCATACTTTGTCACGCGTGATCTCATGTCAGAACACACACTCATACCCATATCCACGAATGACGCACCTCATATTTAGCTTCATGAAACGCTTCCCGCCCCGGACGTCTCTTGAAAGCGGATCCCTTCCGGGGATCCTTGAGTACAGGTGCTACCTCCCCTTCGATTACCTCCCCGTCATACCGTGTGATCGTCTCCTTGCCTTTTCCCTTGCCATTGATCCGTGGTTCCGAGGATACGGAGCCGTCCTTGTCAGCTGAGCGAACTTTTTCCAGAAGCGCGCGCATGCGACCATCCCGGTCCTTATCGGTAACAGGGTCATATATAATCTTAAAATTACGTCCAGGTGGGTATTCGGAGGGAGATGGTGGCCAGGGTGGGGGTGGTGGAAGGGAATAGGTTTTCGGAGTACGGGGCGGGGACGGGGGGCGGAGTGGTTTTGAACTCGACGCGATAGGCTCGGGCGTATGTGAGGGCGGAACGATGGGTGGGGGTGGTGGTTCCGAGGGAAGGGGGCGGGGAGATGGCGGTCTGGATTGGGGAACCGACAAGTCACGCGGTGGGGATGGGGGTGGAGGTGGCGGTGAGGGCGATCGCGCGCGGTAATGACTAGGTGGTGAAGGTGGTGGTGACGGTGATGGTGGTGGTGGTGAAGGTGGTGGTGCAAGGTCAGCAATCAGAGAAGGTGGTGGTGGAGGTCGCGAAGGGGGTCTCGAACTCGGTGGGGGTGGTTGAGGAGGCGGCGAAGGGGGCGGTGGTGGTGGTGGAGAATGAGGCGGAGGCGGAGGCGGGGGCTCGTCGGACGGGGGTGGTCCTGGGGGTGGTGGTGGTGGTGGTGGCTCCGACGTCGGTTGAGGTGGTTGAGGTCGCGAGTCTGCCAGCGACGTCCGCACGTTCAATGCAAACGCAATCTTCACGGGCTCATGAGGCCGCATGCCATCCTGGACCGTCGCCGGGATCAATTTCTTGGGCGTCGACGGTACCAAAGACTCTTGAGAGCTCGCAGACGCCAGTCGAGGCTGCACGGCGCACGAAAACGGATTGCGTGTTCAACGTCGACCAATGCGGTCGCAGAAAGAGAAAACTTACATCGGACGTGGACCATCCCAATTCGACCTGCTTGCCCTTTTGTGATGATCTTGGTGCTAGTGGTGTATGGATGACACTGGGCGACGTAGGAGGATAGCCATTGACGAGAGGCTTTGTTCGGGGTTGAGCAGAAACGCCATTGACCAAACTGCGTGGACCGGTCGGGGGATGTACACCAATTTTGCTGGACGAGCTGCCTGGTGAGGTTGATGTAGAAGGTGCCGATGTGGACGCCTGCGAAGTGGAGGACGGGGTGGGTAATGAACTCAACAGCGCCCTTGGACCGCGCGGAGGCGCCTTTCCAGACATCTCAGGAAGGGATAGATAGCGAGAATTGAGAGGTCGTCGCCGCTGTTGACGACGACGAGTAGATAGTGAGACGAGTCGGACTCAAAGTGGTAACGTGAGGAGAGACAAACAGGGAGCACGTCGACAAGCTACTCGCTCACACTGCTCCCTCTCGCTTCCATCTTTGACCACCATCATCCCGGGGCGTCAAGGAAAGATACAGACCGCGCCCTCGCCAGTCGGACCCACCCTCACCCCCGCCCCGACCCTTCTCCACCGACGAAAGGGCGCTCCCGAGTCCATCATTGCCAAAACGCCTTGCACAAAGTCGAGTCGTGTTGCAGAAGGGCGAAAATTCAGTTGTGGCGTTGCTGTAATCCATGGCCACGAGGTCGCTCTCTCCCCATAAATCAAGCTGCGGCTCTCTTTATCCAATGTCCCTCCTCCACCAGAATGCGAGGTACAAGTGAGTTACTGTAGTAGCTGTGATCTACCCTAACTATAAGTATACCAGTTAACCATGTACAGTCAGTCGAACAGAAATCCCAATATCATGGGTGAAACATAAATAACAGAAAGTAATGTCATCAGAAATCAACAGGCACATCGCCCCCGTCCATAACGCACCTACATGCGAAAATCCGCTCCCCAACACTAATCAGTGATCCCTGGCAACAGATCCGTGATCCCCAGATAGGCTCGACGGTCGTGCTGTTCTCGGGGTCATTGGTCGCGCCGTTTGGGGCTCGTCAAGCCCATCGATCCCGTCCTCATCCTCGGATGCATACGCATGCACCGTTTGTGCCTCAAAATCATGACCCTCCGCGTCCGATGCCGGCGCCGTGGCGTATGACGTGACGGTGCTGGTACGCGAAACGGCACGAACGTCTGATCGCGAGGGATACGAAGTAAGCGATGTCGAATGTGGCAGAGCAGCCTCCACGGCGCCGTCACTAGTCCCACTGCCCGATGCACCCAGTCGCTCCTGATGCTCCCCCGTCGCACTCTCAAAATCAGGTGGTGGTTCAGCCTCAGCCAACCTCTCCCTCGACAAAGAAAATGCCGCGACTGCGTCAGGGCCATAGGGCACACCAAACCTCTCCAGCCCCTCTCTACTCGTAATCAGTTTGACCTGCTCAGGTGTCAACAAGCCCCCCTTGGGGGCATGAAACTCGGCGCGTTTGAGCGTGTGCGTGAGCGGTGCAGAGATGCTGTCGAGCGAGATCGTCGACGACCCTGCGTGCAACCCAGGCGAATGCGAACGGAAGGTAAGGAGAAGATTCGAGCTGGAGCGGGAATGCGCGTGGGAGAGGTTGTGGTTTCTCGAGGGTATGCGCGAGTGATGACTCTCGTGTGATTCGCGAGATGAAAATCGCGACAGTGCAGACCCACTCCGTGTATGAAGCGAGGGCGACTCAGAGCGTGTGGAAGGTGATGGTTGATTGACATTGGATGGTGCACCACTGGCATTGTGTGAACTGAAGGGATTATGCTTGAGGAAACTGAATCGCGAACGTCCCGTACCAGTCGTACTTGAGGGAGGAACGACACCGTTGAGTTCAGGGTCGTTCAGTGAGACGGTCGTCATTGCAGAGACAGCCTCCGTATACGATGGTGTTTCTCCCCTGGGGTCCGCATGGTTATCCACAAAGGCCCCCCGTTGGTGGGCAGGAAGGAGTTCCGCCTCGCTCCCGGCCGAACTGTGCGTCTCCATGCTGCGACGATGATCATGAGGCATCGTGGTATGATGCAGTTCAGGGGGTCTCGTCACCGACTCCGACACCCTGCGTATCAAATTCGCCGTCGACGAATCTGCCGTCGTGTCAACCGACTCAATACGATCGAGCGCGATATCGTACGTCGCGTTGCGCATCTCGGGGTGCCCTTCGTCGTCCTCGGCGAGCGTGGGAATTGTATGGGGAGGCACTTGGTCGTCCTCCGTGTCTGAGGGACCTCTGTGTATGCAATATGGATGAGCACCATATTCCTACACCCCCAGGAGTTCGACCGCACGCACCGAAAGAGCACCAACTCATGATCCCCCGGATCCTTCATATACGGCGGCAACGACTTGGTTGATATCTGACTCGGCGTCCTACGGGGTCGCCGACGTGGCCGTGTCGTATTCCCACTGGCGGTGGTGGTCGCCGTTCGATTCCCAGTCGTCCTGCTCGTCGCCGTGGTGGCTTCGCCCGCGGCACACCGACGGATGCAAACGACGAGTGAGAATAGGATGAACACTATAGTGACGAGAAGAATCGGAAGCTGTCATAGCAGAAAAGGAGGGACGAAGAACCCGCACAGAAGACATGAGCACAGCGTCCAGCCCACGCGGACGACACAACAAAGAAACCATATGCGACGCACCCATATACTCATACTAATGCTCCCATTGGCCTGCGTATTGTTGTTGCTACCCTGCGAGCTCGAATCTTGCCTTCGGCGTATCCCATCAATGGCAATATTGAAATCTGATCTGAGAGTCGGAGGCGCTGCAGAGACAGTTGCAGGAGATGCAACGAACGCGACGAGAAAGACAAGGAAAAGGGCCCGCCCTTGCAAATGCCATGAGGTGCCAGGACGAACGTGTACCGAGTTTGGACCACCACTTTGTCTCCCGGGGGTATTGCTACTACCAGAGCAGCGTGGTCGTACGATGAATGGAAATGCCAGTTCGGAATAGTCGCATGTAATACGGTTCGAGTTCATGTCGGGAGTCGTTAAAAATGTGCGTTGCGAGTAGAAATGGGGTTAACACTCCAAGAGCACACAGCAAAGCCTGAGAGGAAAGAAAAAACAGAGGTTGGAAAGGGTTGAGGTTCAAGAGCACCAGCAGTGCCCTGTGCAAGATCAAGCAGGGGGAAAAGGACGACCCCGTACTTGAGGTACAGAAGAAGGCAGTGGTCGGGCTGTATCCACAGAGGGTAGCACTGGAAACAGACGCTCAATGCGGTCGTCCGTGTGTCATCGGTTTCTACATATGACAAGCTGCGCCTGACTACGATACCCGATATCTAAGTGCGATATCCCTGTCATCTCAGTCATTCCAAACACGCGATCACAGGTGCGGTTTCGCAGTTTTATACTCGCACAGCAGAAAGCCGGATATATCGTGTGCTGGTCACTCCACGTCAACGACAAAGCGCAACAAACTTCGCGATACATACCGAGCTCGAAAGGTGCCTCCTGAACAATCTACATGGTCGAAATTATAAGGCCTTGGACAGTGCCACAGAACCGAGCAAACATACCAAATGACCGGCAAAGTGAAATACGACGTTGGTCGAATTGACAGGTCTACGCCACACCCTCTCATACGTCCCTTCCTTGGTCGACAGCCTGTGCGTGCGATGTCACACATCAGTACCTTTCCCCGCCAAAACGTGGCAAAAAAGGGGAGGCATTGGAACACGCACGGTTGTTCGGGGACGACCCATCTCAGCGTAATTCGCTCATCCAGCTTTTCCAGTAACTCCCACGTCTCCCAAGCCGACCTCTGGTTCGCAAACGACAGTCCTTCCTGTAACCCAGACATCTTGAGCCGGACACCCCCCTTAGTGTCGATGAGACCGTGTTTGATGTAGCGCTGAAGCACGTCTGGATTCCAAGCACCGAAAAAGGGCGATTTTTGGAATAGCTGGAGGGCTTCTTCTCTACCCCAACGTCAACGTCAACCCTCTACTTCGCTCAAGAAGGAGTCACACACCGATATGACCAACGATCTCGTCGAGCAAAGGCACCGTATACCATTTGGCGTAGATACTCTGGTCGATGCATCCGGGGTCTGAGAATGACCGGATCCACTAGTACAAAGGACGAAAAAAGTTTGGGAAAGTCAAAGGCCACTCTCAATCTGCACACACATATGAGCAGAGTGAGAGCAAGATCGGTGGATTAGACTGCTCACGATGTGCACCCTCCAAAGGAATGTCCAACCACGACCAGCTTCCGGGTGCGATATCCGTGTTCTCCCCTGACCTTTGTCACCGACGCCGGCAAACGCGGTAGTCGCGTCGGCAGCAGCGCTGTGTCCACGTCCTCGGGAAGATAATGTACCAAAAAATTGGCAATGTCGCGCGTATTGTCGAGCCAGTCGACTAGAGGGGTCGTCAATCACTCAACGTACGTACCGGTGCAGATGGAAGCATTGGGCGTACATATTCCACTTAGATTCTTTGCGTTCACAACAGCCGCATCCCCATGCTGGATGGCGTCCCACGCCCACACCTCATCGACCATCTCGCCCGCAGGCGCATTAAGCAGGTCCCGGATCATCGTTTCCCACGTCTATACACCCCGGGCACCGTCATCAAAACGCCATCGAGATGAAACACCACTTGCCTCCTTGTGAAATCCATTCGCGTGCGCCAAAAAAAGTGTGACTCCAGCCCCATTGGTGGTAGACCGCCCCGACGAGCGCACGTAGCGATTGACGCAGTTCCAGAGCAGCCTCTCGCTCGGCTTCTCTCCGACTCCACCCTCCTCGTACGCATGTTGCGTCTCGAGGACCTGTTTCACGAGCACGTCCATCTTGCCGTGTCGTTCGCTAGGCGATCCACCGGGTATGTATGAGGGTATCTCGGGGAGGGGTATGTCCGGGACGAGTCGAGGAAACGCAGCCGGGACGAGATGGGTGCTGAGTCGGTAGACGCCATGGGTGGTGGTGTGAAAGACGGCGGGTCTGGGAGGAGAGGGTAGTGCTGGCGTTTGCATCTCGTCTAGATTGGGGTGAGGAATTATAGGACGCAATGGACGAGGATATACAGATGTCCATCCGGAATATGTGGGCGTATATGGGATCGTGGATATCCGTGGAGACACCATGGCTCACCGACTACGCAGCATGAACGCAAGACTCCGGAAACAGAATGGGCCGGTCATGTCTAGCTGTTCGCGCTTGTGAGAATGCGACAGCTGATAATACCACTTTACATAAACATAATCGTAGCGCGGGCGCCAGTCCCCGACAACGTTATACACAGATCCATACAATACCAGCACTCGTTCAAGACCATACATGATATTTCATTGCTCAGGTGCACCAAGAAGCGAAAGAAGGACAGCGCTCATCCTCTGGCATGATACGTGATAGTGAGAGCCCAGATGTTGAGCTCACATCTATATCTTAGTGCTGCCTGTTGACTTGGCACTACGACATCCTCGATCTGTGGGGAACGAGGTCTGTGCAGAGCCTTATGGAGACTGAGCGTAGGTGGCCGAATGGGCCGCGAGACGTCGTACGTCCCTCTCTCACCGAAGGAATCGGCCAAAGTCCACTGAAGTAAGAGATGGGTAGAGTGTGCCAGCAATCCATTGCGCTGATTGTCGCACCGATTGTTAGCGTCCATACTCTACCCGGACCGCATCCCCTCGGACAGACTACGGGGGTCAACTACCCACTGCGCTGCTTTCTCTACGTCCCCCATCTCAGGCTCATATCCACCTCGCCCACACACTCTTCGCATCTCCTTGAGCACTGCTTTCACACTACTTCTGTTCGTCGTCAGCGTCGTGTACCCCCTCGATGCACCAGCGAGCATCGAGGTGACGGTATGTACGGTCAACTTTGGGAGCGATGTTTGCACAGCTAGGGGGATCTCCTCGAGTACTTCCTCAGCGGTCGGTGAGAGGTCTGAAAGTGCCGAGACTTGTGACACGGGTGCAGCTTCACGCAACAGGATCCCAGTGCACGTCCGTGTGAGTGCATCAAAAAAGGTCGTTCTCGACTGTCGATTCTCGTCTTTTGGTAGAACCGAAGGATAGACATGGATAGGCACCAGAGGTAGGAACCCGGCTGGATATCTGGAGTGTTCCCAGTATGCATCCGTCGACGCTTTCCCTTCCGCGTCGTCGATCCCTGGCGTTGTTTCCAACATCCCACTCGTCCTACCGACACCATTCGGGCATATATGCGCCGGTGCGGGAACAAAAAGTGTGCACGCACAGAACGTCGAGCCTAACAGCGCATCGGCCCGCTGCCTCTCCCTCTCCCCACCGATCTTGGAGACGATCTGGAGACATCGACGGCGTGCCTCGTTCGTCGTCCAGAATGTCACACTTGTCGAGTGTTGCGCGGTGACCGCCAATGTGCGTTCGTGGATCTCTTCGAGAATGCCTTTGCGCATTTCTTGTATGACCTGTGCTGCGAGCGCACGTGAATGCTGTCCTGAATTCTCCCATGCACCCTCCTCGCTCCCATCGTCCTCCACGTCGTACGGCGAATGACGAGTGCTCTGGCTCTGGCGAGCGAGCGGCTTTGTTCTGTCCTTTTTCCAGTCGAGATAACTTTGAGGAGGCTCGAACCGAGCATGGGCTTCCTGTTCTGTTCGAGGCAACGGGGCATGCGAGATATCGGATACGAGTGCGATGAGTGCGGACAAGTCCAAGTTGATGTTTGTGGTTGGCTCCAGTGTCTTGAGTTTTATGGGCATCTCTAGAGGGGGTGGGGGGTGGGGGTATGATCGCTCGCCGAGCTGGACGTCGATGCCCATGTCACGCAGACATTGGATGGTCGATTCGATTCGAGGGTCGTCTTTGAGGGAAGGGTCGAGACGAGTCAAGCGGATCGTGACTTGTGGAGTCATGATAGTATTGGTGTTTGGAGTAGACGAGTCGGGAACGAAGTTGGACAAGCGAGCTGGGACCGATACGGGGTTGGCTCTTGCAGCAGCCAGCAGTTCTCTCCCCATCATCAACACCGAATTATCAAACTCGGTCTGAGCAAGACGCGGCCTCTGTTCGTCCTCGTCCTCGTCACTGGTCAAATACGAATCGATCTCGCGGAATTCCATCATGAGGCGGGCATTTTTGATCCTAGGACACGCCGATTGAGTAAAGAGATGCTGGCAGTCTGCAAGATTGGACTCACGTGTTCACCCTCACCCACCTCGCCTCGTTTTCGGCGACGACGTCTACCTTGACAGGGCGAGTCTGGCCCTTAGGAGCTGTTCTCACTTGGGATGCCGCCGCTTTTCCTCTTGTCCTGTCCTGTCCGTTTACAGGATCAAAGGTACGGTATATCGCGACGGGTTGACGAGCATGGACCAGTTCGTCCCACACGGCAATGAGGTACGGTGCGTTGGTAGACAGAGTCGAGGAGTTGGCGTCTTCCCGGAGAAGCTACTAGACGACTTGTACTGTCAGATGTGGCGAAATGGAGCAGAGGCGGCGTTACTCTGTCCAAGACGTCGCAATCCCGCCTGACCTCTTCGCGAAGGGATCTAAGCCCGGGCAAGGCCTCCCTGTTCTCTTTGTCGTGCCATATGACGGGTGGCCGGGGAAGGGGGACATCGAAGGACTGGATGGCGCTGTGGACGTCGGAGAGGCGGGCATGCAGGTGGTCGAGAGACATGTGGCTTAGTCAGTAACGCTTTCATGTTCTCCCCATGACTGGCTCGCCGCGCCATCGCTCGTCCACGCTCAAGCCCATCAAGCCCGGACTCAGCTTCGTCCCGCCCCAGTGCACCACCCGCGGCCAATTCACGCCCGTCTCCTGCCCCGCCCCGACGCACAACCACCCGCACTCCATCGCCCCCTCTGGCGGCATCCGCGCCCACTTTGCCCATCTCCTCCCCAGACATGCCGCGTTCACGGTCACCCTCACCCTCCACCAACTCCACAACGTCCCCCTCGTCCATGGTGAGTTTGGCCTCAAGTGGAAGATCAAGGGCGTCACCTCCCACTCCGGCAATGGCATCCTGGACAAGGTCAAGGCCAGAAAGGCAAAGGCCAAACTCTACGAGCGGTCTCGGTCCGGCACGAGTGCTGTCGACCCTGCACCATCGATAGCCAAGGGCTCCGATACCGATAACGCATCCCTTTTCGACACCGCTTCCGCTTCGGATGCACAAAGCATCGCCAACAGCAGTTCTACGCACTCGCCTTCGAACGACCATACCCATTCCACCGGTGGGAGTGCACAAGGCCATGCGACGCGCGCTCAGCTCGTGCCAATTCCTGCTGTGGTTGTTTCCGCCAACCACGCCTCGCCCCCGCTGGTGGCACGCAGTGTCAGTGGTGCGTCCATCGCCAGCGTGGGCAGCGGTTCGTCGTTGGCCTCGGCGTCACTGCATGCCAACGGGCGCTTCGTCCACAATCCTCCAGGCTATCTTTCGCCAGACTGGTCACAACAAGGACCCGCACACGACACAGAGACGCTCTTTTCTCCTCCTAGTGGTAACACTTCACGTTGCCCACCCTCCCAAACGAAACATCATTACTCTCCCGCAAAGGGAATCACGCCGTTTGTCAAGCTCAAGGAGCATAGTGTCATCTGGGAAAAGTCGCTTAAATTCGTCGTCCAAATGAGTGTCGGCAGGGACAATGATGAGCTGGGTGGTTGTCTAGCCAAGTTTGTCGTCATGCAGGTAGCCCTCCTCTCTTTCTATTCTACTCAACGTGCTCACCAACCCATCCACGCAGCGTGTGGTCGCCGGTGACCCAGATGCGCCCCGCAACCCACGTCTCGGAGCCGTCTACCTCAACCTCGCACAATACGTCGATGCCGGCGTCACCACAAGGCGTTATCTCCTACGCCAAAGCAAAACCAATGCGACGCTCAAAGTTTGTTTCCAATCCCCATTCTCTCTCTTTCCACCTGCTCACACACGTCGTGACACAGCTCACCATCCACCTCGAACATGCGGCGGGCGAACTCGCGTATGTGGCCCCTCCCCTACCCAAGGCCGAGATCCTCTCCGGGGTCGCTGGTTTCCTGGAGTCGTCGGACATTTACCGCAGCCGTCCATGGGGTTCGGACCTCTACATGCATGGTTCCTCCGGCTCCTCGTCCGACGACGCAGGCGCAGCATCGGGTACTGACGCCTCCTCCATCGTCTCAGAGTCCGGCGTATCCAACGGAGCTCCGAGTCAGAGTCATGGCCGCGCGGGTGGACAGAGTGGACATGCGACAGTGAAAAAACAGAGACGGCCGTTCGAGGTTGCAAAGTTGCCAACAATCAACGATCCGAGGGGGACAGAGAAATTGATTGAGGCGTTGTTTAACCCGGTGCCTGTGACACAGCCTGGCAAGGTCAGCCCATTTACGTATCTCGTCGAGGTCGACGGGGAGGGCGATGGGGACGGGGACGAGCACGGTGATGGCGAACTCGGTTCGTACGAAGTGAACCGCGCGGCGACTGTCCACGAGGACCAGAGTACGCGACGTGGCACGGTGGACGGGGAGACCGACGATGACGGGTCGTTATACACGGACTCACCCGACGAAAGCGCGGACGAGGCGAATGGGATGGGGAGTGACTATCACTCGCTTCGGTCACACCCCTCGTTGCAGGGTTCTCTGCGCAGCAAACGTTCGACGCGATCGCTTGCGAGCAAAGTCGGATTGGAACACAACGATAGTAGCGAGGGGACGACCGTCAGTACGGTCGTTCAGCTGTTAGGTGGGGTGACGGAGCGGCGAACGTGGTGGCAAAAGGTGCTCAGTCCACCTGTTGCTGGATGATGTCGTCAAGGTGCTGCACGCTAGATGGTTCCTTTTTTTTCAGCTCTCTTTTTTGGTTAATTTATTTGGATGGATGATATTGGCATATAACATAGATCGGAAACTTTTTTTTTTGACCTGATACATAGCTCAAATCGATTTCTAGTCATATAAGATACTTACGTCTACTAGTCTCTTGGTATTAATGCCACATCTAGATCACTCGATGGCGTCTCGTTCATGACAATGTCGGTCAGGTTGGTCTTCCCTCCTTGGCAATGAATTGGATAGGGGTTGAGAACGAAGTACTATAAACAAGTGTAAATACCTGTGCAACTGATCCTCAAGACGGATCCCGGCTGCGATTTCACCATGGACTCCGCACGGAAAATCCTAATTGGTATCGCGATCGTCTCGAAAACTGTTGTCAACACACTGGTTGGATATGCTGGTTGCAAAACTGTTGAAAGTTTTCTGGACAAGATAACCGTCGGCTCAGGCGCCGTCTTAGAAATGCTGAACAAGGCGTTACTGAAGGACGGCAATGTCGACGGTCGGCTCGTAGATTGGTTGAAGGGCGATGAACCCCAAGCGTGTTTGCATACACTGAACCAGATGGAGGAAATACTCAACAGGAAGCCCAGACACGGCGTGCAGAGCTTCTTTAAAAGATCGTACTCCGCACACACACAAGACAATACTAACGAGGCGAAGTCCTTCTTGATGCTCTCGTAGAATTGCACAAGGGTGGTATCCGATTATTCGTGACCAGCCGGCCACTCCAGATCATTAAGGTCAGTTTCTTTGGCCTCCCTTCGATCGACATGGAAACAATGCATTACCAGATATTAAGCTGCATGTGACGAAAGAGCTGGACTTGCATCGACGGCTGAGAATCGTAGACGTTAGGTTGAAAGATGAGATATACTCGGCGTTATGCAAGAGAGCTGGTGGAATGTGAGTACTCTTGTGCTGCATAAATCCCTGCACAGATTTTTTGTGTTGCTGCGTAGGTTCCGCTGGGTGCAATGCCAACTGAATACCCTCAAGCAATGTTCAACCATGGTACGGATCCGGGAAACGCTGAACGACCTCCCCAGTGGCCTTTATGCGACATATGAGAGAATTCTGCTCAAGATTAATGAAACGGAGGAAGGGAAAGTCGCCCGGCGTGCTTTGGATTGGCTCATAGCTGCCTTCTGCCCCATGCAGTTATGTCAAATTATGGAAGGTATCTCGGTTGCGTGATTCTGCACCTCTTCATGGTCCTGCCTTGTTGGATGCATTAGGCAGCTTGGTGGTATATGATGAAGTGACAGACATTGTCATATTGTCTCCCTTCAGTGTTAAGGTACGTTGGATCTTCCGATCATCTGTGATATTGTGTCACTGAGTTGTTGTTGGGTAGGAATACCTGACTGGAGAATCGTCTCGCACCAGGCATCCTGCATATCATATCAACCAACAAGATGCTCATATGCAGCTTGCTCTACTTTGCATGTGTTACATCTCTATCTGGGTGGAGCAGAGTCAGCAATCCAGTGGTTATGGAACATTGCCCCGTGGCATCCATTGGCCAAGGATAAATCGCGATGTCGATGTCTTGGATGTGGCTGTCTCCCATGCCATCAGACGACATAGACCTTCAGCATTATCATCTGAGTCGCACCCGCTTCTTGAATATGTGTTGTCCAATGGTTTCGAGCACCTTGCTCATGTCAATCCGAGAAAAACAACAACCCTGCATGCGATCGAAGCTCTCCAATCAGCTGCGCAGCTCCACTCTTTGGAGTGGGAACGATTGTGCGAGAGATACCATCACTGGCACCCCTTCCGCCCACCATGGCCAACTCTTAAACATGACCTTGTTTTGTACATTCTCATTACTTTTGGTCCCGAGTCGCTTCTTCGTTCATTCATCAGCAATGCCAAGCTGCGGCTGAAGGATGGGACGAATCCACTCATATATGCGGCGTACTTCCGGAAGACTGAGCATCCCAGGACCTTACTGTCGAGTGGTGTCAGCCTGAACCGAAGGGGCTGGCATTTTGATAATGCCCGTCAGCTCTTGCCACTCGAGGTCGCTCTCCGACATGGGGACCGTGCGGTGGTTGATCTATTCTTGACTGAGGGAAGTCCTGTATCTCACGACTTATTTGCGAGTGCACTGGAGCAGCGCCACTGCTTATTCCCTGGTTGCAATGTCACGAGGCTGCTGCAAACTGACGAATTTGCGGAATGGGTGGCGACCCACACTCTGGACGAAAGTGTACCTCTGCGCGCATTAGGCCTCGCGCGGGACGAACTGGTCCGTGATTACCTGTCTGAACAAGATATTGATATAGTTCAACGGAGACTCGTCCAGATCGACTGCGACCCATCTACTCGATTCGATGAGACATCCCTCTACACTGCTGTGCGTGTGGGTCACATTTCCACTGTCAAATATATCCTCTCGCTAGGCATACCATTACCCCATTCCATCCTTCTTGATGCATCATGCGATATGCACTCAAAGTCAGCGATGATACGTTTCATCCTTGATGTTGGATGTGCTGTAGATGTTGTTTCACTCACGGGGGACACCCCACTTCATCTCGCCATAGCTTATCACACGTTCCCGGGGGACTCAGAACATGACAACTGTTTGAAGAGTGTTCAAACCCTGATTGAGGCGGGATATAGCCCATTGGCAAGCAATCAGGCTGGCAAGACGCCCCTTCACCTCGCAGCCAGGAATGGGAACACCCCTGTGGTCGAATACTTCCTTTCGTTGCCCGTTCTACTGCCATCCAACATCCTGCTTGAGGCATCCAAGTCATGCACGGTGTCAACGATTCAACTGCTGGTGGACAAAAGAGCCGATGTGCACACTATTGCAGCTCACGGAAACACTCCACTCCATATCCTTTTCAGTGCCGATGATAGCAGGGAAGGGCATCTGGAGTGTGCTGAAGTCTTGATCAATGCTGGGTGCAACCTTTGTTTAGCCAATGCCTATGGTGAAACCCCCCTCGATGTTGCGGCAAAAAAAGGACATCGTCGCATCGTGGAGTATCTTCTCTCAATGAACATTCTGTGGTCACCCGGTATCCTCCTGTGTGTGTCTGGCAGCACCTCCTCGAACGCAACTCCAATGATCAAATACCTTGTCAGCAAGGGGGCTAATATACACGTCACTCCTCATCCCGACGGACTCGGAAACACCCTACGATCAAAAATCTCTGGGAGGAAGAATGTCTGAAACGAGTGCAGATCCTTGTCGATGCTGGATGTGATCCACGTGCATGCAATTCAGCTGGTGAAACGCTGTTGCACATTGCAGCAATGCGTGGATTCATCTCAGTCATGGAGTATCTGCTTTCACTTGGTATATCAGTTCCTTCAAATGTGACGCTCACTCAGTTTGGACGGAGTCTAAGTTCCTACCGAGCGATTTACTTCCTTCTCGAAAATGGCGGAGACGTGCACACTGTCACAAGAAACGGTGGTTGGCACTTTGCCACATCTTGCGCATAGAGAGACTCGACCCGCGCTTAGTGACATTGCCAACTTCCAAGCACCACCATGCCAGAATCGACGGGCACTCTGATCAATCTTTTTCATCCTACTACGTGGGGATGTTGGATCATCGCGCGCGCATGCGCCCCTATAGCACACCCATCTCAGATGTCGAAGCAGATCCCGCATCGTTGTGCTGGTACGGGTGTGGATTGTAACGTTGTCACTTGAATCTGGCATTCGTTTGAGATCTACATAGTGCTCCAAAAAAGGCAATCCCATCTTGCTCTCGTACGCCATGTTTCCGACCCAGCCGACCCTCTCCATCCTCCCCACTGCACTCTCCCAACCCTTCAAACGCGCCGCCCTTGGCCTCTTCCACGGCAAATCCATCCAACACGGCAACAACGTCCCCCACTCCCTCAAAAAAACACGTCGCACATGGCTCCCCAACGTCCACTCCAAGACACTCCCCTCCCCGTTGTTAGGTCGCCGGGTGCAGGTCAAGGTGACCGCGAGAGCGTTGAGGACGATACACAAAGTGAGCTCCCGCTTTACCTTTTCTTCCTTTCATGAGGGGGACTGAGGAATCAATCCCCCGACGCGCGTAGCACGGCGGACTAGACCAATACCTCCTCAACACGTCCCCATCTCTCCTTGGCGACGAAGGCATGCGTCTCCGTCTGCTCGTCCGTGAGCAATTTGATGCCCAGAATGCGCTCGAGGCAAAACGCGCACAACGTGCCGCCGAGATTGCAGAAAAGGAAGCGCAGGCTAAGGAGGCAGCGTCTAAGAAGGTGCAAAGGCAAACGGAGGACAAAGCGAGGAGAAGGACGAAGGAAGTGCAGGACGGGCTGGTGAGGGGGTTGTTTGGGGAGTCTCGGGTGAACTGAACAGCGAGGATGCGAGGTGCGTGGTGTGTGGTGTGTGGTTGCTTGGTGAAGCAAGTCGAAGACTGACTTATGTTTGTCTGATGCAGATTATACTGCTCGCATATACTAGTTCGACTGACCTGAACCACATACCCATGGGTCCGACCATCGAGTTATGTTAATATGTCATTGCATTCTCCCACCGAGTCTGTCTCTAGTCAAGGGTCGCCTTGATATCACAACGTGCAGGATTTTCTTTAAAAACAAAATTACAACGCATTCTGAGCTACCTTGGCCAAGTCTCTCCGGACAGCAGGACCAAATTGTAATTTCAAAGTAAAATCACAACGCATTCCGAACTCTCATGCCCAAGTCGCTCATGCTGTGACTCAGCGTCTGGATGTACCAAAGGTCATATGCCACACCATTTTTACAATACTAATTGCTAGCACATTCACCAGAGCATTATCACAATGTAGGTATAATCCAGATATACATAGGAACGGACCCTGTGATACGATTTTCGATCCAAGCGCAGAAGAAATGTCCATTCGGTCATGCAATATGAAACGGTGTCTGCTCATCTACATTTCCATTTCGTATAGGAGGGTCAGAGTCAATATCAAGCAGAATCTCGACAAGCTTCCACGATTTCATACGAGCGAAACGTCGGGGCTCCTCAAGCTTCAAGATGCAGATGGATCAACGATTAACTGCGGACTGTGTCACGCGTTCCGTCTCGTGGTCCCACAACACGCAAGACATCGGAGGGGCAGTGGTACATTTCGTGAAAGCAAATATTGGATAGTGGAGACTCGCCCGTGTCTCGCCCTGGACGGACGAGTGCACTCCAGGTAATTCTTCCTCCCGAGTTGCCACTCAAGTCGTTGAATCTAAAATCGAATCCGTCCGCATTCACTTTAAAGGACGAGGGAATCGTCAGGTTGATACACCAGTTCGCAGCTCGGCACGAGATTGAAATCGTAGATGAGTCTGCCAAGACTGTATATACCAACGCTTTACCCGCTAAACACACGAACCGTTCTCGCTCGATGCTCGTCCTAGTGCGACGCAATCTTGGGCAATGTCGCTCCATCGAAAACGCATAATCTTTCTGCGCGGACTCTCTTGCGATCGTGATCGGCGTTCAAACGTTCATTGTGCCGCTCCTGGTTCACCGCGACGGGGAAAATGTAGGATGATCTTTCACAAGAGTCTAGCTAGCCATGACCAAACTCGAATGCAAATGGCCCGGATGTTCTGTGCGTGTTTGCCACTCGCAAGACGACATATCTAATGTCAGGGGCGAAATGTCGAACTAGAATACAGCTAGTCTCCCATAAAAGCACACACCAGGCGGCGCGAAAAGCGAAAAAGAAAAGCAAAATAAACAGTGTGTACATTATGGACACACGCACGTCCCGTCGACAACCCCTGTCCCCAAGCATCCTCCGCAAAGACAACACTGCCCGCCCCCACCACTTTTCTCAAACACTGTGGCTCGTCGTGGCCGCGACGACGAGCGCCACAATAAACGCAATCACAATCAGCACCCCACTCGTCACCGCCGCAATCCGACAGCGTCTCACCCACGGATTCTTCATCCCCCTCCCCAACCCAACCGGCTTTGGCGTCAACACCACCGCCGCCCGCTGACTTTGATACGGCGGCGGCGGTGGCATCAAACTCAACACCGACGGCGCCACGAACGGATACCCATGGTACATCTTCATCGTGTCGAAACTATGCATGCTCTTACTCGTGTTCGTCCAGAGAGGGAGGAGGTTCCTCCCTCCCCCGGTGAGACCGTGGTGATACCCATGACCATACACCGAGCCGGAACCGTACGCTCGCGAAGGAGGTTTGGCGGGGACGAGCCACCCTCCGATGAGCCAGCACCATGGTGCGATGAAGCCGAGCCAGAATAGGACTTGGATGGTATCCGTGCGCTCCGGCAGTGTCCACTTGGAACTTGCCTTGCGTGCGGATTCACGTTCCGAGGCGGAAGGAAGGTACAACGAAGATGGCGCGAAGCGTCGGTCGACGAAAGAAGAGGAGGTAGAAAAGGAGGTACCGAGGTCCTGGAGACTCGGTGCACTCACGCCCGAGCGTGAAGGGTGCATGGGTGAAGGGGTGGCTCGATGAGGGTGAGGGTAAGGGTTAGGCTGGAGGTGGTTATCTGAGTTGTGCGAGCCAGGTGGGTAGTTGTAGGAAGGTGGAGAGGAAGATGTGCGTGAAGCAGAGCGAGGGTGTATAATTGTACGTGCGGGGATGGGTGGTTTGACCGGTTTGGAGCCATTCTGAGGTATTGGAGGCGGGTGGGGTGTGGGTGGAGTATCAGCAGTATCTTCAAGGAGGCGGGAATCAAATGCATGAATGGTTCCGTTAGAATCACGTCTGAAGCCTTCCTCTGCATCGACAAAGACTTCCTCTTGTCCAAGAGAATACCTGCTTTCCCTCCCCGGCCCTGTCTGAGCAGTAACAAAACTCGCCCTCCGGTCCGAAACAGAGTCGTCATCATGTGCACCAATATCGAGTAGTCCACGTGAGTTGAGCGACGTCGGCATTGTCAAGAACGTTGGGCCTCTGAATTCGGGCTTGAGATCCAATGGGGGTATGACAGGAGGTGTAACAGAGGACGCGCTAGACTGGTGTGTCCGCGTAGACGACAGACTGATCGACCGATTGAGCGGTCTCAGAATGAAGGTTGAGACCGGAGAAGGCACTACCATCATCAAATTAGCCATTTTCCATCTAGAAACGACAAGACGGAATACATGAGGAGTTTTTACGAGGTGATTCATTTCCTTCGTCTTCTTTCCTCCTCGCAAAGGGCACAACACCGCCCGCATACGAAGGTGTCACTGGGGTCTGGACTTGCGTCTGAGGCGTGGGCGGAGTTCCCCTTGCACCAACCAACATAGGAGTAATGGGTACAGGGGTAACAGGAGTCACAGTAGCTGTCCCAATCCCATCACTCGCCGGACTCACAGGCGTCATTACAGCGCTCGTCCTCGCCGTATGTGCAGTGCTGGAGCCGGACCCTCCACCCTCGTGACTCGAGCTGGGGAGCGACACGGGTCGTTTTTCGGGGGAAAGGTAATCTTGCTCAACGATGGGTGAGAGCTGTTGGTTGAAGAATTCTTGAACAGGCACGCGGAGAGAGTGCGTACTCTTTGTCGGGTGGAGTTTCGGACGAGAAACGATGTTGGGAGGTGGGTTCGTTGGTGGAGGTGGTGGGAAGTGAGGACTGGGAGATGACCTCCCTTGGGCGAGTGACGGCCCTGCTGAGGGCTGGGGAACGAACGCGGAGTTGGTTAGACCAAGATCGGTGTGGGCGTCGGGATTTCCCGGGATGTTGGCCAGACTGAGCCACGACACATGCGAGGGCGTTATCGGCGATTCTAGACTACTCTGCGAGGATGAAGAAGGGGTGTGGGTGTAGCCCTGCCAATACGGGTACGGATAGGTCGGAACACGGATCTCGGGTGGAAGCGGCCGCGAGTCAGAGGATGCAGGCGACGGGGGCGCTGGCGCTGTTGCGTTCGCAAGAGGATGGAACTCCTGGTGGTCGGGTGCGGAGTGAACTTCGGTGCTGATGCGGACCTCCATGGGAGTGCAGGAGGACAAGGAAGCGGATGGGGAGGTAAAATCCCGTTGACCCTCCTTGCCTTTCTTCTTCTTAAAGGAGGGCGTGTTTGTAGAGTCATTTAAACCAAATAAACGACGCATGCTGTACGGTTATGTGTGTATAGCTGTATACGCCGAATGAATGAACGAATCACTTTGCACCCCTACCCACCGCAGCTGCAGACGGAGTCGGGGAACAGGAGATAGACTGCTTTTGAAAGACTCACTTTGCAATTTGGTTCCGGGACCTTGCCGGTGCAACGGTTATCGATCGTGGTGGGCACCTGGACAAATGATGGTACGAGTATCCGATAGTCGGTGTCAGCTGTACAATATCCCAGAGCGAGCAAATTGCTGAAGGGGGGAGAAATGGTACGATATGGAATCGTGGAAGGAATGGAACAGAGCAGTATCCATTATATGTACGCAGCAACAGTCGACGGATGCCCGCGCGTGTTTCGTGAGGAATGGGTCTATCGGACAGCGGGTGCGTGTCATTGAACGGAAGTTGTAATTATATAATCACATCCAAGCCAGGCATATGAACGGCCGCTAAACGCGGTGCAGGGGCAGTCGACTCCTAGGAGAATGCATGTGCGGCTGTCCAATAATGAGCTCGATGAACACGCTGTATACACATGTCTAGTCCACGGAGGCCAACCGTCGCTGGTTGGTGTGAGCCTGGATGTATAAGGCGGTCCTATAGGCAAACAGTTGAACTAACCTGCATTGTGACTGTGCAATGGATCTGAAGGAAAGTCGCAGTTCTCTGATGATCACTTCCCCATGGCGCTGTTGAATGGATGCGAGAATGTGAATTGGAAGCAGGGTACCAGAATGGTTCGACATGATGGTGCACGGCCTCCGCATCCCAAGGCACAGGCAGCCTCGTGTAGTCCTCCTGGCTGCTTCGATAGCGATTCGACTGGATGTTTACCGTATCATGACACCGATACCGTAGCATGTAAGACCAAGTTTAGCACCGAGAAAGACGTTGGACGAGATTCAACGATGCGGTAGTGGCACAACAAGTTCAAAGTTCACACCGTTGCAAACTGTTGTAAATCAAGGCTGAATAGATAGAAAGATAACTGGTAAGGAGTTAGCTACTATGTATAAACAAATCCGGGTATACGTATCGTAAGTTGTCAGTAAGTATAGCGAGCCAGATCCGTATAGTACTAAGTGTACAATGCAGGTAACGTACACACCAGTCTCCATTATGCACGCGCGCGACGCATGTTTGCCTGCACTTAAGGCGTCGAGCGGAGACCGCGAAATATCATGTCTTGACCTCCAAGGTTTCTGGAATGTCATGTAAACTCGACTCGACAGCCGCAATCGCGACCTCTTGTGCCGGGGTGGTCCCGTCTGCCGAGGCGTCAGCATTCGCCGTGACAGGTTCCACCTCGGCTTCCTCTGCATCATTCTCGGGCGCTGAAGAGGCAACAGAGTCCTTATCATCCGCATGTTCCTGGTCTCTGGTCCCATCAACCGCATCCAATTGAGCTGGCTCTGGTGACTCAGACTCAGGCTCCGGCGATCCGGATGGGGATTCGGGGAGCGGAACGCCTTCAGGCCGTATTGATGATACATCCTCCGCCTTGTCCTTATCTTCGAGATCGACCTCCTTGACACCTTTTGTGACCTCCTTCACTTCCTGTCCTTCGACGGGGGGAACAGCATCTCCCTTGGTGCTCTCCCCCTCAGAAGCAGAGTCACATTCGGTATCCGGCTTTACAGAGTCGTTTTTCGTCTTTTTCGCCGTGGAGGAGACAGTGTCGTTGTCATCTTGTTCAGTGTCGCTGTGCCTGCGTTTGCGTCCTATCGTGGGAGCGTGGGATGTGGCTACCAGTCGACCAGATCGGGTCAAGAAGATGAAGCGAGTCAGCATCGGGGACACGGTATGTAATTGAAGATTCGTGGTCACTTACCATCATCTCTCCATGGACGGTCAGGACGAGGAAGCAGCGAGGTCGAGACACGTCGTATGAACTGAAACATGAATGACAAGATGAGCACGAGTTATGAGACGAGGGGAAGATGGGGTACGAGGAGAAGGGGCGTGGCAGACAGGAGATATGCGCGTGTTCGAGTTTAATCACGTCCACGCGCTCGAAATGTTTACTCTTGTTTACTCACATGGGTCCTCTGACTTTTGTTCTTTTTTTTGTTTATTGTCCACAACTTGGATGAAGAAAGTCGTTATCTATTCAAACCTTGGTCTGTGATCTTGAAGGCCCATGGCCAAGTCATCCACCAGACATGGCTTCATGTCTGAACAGTACAGTATCGATTACGTAATACGACCATCACCGATGACTCGCTTCATTCGAAAGATAAAAAACCGAGACAAGATATACCCCAAACACAGATCCTGACCATTTCCATACACCATGACGCTCGACGTAACAACATTCATAGACAGCAAGGGCGGCAATGCAGAGGAGATCCGCGAGTCCCAGCGCAAACGCGGCGAGCCCGTCGAGCTTGTCGATCAAGTCATCGAGATGTATGCCGAGTGGGTCAAAAGTACGTAGCCACGTCTCTCCGCGGTCGTCTAGGGCATCCCGATCTAGATTGACCATGTCGCATGCTCATCGTCGCCTCTAGAGGACTACGAGCTCAACGGCCTCAACAAACAAGTAAACGCGGTCCAGAAGGAGATCGGAGCCAAGAAGAAGGTATGCCCGCGCGCCGCATAACGTTTCATCCCACGACGGATCCTCCACTTTCCAGGCCAAAGAACCCGCAGACGATCTCGTCGCACAGAAGAAAGCCCTCGATGCCGAAGTAGAAGCCAAGCGGAAGGAGACCCGTGAATATGAACTGCTCATGCGCCAAAAGGCGAGCAACGTCGGGAATCTGGTAGCCAAGGACGTCCCAGTCAGCTTGACAGAGGTGCGCGTTTCGCCGTACTCGATGGTGCATTACCTCAAAGATACGCACGGCAGGACGACAACCTGACACTACGGACATGGCATCCCGATGGCCCCAACGCCCAAGTAGAAAAAAAGATAGACATCATGCCCCATCATGAAGTCCTCCTCCGGCTAGACGCCATGGATCTCGAGCGAGGTAGGCTTCTCCATGCCCACACCAACATCCCGTCCTCATCGCTCAGCCCAACGTACACAGGCACAAAGATAGTTGGCCACAGAGGCTACTTCCTCACCGATGATGGCGTCGATCTAAACCAAGCTCTCATCTCCTATGCCCTCGATTTTCTCCGCAAACGCGGGTACAAAAAGATTCAACCCCCGTTCATGGTCAACAAAGACGTCATGAGCAAGACCGCCCAACTCAGCCAGTTCGACGAAGAACTCTACAAGGTATGTCATTCCGCATCTCGTTAGCCTCATCTCGAACAAATCATTTGATGCGTTCGCATCACACGCACAGGTCATCGCCGACGAAGACGAAAAATATCTCATCGCTACCTCGGAACAGCCCATCTCAGCCTTCCACGCCGATGAATGGTTCGAAGACCCCAAAACCCAACTCCCGATTTATTACGCCGGTTACTCGACCTGTTTCCGAAAAGAGGCTGGCTCGGCCGGGCGTGATATGTGGGGCATCTTTCGTGTCCATCAATTCGAAAAAGTGGAGCAGTTTGTCATCACGGCGCCCGAGGAGAGCTGGAACGCGTTCGATACCATGTTTGCCAACAGTGAAGCGTTTTATCAGACCCTTGGACTACCATATCGAGTCGTCGCGATCGTCAGTGGGGCGTTGAATCTCGCAGCGTCTAAAAAGTGCGATTTGGAAGCTTGGTTTCCGTTCCAGGGGACCTACAAGGAATTGGTGTCGTGTTCGAATTGTACCGACTATCGTGCGTCCTTTCTTATGAAACACCCCGTGATGGCTCACCATCAACGGAAAATACGTTTGACAGAGAGCCGACGGCTCGAAGTTCGCTGTGGTCTCAAATCGAAGGATCAACAGCGTAAAATATACGTACACATGCTCAACGGGACCATGTGCGCCACCGAACGCGCACTGTGTTGTCTCGTCGAGAACTATCAGACCCCTGACGTACGTTACTAACCCTCCATCCCCCGGTTCTTCTTTTCCGTGTTGATTGATCATGCGCTCCAGGGCCTCGTGATACCCGAAGTGTTGCGACCATATATGCAGGGACGGGATTTCTTGCCGTGGAAGAAAGCTCTGCCCAAGAATCTGCAGCGGAAACAAGCGTAATAGAATCTAGGACTAATGTACTACCGACGTCCTGTTGACTTTTGATTCACGTGGTGATGGGTATACCGAGTAATACAAATAATATAGACGTGTTTCGTATTCTCGACCACGGAGCCCCTAGTGAACGCACCGCTTCTCACTTCCATTATATCCAAGTCTTTCACTCTCAGCTGCATCCGTTACTCGTGTATTGGTGTCTAGTGATAAGCGAAAGCAGTAGTTGAGCAACATAGAAATACAGATCCAAGACAGGTGATAGTTGTCGACGTGGTCACAGTACAATAATATAAAAAGGCGCCGAGAGGAGTGTCAGAGCAAGTGCATATGTGGATATTTCGAGTCAGTGGCAACAGCGGATGGATCGGTGGAACTGCCGAAACGTCCGAGACGATATGTACGCATACGTAGGTATACATATAGAGCGAGGGTCAAGGAAGAACCAAAAAAATGCCGCCACGTAACAGGCAACAGTCGACGTGGCGGGAGGAATAAAAAAAAGACGAACCTGCAGGAACTGTACGGAGGAATAGATGTCAGAGAGCAATATCAATCATGACTCGTTCAGCTCAAAGTATGCCCTGAACATGGATTCCGTACGGAGGTGTGTGACGGAAATAACGCCATGAACATGCATGAATAGCTGCGGAAATCGCTTTGTGAAGTAATTCAGGAAGCCTTCCGGCATTGGTCCTAGTGTGCGCTTCACGTGGTCAGGAAGGTCTTGATAGTGATGTTTCTACGGTGTCCACGCCGTGCGTGAGGGGTCCTGGATGGATGGATAAGACACACAAGGCTCACCTTGTTCCTAAAGGCCCTCAGTAGATCCTGCACGCTCTTTCCGTCGTATTTGCGGAATTTGCCCAAGTTTTCAATTAAGACCTTGTCGAGCCTTGCATGCCAGTCGTGCCCCACGATATCAAATGCACCCGTCTCAAGCACAACAAGACTATGGTCCCGGGGGTCTCGACACATGATTTCAAAGCGATCGGATGCGTCTTGTAGGAAATTTAGTCGGCATGCTGAATCCCAGAAGAAGGGATGTACGAGACAGGATGTAGTATCGGGTCTATAGAAGGAAGATTCGAGTCAGTAACAATAGCGAAAGAATTGACGGGTTCAACTCGCCGGTGAGAAGCCTCTGGATCAAGCATCCTATTTATCAGGTCAACAGCTTCTGATCCCTCCTCCCCGAACCTTTCTAACCCATCCAAACTTTTTACGTTTTTGATGATATTCACCTCCCGTTCAAATTTTCCCCCAAACGAATGTGACCCATTCGTGAGGACGTAGTAGAATACACACCCCAGTGCGAAAAGATCAATAGCTTTCGTTAGACGCGCCGTCGATCTGGATGTGGATGACCCCCCGTTGACCACCGTACCTGTGCTGTCTGTGGATGATTGTGACCCGTCATCATTCAGTGAATCGTCAAGTTTCACATCGCCACGTAGAAGCTCGGGGGCTCTCCAACCCACAGTACCAGCAGCCTGTGCACCTTGTGCGGTCGGCAGAAAGCTCGTCTGATCGACTTCAAGCTTTTTACAAAGCCCAAAATCGGATATCAACATTCTCCTCCCACCATCCCTCCCGGTCGCACCGTTTTTGGGACTCGAGATGAGGATATTGTGAGGTTTGATGTCACGATGTACGATTTTGAGTGAGTGAAGATGGCGTAAGCCTGACGTGATCTGCCGAAGCGCTCGTTTGGGATCAAAGGTCGCAACGATCTCCTGGTGTTGATCTGGGGACTCAATCACATCCGCGAGCGAGGCGGGACACAGCTCGAGAGCGATATAAAGGAAGTTGCCCTGAGATTCTTGGTAGTAGTACCGGATGACGTTGGGGTGGTCGTCTGATTCCTGCAAAATGCTAACCTCGCGGACAGCAAGCGTGACAAAGTCCTGAAGGAGACGTTTGACGGCCACTGCACGCCCTTGGAGAGACCCTTGGTACACCACTGTTCCATGTGAGCCGAATCCTGCAGAACATGCACCAGTCAGCAGCTCCAAACCGATGAAACCCGATAGAAAAGAATGAAGAAACTAGAATGAAGAAAACGAGACTCACCGAGAACCGTATCGGATACGACGAGAGAAGGCGCGGTGGGCTGGGGAGTCGACTGAACAACCAACATTGCCGAACCAGGATGCTTTGGCTTTTCCTCGCCTGCGCTCCCACCACCGTCCTCTTTTGAACCGACAACGCCCTCAGCGTCCTTCTCTCCTTCGTTTTCATCAACAGCCCCGGCAGCCAAGGAATTGTTTCCCTTTCCCTTCCTCCCTCTTCGCCGTCTGTGAGGCTTCCGTTTTTTGGGTGTTGCATCAGCGGCATCACCTTCCCGTTCGCTTTCCTCGTTGTCGTCGAAGGTAAGTATTCCAGGTGAATCTAGGATCTCCTTCGAAAGTGTGGGCGAGTCTGTCAATTGGGCCACAGGATCTCGTGAAATAGGTATAGGGGTGGACAGAGATGCTCCGACGTCTAACGGTAATGATGGTAGACGGATTGACATATCATGACTTTTCCCGTCGAGTGCCGATGGGGGCGCTGGTGGCACTTTCATAGCGAGGGTTTGAGAAGTAATGGAGGATGGGATTGACGTGTTCTGAATCTTGGGTGCGAGGCGAGGGGTCCATGGGTATAATTTGTAAATGGGAAGCATATCTCTGAGTAGCCAAATCGAACCAAAGACTATCGCCAGAAGGACGGCACCAAGGGCGGTGGACATTCTGAAACCTTCCCCCATGACATTCGAAACAGACGAAGGTATGGCAGTAGATAGATTATTGGTGGTATCAGGGATATCTGGGAGGGATTCTCCTGGGTCGATGTCATTGTCTCGGGCTAAGTCGATCTCGGGTGGGAGCTCAGCGGAAGGGACGCCAGGGAGCTGTCTCGAATCGAGGCAGGACATATCCAAAGGACGTTTTCCAGTCAGACACCGCGTATCATAGGGAGATTCAGCACACAGCTCTCTGAGCTTGCGAAGCTTTGTAATGGCATCGACCCTATCCGGAAGGTCCATGTTGGGAACAGCAGAGGGTGGTGGGTCGATAGCACGGGAATTGACGCTGTATTCGGTGTCCCCAAAAGCAATCAGTGGGAAGTGATCATTACCCATGACGAAGAGTGAACCTGTTTCCTCCACGAGACCGACATAGGCCATATCTGGATCATATATTGACGTCGAAGAGGACTCGTTGAAGCCCTGGAGAACATCTGAGATTGGAAGACGGGGCTGCATGAGCACAAACGGCTCCGACCGTCTAGAACTTGAGAGAACATCAAAGACTGCTACGCTATAGGAGGGTCAGGGCAATCAGGGACTACATCGTAATGTACCAGAAAGGGATGGCTTACATCGGACTGTCAAAGGTTACAGCCCACAGCATTTGAGATTCTCGACGGATATGTGGTACTGAATCACTGTCTCGTGCTTTGAATGACATGATTTGACCGTTGGGTAGGGATTGGATGTAGATGTTGTCTGGAGTGCGCCGGTAGGTCGCCTGGACAGCATTGTCCTGCATGTTGGGTCCGTAGGAGGAGAAAGAGAGGTTGTGTATTGGTAGCCTACGTCCAGACGAGGAGCGATTGTATATGGCGACGTGATAATCTTTTCGACCATGATCTAGAACTGAGTTCTTCGAACCATTTGAAGGGCTTACCTGTGCGACCGACGAAGATCTCTGTGGGGACAGGTTCGTCGTTCTTTGACGGATATTCCTCAAGTTCATCCAAGTCGATCTCGTCCTTTTGCGTGAGGTCTTCGAAAGGGTTCCAGGGACACTCGGCGTTAATCGTCTTGACCTTGCCAGTTTCTAGTTCGATAGACAAGAGCGAGGTCTCTTTCTTGCCAACGAACACACGTTCGTCATCTTCTCTGTCGAACTTGAAGGGTGACAATTCGACGAGCTGCGACATGGATACGGAGAGGGGTTGCAACGGACTAGTAGGGGTTACCATGACATATATGTCACCGCTCTGGGGCTCGATGATGTAGAGCTCCTGGTGAGCGTCGTCGTCAGTCAGGTCGTAGTCAATGGTAGCGTGCTTAGTGCGGATGAGAGGAGCGAAGCTGGAAGGGATATCACTGGCTGCGGCAGACATGGACCACAGCCGTTGACCGGATGTGCGATTGACGGCATGAAAGCTGCCGTCGATGGATGCGACGAGGACAATATCGACGAGCTCTATGTCCTCAGCATTGTCACCAAGGGTGTGTTGCGAAGGCGGGCGTTCCCAAGCACGGGCGCCATTGTGCAACCTGGGGTGTCGGGTGGAGAGGGCGTCGTGGTGGAGGGCGACGGTGTGAGCAAAGACGATGGCAAGGGAGAAGAAGAAGAAAAGGCAGGAAAAGATCGGACGCATCGGTCAAGAAACGTCCATGAGGTGGAATGGCAGAAAAAGCGTCGCTGACAACCAGACGCACGCTCACATCGGTTGCGCTGACACCGCAACCGGCAACGCCCAGCCAGCTGCTCACACCAGACAATGCCAGACATCCCAGTCGGTTCGCAGATATTCGACCTTGCTTTTCATCCTTCCAACACAACCGTATACACCGGCCTCCTCAATGGCTTGGTAAAGGCGTTCCGATACGACGAACAGGGCCAGCACGACCAGACTTTCTCACTCCAACCCTCCAAGCGTTCCTGTCGGTGTCTCGCTGCCAACCAAGACGGCTCTCATCTCTTTGCCGCAGGAAAGGCCAAGTCCATCTTGTACGTCTGTCCTCCTTTATCGGGTGTTGCTAATCCCGACACACCTAGCACCATCGACACGTCCACAGGCACAATATCTGACACTCGCAAGGATGCGCACGAGTATGTACCTCTCCCTCGCCCCGCCCCGCCATCCCTTGACGTCGTCAGTGGCTGAGTAGCTCACCTGTGAATCGCATGAAACATCTCCTCCCCAACATGTTTTGCACCGGTGACGACGACGGTGTGATCAAGGTCTGTCTCCTTCTATACGAGTGACCCCCGCTCATACACATGTGCTGCCCCAGCTTTGGGACCCGCGAAGACCGCAGGAAATACGTCGGTATACCCACCATTTTGATTTCATCTCCGACTTTCTATGGCTCGGCGACAAGAGGCAGCTCGTATCCACAAGGTAGTTATTCAGCTCATAGCAACCGCTCTCTCTCAGTTTATCGCTTATTTTTGTCCCCTTCTCCCAACACAAAGCGCAGATGGCACGCTGTCAGTGATGGATGTACGTGGAAAGAAATTGGAGCCACTTGCCCGGTCCGAGGATCAAGAGGACGAGTTGCTATCTATCGTTGCTATAAGAAAGTAAGTCCCTCTTCCTTCGCTGTGTTGCAATTGTGGACTCCCGTTTTGGAACCTGCAGTGGGACAAAGGTCGTCGTTGGTACTCAATTGGGAATCCTTTCGATATTCAATCGCAGTCAAGGATGGGGTGACTGCGTCGACAGAGTTCCCGGGTAAGTCACGACTCTGAACAGTCTATATGGTGTCTCTCATCATAACTTGTGTAGACACCCACAATCCATTGACGCACTCTGTGCCTTGCCATCCGCATACCCCTCTTCCCACTCCACTGTTCTTACAGGGTCATCAGATGGTCTTCTACGTGCTGTACAGCTATTTCCTACCAAACTCCTGGGTGTCGTTGCCGATCACGGGTCATTCCCCATCGAAAGGATCGTAGCCGACCAAAACGGTGAAGGAAGATGGGTAGGCAGTGCAGGACACGAAGATACGCTCAAGATGACAGATCTCAAAGATATTTTCGAGGATGAGGATGGCGATGGCGGCCAAGAGCCCGACGCACCCGCTTCCGCTGACGAAGAAGCTTGTCCAGATAAGGATGACAGTGGCAATGAAGACCAGGCACACTCCGACAGCACTCATGGGGCTCTGGAAGCTGAACTAGGGGATGACTCGCACGACTCCGATTCTGATGCGCCCAAGAAGAATAAAAGGAAACGAAAGGGCGGGAAGGATGCATTGGTGGGAAAGAAAAAGAAAGGGCGGAATGAGATTGATGCCGAATCATCCTTTTTCTCTGGCTTATAAGGATGTCATGTATGTCCTGCTAGTTCATGTCTGTCTACTACAAAAACTTTGAAAGCAGATTAAAATTTTCACGCGCTCCTCACTAGTCGGCGTCATATACCGTGCTAGCCATACCACGCATCTCGGCAACATTCTGAAGGTGTTCCCAGTCTTGATCCCTATTTGTGTTGGATGGCTTTCGCTAGACCTCAAATGTCATTCGAACTTACCATGGTACCTGAAGACAACTCACCGAACCGTTCTTCTTGTACGAGGGAAGACCTCGGTTAACGTTGCAGTTGCAAACAGAACCACGCTCCTCGGCAATATATGCGTGCCTCCCTGTCATGGAAAACTGACACCGTATTGACGGTTTAACACTCCAAGTTCCCATCGACGCTCCTCGGGATAGCTAGATCACCCTCTTCAGCTGGTGGACTCTATCTGGCGCCTTCCTGACCGCGGATCCAAACGTCGGGCGCCATAATTCGCTGTGATGCTACCGAGACAGATATCCCAATTCGTAATGATATACTTCAACCAGAAGCGCCTCGCGGCCGTCGACAGACCAGTGGGGAAGATGTGGGGACGATACTTTCATCAATTCCCGATGTTTGCGGAGGTTAGTGGAAACCCCATGGAAGAGTGGGGCGGATTTGCAGCGGAAGTCGACACGGTATGTGGGTCTTTCTCAGGTGATCTGTGCATATATGTTCTTGAAGTCTCTGGGACCCATCACGAGAGTTTCGCTGGACTAAAAGTCAAGCTTCATCTCCGTACCGGACTTGGCCGATTGGCCTCCAACAAAGCCACATCTGGACAGTCACCTTATTTTTGTTCTCCCTAAGCAGACGCGCTATCAGCGACTAAGGCGCGTGGAAACATCGGATCCGGGGCCGCTGACATTGTCCGAGGATCAAGAGCTCGAGAACGAATCATCGAGTCAGTAAAATGCGCTCGCAAAAAACCCTTCTTCAGGGAGCAATGGTCGTCACTGACAGGAGGGCTGCAAATAGAGTTTCTGGACAAGTCAGACAAAGAGTGATCTGTCAATCCCGTTTCCCCCAATCATTTCCACGTTCCCACTGATGGTTGCATGGACACACACAGTGCAATGATGCACCTTACGCCATACCGTCATCACGTCCCTCTATTCGGCTGAGAAAGGAAGATCTTGGCCTTAGATAGGGCGAGCTTCTTCGGACTGGTTCGCCGTATGAACACCTTGGGAGGAATGTGGACCAAGGCCTAGTTTCCCATCGAAAGGGTCGCGGCAGAATGAGAGGATGAATGAGGACAGGCAAAAGCGACACGCTTTACGGAAGGCCGCGCTAGTTGTGACAGACACATTAGCACCTTTCGAAACGGTTGTGATTTGACCAAATGACGAGGTCACAACAGTCAATTGACCAGTCCCGATAGGAAGCCCAGAGGTGAGGCGGAAAGAGTCAGGACAAGGCACGACCGAATGGCGGAATAGAGGACACATTCACTGTGATGGAGGCTGAGCTAGGGGAGAAATCAGACATGTCTGATGCGCCCAAAAGGAGGTGAAAGAGAACACAAAAGGGGCAGCGGCGGGAAAGAACAAGTTGACGCCTGTTGGTCTTGTCCCCATATATTCCCTTTTGTTCGTAATCTTGTCTCGAAAGCTGTTGCGCGATAAAGGGAAGTACGCTCTAGCCATGGACGTCCGAGGGATAGCTAGGCCCAGCAGGGATCACAAGGGTGAGAGGTGCAGCAAGGGGTGTCCTGGGATGATTGTTTCCGTGCTTTCCACGCCAGGGTGCCCCTGTCAGCAGGTTATGATTAATAGAGATTCCGCATCATCGCAACGAAGATCAGATCCGAAATGGGCCTGCTAGACCCCGGGGACAGCGAGAACCATTCCAGCGTTTTCCTGGCGGCCGAGCGGTATAATTAATACAATATGGCTGGAACTGAACTTACTTTTGGTGTGCATTCAAGTTGGAGAACAACTCAAAATCGCCCTTCGTGATGGCGAAGTTTGCTAGTCAACACGTGGCTGTACCCAAGACTAATTAAGTTGGGATCGGATCTTGCGCCAAACGGTTTACTGTTCACTGCCAGCACGACAACTATTGTACCTAGCCCGGTAGATCTACTACTGCGGACAATTGATTAATCCCGAGCCATTCTCCAACCCCAGCATGCTATCACGAAACACAGTCGTGTCTCTTCGCTGTGCCCGCGGCACCAGCAAATCCTGTGTCCGAAACTTGTCGGCAAGAGCCTCTGCTATTCTCGGCGCGTTAGAAATACCTTTCACGACAGAGGTCCCAGGAGTGTATGATGGAAGATGGGGAGGAAGCGGTGACATTCTTGAGAGCGTCTGTCCAACCACCGGTGAAGTCTTGGCACGTGTTCAGTCAGTACGTCCTCCTTCATTCCACTATCGCCGCCGCCAGGCTGATTCCGGAGTAGGCATCACCACCCGAGCTGCGCGAAGCCCTGGACAAGGCCAGAGAAGCACATACATTTCTCAGGAAGTTACCCGCTCCGCAGCGTGGAGATGTGCTGAGACAGCTCCGAGAAGCGCTCGCGGCCAAGGTGAGACGCGACAACTGGTATACACCCTGTTGCTCAACGTCTGGGCTCTATTAGCGGGATGCACTCGGTGCACTCGTATCCCTCGAGATGGGTAAGATCAAGACAGAAGGCATCGGTGAAGTACAAGAATTCGTGGATATCGTACGGCGGAGCATGCTGCTCAGTTCCACACTTTGCTTAATCATTCGGTTATCTAGTGTGATTATGCTGTCGGCTTGTCGCGAATGATGAATGGCAGGGTGGTGGCCTCAGAGCGCCCTGGTCACACCATTCTGGAAGGTTAGCTCAGTCTCAATAGCCTTTTCTTCTTTGATAGCTTCGTTTTTGTTGACCCTCTTTCACATGTAGTGCCAAATCCTCTCGGTGTCGTCGGTGTCTTGACAGCGTTCAACTTCCCTGTCGCAGTCTACGGATGGTGCATATTTCCTTGCCCCTTGCATATACACTCGGATCTTACTACCACCTCCGCTCAGGAATTTCTCCCTGTCTTTTACAGCTGGAAATGCAAATGTTTGGAAGCCTTCGCCTACTACTTCTCTGTGTGCTATCGCGGTGACAAAGATAATTGCCGACGTATTAGAACGCAATGGGATCCCAGGTGCTGCGTCTACCCTTGTTACCGGAGGCAAGGACCTTGGTGAGGCTATTGTGAATGATGCGGATATCCCGTTAGGTGAGGTTTTCATAGTCCCCGTCTCCTTAATATGTACCATATCTTTTCTAGTGTCATTCACTGGCAGCGAAGCTGTTGGCCGTTTGGTCGGCAGGGCTGTCCAGTCTCGTTTTGGAAAAACGATCCTGGAGTTGGGAGGAAATAACGGTATGGATTTTGGGTCTCTGATGACTGACCCGAGATACCTAGCTTCTCTTTTTGGCTCACAATCATCAAATAGCTTCAATTATCATGCCTGATGCGGATCTATCCATGGCTGTACCCGCGCTCTTCTTTGGCGCCGTGGGCACTGCAGGGCAACGGTGCACATCGACAAGGAGACTGTTTCTTCATCGTGATATCGCCCCGCGTTTCCTCGATGCACTCCAGAAACATTATGCTTCTGTGCGTGTTGGAGATCCCCTCGCTGGAAGCACGCTGCTTGGCCCCTTGCATACTAGCGCCGCAGTCGGGGTTTATTCAAAAGCTGTTGAAAGACTCCGAGAGAACGGTGCTCAGATATTGACAGGTGGACAGCGATATGACCAGGATGGTCTTCGCCAGGGGAACTTTGTACAGCCTACAATTGCGATTCCTAAATCCGTGAATCCGACGGACACTATCTGGAGCACGGAAACGTTTGCACCCATATTGAATGTCGGTATTTTCGACGAACTTGAAGAGGCAATTGGCTGGAACAACGGCGTTCCGCAAGGGCTTTCCAGTAGCCTTTGGACACGGGACATGCGAAACATTGGGAAATGGATTGGTCCAGAAGGTTCCGACACTGGGATCGTTAATGTTTGTTTCCCGGTTTGACTGCGGGGATGTGACTTTTGGTGACTCTTGTCCTTAGGTCAATGTTGGCACCAGTGGAGCCGAGATTGGTGCCGCGTTTGGAGGCAACAAGGTTAGTAGTTTGACCTGCGGGCAATTGAATGTCGTCCTCACCCCCAATGTCTGTCTTGCAGAGCACCGGCTGGTAAGTCCAACCGCTCAATTAGCCGCGGACTGAGGTTCACGGTCTATTCAGGGGCCGCGAGTCGGGCGGTGATGCATGGAAACAGTATGTGCGCTGGAGTGCATGCACTATAAACTTTTCGGATGCTGCGCCTCTGGCTCAGGGCGTCGATTTTTCGGCATGACGGAAAAGCAATGCCGTCGTGCCCGAACGCCGACTCGAAAGCTGTACAAAGCACGAGCGCGCGTCTGAAATTACACCATTCTTGTCAATGAACCTTAGTTTACATCACGACAGCCAGAGTTGTGAGTACGGAAAATACCAAACGTGCGGTCGTACGATTACAAGAATAGCGGTGGAAAGTGCGAATTAGTGCCCGTGAGCGATCAGTGTCGTGATTGATATATAAACGTGAGAAGTTGTCCATTTTCAGCCTTGCACCGACAATCCAGGATCTTGCCCAACTTTGCAACGACTTTCCCCAGTGCCTGTCAAACAGGGTGTCCGGAGATCCGACCACAAGGGGGGAGGGGGGCCATGAGTATGTTGGCATGTCATCCCGTCCAGGGGGGTTCTGATGCCTGGTTAATTCGGAGGCTGTGTCCCAGTGAATGCGGCATCGCTAAGGCGAGGGCAGTCAGACCTTGTACAATGCCGATTATAAGAACGTTGACTGATTATCTTACAGGAGTTTTAACTCCACCCCTACCGTTATTATCCTCCTTAACATCTCCGCAGTTCTGTAGTTCCTTCGAGGTCCTTGGCTGTACCCCCGTTGCCAGTGCCTCATTTGCAACTGCAAGGTTGCGAAGCCGATTGTCCAGATTCAGTGCCGCCGATGCAGACACCTGACGACCTTCCCTGGCCCGAGTTGGGCAATGTCTCAAGAGGTGCTACCCGTGGCAATCAAGGTCAGAAGGGTGCATTGGGGCCTCCCGACCAGGAAGGTCGCTGCGTGTTGCAGCTACGAGTGCAGCCCGGCGTGCTCTCCGTCAAGCTGAATCGACGCTCCAGTGAATGGTATCGCACGCTCGACAACGAGGTGAATCGTGCTCTCAAACTCACCAAAACATACTGGAGAAAAGCACGGAGACGCCAAGACTAGTCAGTAACGACATCTCCCCCCGTCCGCGTGGTTCCTGTCATTGACGTGGACGTACTTCATTTGTTCTTCGACGTACAGTGATGCTCGTGCCGACCAGGATCATATGGAGCTACATGAATGGCTGCAGCAGCTCAAAGATAAAACCATGTCCCATCTCGAGGTGCTCATGCAAAAAGGCGACATCCAGGGCCCTCCATATGTCATGCCCGATGATATCGAATTGACGTTTCTCCGAAAATTCATCGAGCGACATAATGCGGGCATCCCTCACAATCCTCGTCTTCGCCACCTCGGGCCGAGTGCGCAGCCTTCACATATAGAAGAGTCGATGGATATGTCCACGCCTGAATTATCTGACCCAGGATACCCTCCCCCTGGTTTAGTCGACCAGATGGCACGCCTCCAGCCAGGTATGAAAACTTCCTCCCCATCTATATGGATCTAGTGGACTAAAAAACTCGCCGTCCAGAGAACGCTTCCGGTGTCTCAAGCCCTAATTATGCACATTCGCCGGGGACATCACACCGTCCTCATCTCATCAGACCCCCGTCGTCGCCTTCCACAGCAACGTATGAGCAGCTGATACAAGAGGCTCGAGCATCAGGTCAGAGGATATTTGACACATCGAATGGCATAGTATCGAGGTTTGATTGTACTTCAAAGGCCAATTCCTGCAGGATTCCAGAACCACGCTGTCCCGGGCGCAGTCGCAGACCCAAGACGCGTTCCAGCGGTATACCGCATGTCTGGAGGCCGAAGCTCGTGCGAGGCGAGAGGTAGCCCTTGCCGAACAACATCGTGATGAATTGAGTAAGTGTTGGGGCGCAAAGGCGCGAGAACAGTTTCACTAAACGGCTTAATCAGTGTCTGCGCTACTCTCACGAACACAGACAACGGTCGGTACGTAATATGGGCATCGAACCCCCTTTTCCGCGGTTCTCACAAGATCGCGACAAAGAATATCCACGTCATTCATCCTTGCCTCATGAGGATGTTAGGAATTCCCAACATACACAGCATCCACAACACAACCAGCAAGACGTAAGATCAGGCATTCATCGGATGAGATGGGCCGGTTAACTCTATGACTTGGCAGTATTCGTCACACCATCTTGCGGAGCGCAGGCCTTCGGTTGACATGATGACCCACAACAGCCCTAGGTCGCTCGATTGGCGGCAACCGGATGTGTCGAACTCATATACTGGTGCACTGGAGGCCATTCCTCAGTCCGAGGTAGGGAAAATTCTGTGCCCGCCTCCTTGGACCTAAATTTACTGAGTAGATGCGATCATCAAGCGACTCCTTCAAGCTCGAGCGCAAGCACTCGCGCAGCTGGGAGCAGGGTGGTCGGGTTGATATTCACAGTATGTATCCGCGTTGTCACGGACTGGGGGACAATTTAACTTTTTGGGGTACTCTAGTCCTTCAAGATGTCACGGGGTTACCACCGCGAAAACGTACACATCACATGGTCGATCCAGGTGGTCACAGTGCCTCCTTGATGTCCCAGACAATGGCACTGCCTCTATAGTTTTTTTTTGTGTGCGCTGGCCGCCTCTCGGTGTTCATAATTATGCCCGAGGAGGCTCTGATACTCAAAGCCTTGATACGGGAGATATTGGATACCGCTTTGTCGCTCCGCGCAGCTTCGTATCGCTCTATATTTCATATGCATGGTCGCTTTAATTGCGCAACTACGGACAACCACTCGCTGACTGCATCCGTCGGTCTCCTGGCGTCGCTATTCATTGCTTTGCTTGCTTGTGTTATCAGCTTGTATCAGAACCGTTGTATCCCCCCGCTGCTATTTTATGTTCGCGAGGTTCGCATCAATCCACTATCCTACCTTGTGAAAATCATCGGATAACGTGAACAGCATTAGGTTCGACCCGTATTCGCTATAGGGCCTTGTATGAAAGCCTGGGAGGAAATGTTGTCGAAATATCAGTGACATATCCTCCAAGCGGTTCTCCTGGCGGCCACTTTTGCCTAGCACCCAATGTTAATTATTCTGGTGGGACCGGGCGTAACCTCGACCCGCATGATTGCCGTGCATGTTCCCACCTGATATCCGAACTGATGGGCAAAGCGCAGCCCAGAGGGTCGAGGATGGCCCGGCTATGTTCAACGTGTCTTACTCTCCGTCCGCCACTCGGAGGTTGTCAGGGCTGTATTACATAATACAATGTGTATAGTAACGTGGGTGTTCCACCGAGCGCTCTGGCGGGGGCAACGCCGAAGAAGAAGAATGCAAGTTGAACCCGTTCGGCCACCAACCAAGTCCTCGTCCTCGTCCTGAGCCTCCCCATTACCACCCAATGTCCCCATCGTCGTCTGGTCCATTTCCCGGTTACAGCTGGTGCATGGCGCTTTGACCGGCTGGTCTCATCCCAGACCTCGTTTTGCGCGATCACTTGGACCTGTTGAACGCTTTGTCTCAGCATCCGCCTTGTCATGCCCATGGTTATGGAACACGCTTGGACAATAAGGGGCTGTGGCTCCAGTGGTCGGGATAATCGCGTGCTGCACACGTGTAGACCGCATCTCATCTGTTAAAAGGCGTCTGTCGTGCCCGTCACAGATACATCATCCATCTTATCCTCTTCACTTCCGAAACGACCCGTTGTCCAAATCCTTGTCTCCGAGTGCTTCTTTGTGTCCTGCACCCCCGAAACGCCTTTCTCCTTGGCGTGGTTCCGAGAACACGCGTTCTGAACATAATGAGTGTATTACCGTCGCGTCATCCAAAATATCGTAGTGAGCTCTCTTGGTCAGATCAAAGAGAAAGTATGGACTGATGACCGCAAAAGCAAAGCTGTGTCGTAACTTCACCAGCGGAGACTGTCCTTTTGGTCAAAAGTGCAGTTTCCTCCATCCCGCGGCGGGAATCAATCCACCTTCTTTGCTTGCACAACCCCGCTTCAATTGGAGCGCACTTCTCCCGCAACTACTCGCGCTCTCTAACCAGCGAGGAACTCAGAAAAAGATGCCACGGCGGTTCCAGAGACCACAGCTCGTCGATGAGGACCCATCACCGCCATCCTCTCTCCTACTCTCTACGTCTGACTGTAGCTCTGCGGATCAGATGCCAGAGACTAGGCGATTCAGCAGACGAAAGAAATACCCGTGTAGACATTTCATTCGGACAGGAGGCTGGTGTCCGGCCGGAGCACAATGTAAATTGTAAGTCCCCTCGTGTATACCACTGTGTGGGGATCTAATTTATCGTCGTTAGTCACCATGACGTGGCTGCATTGCCCTCCGCAGATGTTCCGATGGCGGAACGTGCACCACAATTCGAAACTAGTGCATACGGAGAAGGCGGCCGAACCATCAGTGGTGGCGTCCTAATGGGCATACAGTTGCCATCACCACGTATCATCAGTCACGAGCATTCAGAGCCTCCGATATGGACTGGGACTGAACTAGTGCAACCATGTTCGTCCTCCCGTCACACCTAACACGAATACCATCATTCTCAATTACCTTTCAGACCAACCCATGTATTGGCCCAACTACACTTGGCAACCGTACCAGCCATATTATGCCACTGTGCCCGCAACGACTGTTGTGCCTATTCCCGTCACTGCAGCCCCATCCTCGGTCATGCAGCACAGTATTTATTCCCCGCTCCAACCGGAAACACAAGCTGTGCCGCCCAGTGATACTCAGACTAGCCTTCCATCAGGGGCGTATGAAATGAACGGAACAACGTACTTTCCAACATCCGTGCCTTCCGTTCCTGCGCCTGCTCCGGTGCCCTATTCTGTTCCTGTCCACTCAGCACCATACCATCATCCGATGGCTCAAGCATACCCGTACTATGCACCTCCTACCCTGCCTGCAAGTTACCACCAACCAACGGGTGTTCGTCTGCAGACCTCCTTTGATCCTTTTTCCTCGGACTCGATGATAAACAGTGAACTTCCTGTGATTCCCCGACTCGAGGACTATCAAATGTCGCCTATCCAACACGATATTCTTTCACTCCCACTTTCAGCACTGTCTGCGCTGACTGGCGATCTGGCGCTGACGACCACCACAGACAAGCCAGAACATGATTTCCCTTATCGACCTCCCACAACCCAGCGGATAGGCCACGCGCGTCGCATCAGCGTCAATATCAAGAAACAAGATCGCGCCAACAGTGACTAGTGACTGATGGCCGGCCTTTCGGTGTTGGATGGCACGTCCTGCACCATATCCACATCACCCTTCTTGGGTCTTTTTTCGAGCGAAAGTTGGAGCGTTGTATGTATATGTTATCTTTCATTTTTTTATATCTGCATCCCATTGTGTTTTATACCCAGTCATATTACACATGCACATTCTTCCACACCCCATAACCCATCTTTTACTTAAATTTTAATCATATGTACGATCATCGTCATCTTATCTTTCATCATGCATCCTGCCTTTAGGTCATACACTTATTACGAATATGATGTTGCCCATTCGAGTTTCAGAATGACCTCTAGCACTAGTATTGCATCGCACAAGCTGGATCGACGTCGATCCTTTGTTCGGACCCGCATCCACATCTCTCGATTCATACCATCCGATCACATCTTGCACACTTGGCACAATGCATCTGAGCTTTCAAAATATCATCTCAAGTTCATTAATGAACACGCGTGGAGACCCCAAGGCCTGCTCGCTGAGAGATCCCTGCCCCTCAAAAACTCGAGTTCAATATGTAAAAAAGAAGCTTCCAGACCTTGACGTAGAATTCAAGAAGCTGATGATTACAAGGTCATAAAAGCCAAGTTAACATGAGTAAAAAGGGAACGAGTGAAAAGAATGCCAGGTTTGTATGATACATACAAGAAAAAATGCCGGATGCGTAAATAAATAAATATGGATGGAAGACAAAGTCCCAGATATACCCAATCAAAAGAAAGAACAATAGGAGGTCCTTCAAGGATAAAGCATAAAGTTCTCCATGCCGACTAACCTTGTCATTATGCACACCGGAGTTTGGGCGGCTCCGTCGCTGCCGACCGCGGTTTCGGCTCTCACGGGCCTGGCCGTGCTCAGTCCAGGAAAAATATAGGGTCGAAAAAGAACGGAATGCGCTTCACGCAAACAGCTCGGCGCCCTCAATTCCGTACGAGAAATCCAGGACCACGATCTTTTGGTCATGTGAGGTGCTAACGACAGGGATAAAGTCAGCTCTACTTCCGCAGACGGTCCGGATCCGAAAGCAAACTTTACCTGACGATCTTCCCAACGTCAAACTTGACATCGAAAATATGACTGGCGTGGAGGTTCCTGAACTCTCGAACCAATCGGCCGACGCCTTTGGTTTTTTGGCAAGGTGGCACTGCCCCAGGCTGGGAGACACAATTCTCCACTGCTTCCCCGTGCCATTCCCAGACTCTGACACTCTTGTCGTAGCTCGTACTCACAATATAACCAGTCTTGGGGTCAAAACAAAGAGCCCTGACAAGCAAGGTGTGTCCCGCAAACGTGTGTAGGCATTCACCAGTTGAGGCACGCCACAATCTGATCGTGCAGTCGTTCGATCCGCTCAGGATCAAGCCGTCCTGTAACACTAATGAGCAAATGTAATACCGCGGGATACAGATACGTGCCTTGAACTCGATACAAGCCAATCCCTTCTCGTGCCCTTCAAACACCCGGATACATTTACCTGTTTCGACGTCCCAGAGCATCATCTTCCCATCGCCGCTTGCACTAACAACTCGACCGTTCTCTAGCCCAACGGCATTCACCGGGCCCTCGTGTCCACGCAAGACCGTGTGGAGAGTCAACGTCTTCCGATCATAAACATGCATTAATGCATCCTTGGAACTGTGTCGGATATGAATATCGGCAGTCCGACAATTGCGGAAAGAATTTACCATGAGACGATCCACTTCTCGTCCATTCTTAAGTCCAATACGCCTCCCGAGTGTCCTCGGAGAACTTTACGTATCTCCGCAGATATCTTCCTAGGTGGACCAAAGCTCCCAGTGACCGCAGTTGCATACGAGTCTCTCGATTTTCCTGGCCTACTCCCACCAGCATAGGAGACCCTGTTCATCTCGCCAGGCCCTACAGGTGTGGAGACGAGATCCCAGACACAGACAGTGCAATCACTGCTTCCGCTGACCATAAAACCACGGCAGACCCCATCGCTTCCCAGATCCCAGTCACGTTCAAATTTGAGGCACAGTACGCTGCCCGTATGGCCTTCGAAGGAAGCGACACACTTGCCAGTCTTGATGCACCAAACTTTGATCGTCCGGTCTCGTGAACCGGAAATGATACGCGACGAATCAAAATCAAGGCAGTAAACACTATTAAGAATAGTCAAATCATGACGAAGGCGAACATTCCATGACCCACCTATCCCTGTGACCATCGATTCTGAGCACCCGAGGTTCGCCCTCGGGATCCCGCCACCGTTGTTCAAGAATTGATCGACCACGGTATAAGCTATGCCAATCGAGCGTGAGAGGAGCTTGTCTTGATATTGATTGTGGCTCCGATGGTGTCGTCGCCTCTTGCTCCTCAGCTTCGTGCTCATCCCCACCTCCCTCGTCGAAAGGAGCGTCTGAGTGCTGACCATCCTTCCCTCGGGGTTTCTCGTCAGGGCATATGAACACCCCATTACTAGCACCCTCAGGCCCAAGCCTTGCAGTCTCCTTGAGCCTCATATTAGCCCGATCGAAGTTGACGGCCCATCCCCTCGGCTCGTCCCACTGTTCGCCGTCGTGTTCGTGTTCAGTGGTAGGCATTGAGAGGCCGTAGATACCTTCGTCCTTGACACCTCGATATCGGCGTCCGAAACCTCCAAAGGAGTCTTGGATGCGATGACCAAGGTCTGAGTGTTGACTGGGGGTGTGATTGGGTACACGAGGAACGCCTTGTCGTGCTTGCCATAGCCTCCACCAGACACTGTTGTCAAGTGCGAGGGAACGCCATGCCCTGCAAGTGGAGGAAACTGCGAGGACGCTGCAGAGCGGTAGGTAGGAAAGAACCTGCAGAAAAAGCTCTGGGGGAAGCCGGGTAAGGGGTGTTGGGCTCTTCGGAGCTGTTATCAGAGGGTCATCTCAGCGTGGATCACATGGAGAGCATGGACAATTGATCCTGACCTCCTTCTCCTTCACCCAAGCACTCTGGTTCCTGGGTGTAATTATGGACATCCCAATATCCATATCCGCACACGCATGCACCGTCTCCCCATCCTGTACATGTACAGCCGACCAACTCACCCTCTTCACCATCGAGTGGATCCAAGGCACCATAATCTACATCAGTATCCACCTCAAGTGTACCTCGCCTCACACGTTTGATACGACGCTTTTCCTTTAGTTTCCGCCCAACACCCATCATGGGTGATGTTTTGCTCCGGACAACAGAGAAGCCGGGCATCGGACTCGACTTCGCACGAGCGGCGGGGATCGGCGTGAGCTGTGCATCCTGAGGCGTGGAAGAAGGTTGGCTACAACCCTTGGCAGGGGAAGCAAGGGACTCCCAAAGGCGGGATATTCCAGGCCTCATGCGTTTTGGTTTACCCATGAAAGGCCCTAAGCCCACGCTGGCATTCATGCTCTGTGCTCGCCCGTTTGCAGTGAAATGGAATGAACTTGCGACAGAAGTTGAGTTGGAGCGGAGAAACGGCAATGTCGCAGTGCCACGAATGTGAGAGGAGCGGAATGGATCCGCGTCGGCGTCCTCGGCCAACTGAGAGGTGTACTGATGGAAAGTTGGACTGCTGGGGGGAGAGATCATGGAGAAATCTGCTGTGAGAGCAGGGGATGGCGGACGCCCAGCCACCGAGTCACGCGATAGGGGAGGAGTGGTTCCCGACAGAGGAGGGGAAGGGGATGCGTCGTTTGCAGATAGGATGGTTGATACAGCTATGTTCATATCAAGAGCAGGCAGACGGGATGGACCAGCCTTTGGCCCGTCATCAACAAGCTCTGGTTCTGGGGTAGAGTGAGCAGTATAGTATGGCGTTGGTGTGGCGGAGCGGTGGTGATATCTCCGTTCAGGAAAGCCATGTGAAGCGGCGCCTTCTTGTGCAAATCCCACAGCGAGTCTTGGCTGTAACAGCACAGTGAGATCAGAGTCCGCAGTCGACGATCCGCTGCTCTCGCGGAGGGTCTCAGTTGATTGCGAAGAGGTCCCTGCACGATCGAGCCCCAGAAAGGAGGTGAAAGCAAACGGTGTAGGGGATGTCTCCGCTACAGTGGGGTTTTGAACTCGGAAGACATCGTCTTCGGCGGGACTTGGGGGCGGAGAAGGTGCAGATGTGGCGGCTGTCGCGTAGGACATGGTAGAAGACGCAGAAGAGGGCACGTCTAATGCCCAGGATGTGTCAAAGTTGAGGTCGAGGGTGAGATGGTGATGTGTGCGGGGCTTGGTGGGGGTGTCAAGGGTGCCAAGGGCGAGCAAGTCGATGTCCAAAGGAGGGTAGAGGTTCCGGGAGGGCGGGGATGCGAGACGGCGATGGGGTCTGGGCTCGAAGGGGGATTCTGAGCCAGCGTGGGTGCTGGAGAGTGTCGGGGTGCGTCTTGGGGGTGGAATAGGGCTGAGACTTGGTGCGCGTGGAAAGGGCACGGTCGAGGAGGAGGACGTCGAGAACGAGCGAGCTGGTCGATCGTCGAGTGCGGGTGTGCATGGCGGTGTGCAGGGCGTGGTCGACATGCTGCACGCGCAACTTGCATCAGTGACGAGACCCGAAACAAACATCTCGTCCAGACCTACCTCGCACGTGACCAATATCAGCGTCTTAGGGACGGGACAATTCAACATCAGCTTGGACGTAGTATATATACGGACATGTCTCTACAACACGAGGTCCTCTCTATGAAAACCGTATGGCTCCTGTGGTCGGATCGGTCAACGTGAACAGTGGCGCATGCGAGATGACGAGGGCGAACAGCGCCATCCTGCGAGAACAGACGTGGTCAGCGTCATGTGGAGGGGGGAAACACCGTCGCACAACTCGTCGGTGAACGGAAACAAGCAACATGTGGGAGAAGCTGTGTCACCACACCACCGAGGGTCGGTCAGGATCCACACCCAAACATGCGTCGGGCATCCCCCAAACGTGCCGCCGAGACATCGAAAAGCGCCCGGGCGGCTCGAAGATGCCACATAAAAAGTAATGGCAAATTATGACGTGCGGCGTGGGTCTCGGATTACCAATATGGTAGAACAAAAGTCTACAGATGGTGTTCATGGAAATCCATGATCCGGGAGTCGTGCGGAGACTAATGCTCAAGCACTCACATGAGGGTGGCCCAGGGGGTGCTTCCACCTTCCTTGGCGCGCAGTGGGTGCTGGTTTATGACTCCGTTAATGGCAAGAATGAGAACCGGCCATGCGACGTATCTAAAAGTCCATTTGCCCAAAATGAACCGCAGACCGGTCATTCGAGACACGATGCATCGAGGTGAGCAAAGATGCCCAGCAACCTACAGCAATGTATCAACGTACCTATTCCTTGTTACCATCACCATTCCGGCGAAGAACATACCCATCGAGCCCATTGCGTCTATAACAGTGAGAGTTAGTTGCAAATTCTGAATCCAGGCCTCTTGGGATAAAAAGCTCATACGAGGACATCGAGAGATAACTCACCGCCAGACTCTGCTTTCCATGACTTTGGAAGGGTTAGCCTTGTTTCTCGCGAAGAATCTCTCGGGTCATTAAGAGTGTTAGAACTCGACATGCTCGTGTGCCGTGTGTAGTTGGCGATTGAAGGAAATGTTAGCTGCTGAGAGCGTGGGAACTCTGATCTGCCCAATACGCTCGGGCTCTGGCTCTTTTACGACGAGAACATCCATTACACTGACTGTCTTCCGACTTTCCCCGCGGTTGGATCCTTAGCAAGACCGACTAGAGTTGCTGTCCTCACCAGTCTCGGAGCACATTGAATGGCGCCGCGGGTCTTCGTGTTAAATATCTAGAAATCATATACTCTGTCACCCGCTATTCAGCTACATGCCTTTCTCCTCGGCTCTCGAGTACTACAGTTGGCGCTTGATCGTACTCATGCCATTCAAGTGCACCTGGGACAAGGAAGCTCGAGAGGGCGGGGAGAACACCCGCGGAAAGGTGAACGCCTCGGACGTTCAACCTATCATCCCAAAGGCACTCGTAATCAGTCTAGCGTGGAAAGAACTTTTTTTTTTCCGAGTCTAAGATAGAGTCGGTCGCCGGTCAACCCCCCCGTCGTACGTGACAACAAACGACAGACAGCGACTCTCCGACCGAAATGGTTCGCGGGCCTGAGAGCGCGTCGACATACACATCCGGAGTCGAATCAACCACTCCTTTGAAGCGATAGGCTGATCTCGCGGGATGCGTTCGAATGGGGAAGATCCTGGCTCGACCCGCTATCATATCAGGATTCAGGACGGCTTTATCTGACCTGAAGGATGGTGAACGAGAACATCATCAATGATGATTCAAGTTGGTCATGCTGCGGACCCGGCTAACCCGAGTCCGCGAAAGATCTGTTTGATGGCAAGTATGGATGTATCACTGTAGCCGCGGACGTGCGCGAGAGCGGGGGCTAGTCATCTACGGTCACCTCTGGTCGTTTGGCAACCCGGGAAGTGTAATTACGCATTACCGGTGAGTTTGCAATACTGTTTGATTTCAACTAGATGAATGGTGTGGACCTACTTTTTTCCAGGCTCAATCTGATTGCGTCCATCTGGTCCCCGACACGGTCGGGTGTCAGAAGGATTTCCAACAAATCAGGTTTTCTCGAGCTCTGGGTGCGAACATCCAACATGTAAATGCCCTCTGTCACCTTCGCTTCTCTGACGTGTCGATGAAAGCATCGTCAACTCCAGATCACTGTCTGGGCAATAAATATCAGGTTCATCCATCGGTTCATGGAGTTGAAACACGTGGTTATGTCCCCGAAGTCAAGCCGGTACGATTCATGACCGTCGAAAACGCTTCCGTTCCTGTTGGTAATCGTCCAAGGAACGTTATATTACCTCCCTTGTGGGAACAACGACATAATCATACTACTTCTCCGGGATTTTGGAGTCCAACATATGAACATTCCGTCCTCGGCGACCAGTCTGTCCTCGGTAGCTGGTTGGACAATCATCAAAATACACCGGTGGCCTAATATATTTTGAAAGATAGACGATGAGATGAAGTAATGTCGAGACTCGCAGGAAACTCCTCTGGATGGTTTCGATCGCATTGGTAGACTCGTCACTCGTGTACGGCCGACGACAATTCCCCGACTCCTAGCCCTACCCTACCCCCTCGTCGTGAACACGACTACCGGAACATGTCGTGGGTACCTCGATGCAAACACTAACAGCGTCAACCTGCACAATGGTATGGAATGCTCTTTGCCGTCACGATCAGTGGCGTGAATTGATGGTTATCCCCGCAACCCTACATGCCTCCTCCATACGTGTAGAACGCGACTGCGATGGAGGCAGCGTGCACTCAAGGCGAATACAATGCAGGTAATAGAATACAGATCCAAAGCGAGGACTGCCAACGTCGCCACACCTGTTGGTGGTTAAGGCTTGCCTGTCTACGTCTACTCTTGGTCGGTCGCCCGTTTTATGCTGCTCAAGCGATTCTCGTAGCTGATACAAGAGCGCAGCGGGCTTCGTAGGCAACGCGGCATTCGACCCGAAGATCGATGGGCTTGTTTCAAGGGGTATTGTTTACGTGAGCAACAACTACCATTTGGCGCCTTTCGGATTCACCACATCGCCGGAGATCGCGGAGGCTGGCCAGACACAAGAAGTTCACCGCTTGACATGCGTGCTGCTATCAAGTGAACGGATCCAAGCATTGCTCCATTCGGGGACGATCCCATGAAAAACACCTGAGGTATGATTTCTCCTCGCTTTCAACCATACATCAGTTCCTGAAGATGTCCTACAGGAGAGTCCGTCGGTGCAGGAAATTGTTCACTTGGCTGTATACAGAAACGACGTTGTACTATCTCGCAGCGCCGTCATGCAAAGCTCAGTCACTGAGCTCGAACAGATACGTTTACGTGCTAACTGATGACCCGCTGGGTCAACAGCTCAATATCGCTCAGAATTTCTCCTATCCTACTAGTGCGGGTGTACTTGATTGTTTGGACCAGATGGATCCATTGAGCTTCAGGCGGTCCTCACTTTCCTGTCATCTCGGATCCCGTCAGAGCTGCAAAGGTTCCCTCGCTGATTGGAAACAAGGTATTTGATAATATTACACTGCTTTCCCCGCGCACCGATCGGCTGCTCAGGACGAGGGTCAGACGATCATCGATGGCGAACCTACAGCTTATACGAACAAGAGTGTGTGTTCCCTTAGGTGAATGCCTGCCGAGTGGAACATGGACCTAGTCGGATCAGAAGTATGGTATTGGGATGGATTATGATGCTTTTCATGAACTGCGTAGGTGACGAGCGCTCGGTACAGTGGACGATGTGAAAGTAGGACGACAGATGCAAAATGTTCTCCTGATTTGGGGGCGGGTGTGATAAGTTCAGGCACTACATCCAAGACGAAATCTCGGCCGAGAAGTCTGACACCTGACGATGCCGCATTTGATTCCTTCCCCGAGAGCGAATTCAGTGATTGCCTGCGCCGGGAAACACCGCACGGTATCAAAAAACTGCGAGAAACAACCAATACCTTACCCAGCTGCGCACTATAAGCGACCAGCTTGACCAGCGCTACACGCGTCCAAATCACGGTTTATATAAGAACGACACACGAAGGAAAGAACTGACTACGATAGCAAGAACCTCTTCAAATAGTCGATCGTAGCAGTATTCACGTATTCGATTACGCTCTTCTGCCTGTACCCTAACACCGATTTAAAATTTGCATGAGCCCAACGACCGAAGAACACGACCGACATCATCTGAAGCTCACCGTGTCCTTCTCCTTCACAAATCACCAGCTGCGCCTGCCCCCCTGGCTTACCATGCACGATATTATACATGGCTACAGCTTCGTGCACCGTCACCCGCGTGTCCGTTTCGCCATGCGTGATAAACAGAGGTACACTGATCTTGTTTGCGTTGTTCAGGGGCGAGATGCGTTCCAGGAAGGCTCGGATTACAGGGTCCGATTCGTCTCCGTATTCAAGACGTCTGTTTGCACGACGCACGGGTGCCGTGTTCTCAAGGAACGTGACCCAGTTTCCGATACCAAAGTTGGCAACGCCGCATTTAAGCTTGGAGGAGTAATGCGTGAGTGTGGCCTTGGAAAGAGGCCTGACGGTTAGACGGCAGAGCACGTGCGAGATCACGACCTAACGAACTCACAAAGACCATGTATCCACCATCTGAGTGCGCGGTGATATGTTAGCATTCATATCAAGCGCGGAAGAAACAAGAATTCACATGAACCACCCATGACGGCAATCCGCGACGGATCGAGTTCCCCAGACAATCCAGATCCGATATATTCAATCAATGCGTTGATGTCTCTGCCATTCTGCTCGTGAATAGACAAGGAATGGTGTCA
>JBBPLK010000028.1:123148-175036 GCA_038089735.1 Exsudoporus frostii
CTGGATGTGCATCTCGCCCTCCAAACCGCGCTAGTCCGCGAAGATGATTGTTCGGAAAATGTACAAGTCCTCATTGATGCAGGATGTAACCCATCTACATCCAATTTGGCTGGAGAAACACCACTATATATCGAACAACTACCGCCCGACATCCTGCTCGCTGTGACATCCGAGTCACATAAACGATCAATGATCGAGCTTTTGAGAAATAAAGGGGCCGATGTGCACGCTATCGCAGCAAACGGGGACACTTCGCTTCATCGCGTTCTGGATCCTCTGTGGGCAGACTCGGAAGACTGTCTGGCTTGTGCTAAAATTCTTATCAGTGCTGGGTGCAATCCCTGTTTACCCAACGCATGCGGAACAACGCCCTTACATGTTGCGGCGAAAAACGGTCATCTTTCAGTAGTCCAGTATCTTCACGAGACACTGCGTTCGCCATTGCCTCCTGACATCCTCCTCGTCGCTTTAGGCAAGAGTCATTTCCCGCCGATGTGTCAGTGGGGTGCCAGTGTTACCAGTGATCAAATTTTTGATCAGCAAGGGAGCTGATATACATGTCACTCGCCCCAATGGAGATACTGTACTTCATCTCGCCATGATGGTTGACCACGAATCGGAATGTTTGAAAGTAACCGAAACCCTCGTCCGCGCTGGATGTGACCCCCGTGCATGCAACCTAGCCGGTGAAACACCATTTCATACTGCAGCAAACCAGGGACACATATCGGTCATGGAGTACCTGCTTTCACTCGGTATATCGGTTCCTTCGGACGTAATGGTCACTCAGCTTGAAGAGTTTAGCGGTCCATGGCATGGCCACTTAACTATTCCTTTCCTCCTGAATAAAGGAGGCGACATCCACACTGTCGCAAAAAATGGTGATACTTTGCTCCATCTCGCTGCGAAGCTTGGTCGGGAAGAAGATGCTTTGGAGTTGACTCAACATCTGGTTCATGCCGGGTGCATGCCGTGTGTACCCAATTCTCCACAAGAAACACCTCTCCATGTCGCCGCACGAAGTGGATTCATCTCCGTCATCAAGTATCTTCTGTCACTGAACATACCACTCCCACCTGATATACTACTCGCTGCATCAACTGGTTACTCTGCGAAGGCGCGGGTCATTCATTACCTTGTCAAAGAGGGCGCCAGCTTCTCCGTTGCGACGACGAACGGAGATACTCCACTACATCTTGTCCTAAGCGTGGGATGGGGGGAAGACGATCGTTTGGAGTGTGTCAAAATCCTGATTGATGCTGGATGCAATCCTTGTGCTTGGAATTCAGCCGGGAAGACACCACTGCATAACGCGGCAATGCATGGATTCTGCACCGTCTTGAAATATCTTCTTTCACGAGGTGTCCCGCTGCCTGACAATATCTTGCTCTCTTCGACAGCAACGACAATGCGGCTCCTCCTCGAAAAAGGCCTCGATTTACGCAGTGTTGCAGCTGATGGCCTTACGGAACTAATGCATCGTGCACTCGACGAACCTTGGCCAAACGATGCAGCGGAGCTTGCTAGAATTCTCATCTGTCACGATGCTAGCTGGGATCCTTCACTGAAAATTTCAGCCGATGAAACAGCCATCCATGCTGCGGCGAGAAACGGAAACATTGATGTTGTCAAGTTTTTCCTTTCGCAAAATATGCCACTCCCCTTGGATGTCCTCCTAGCTGCAGTGCCTAGTAAGAGGTGGCACGTGGGCCACGCCGTGGCTCTGACCCGTTTTCTGGTTCGTGAAGGAGCAAGTGTCAATGTTGCTGCGTCAAATGGAGATACCCCCTCGCATCTCGCCATAACGAGCAACTTCCGAGTCACTCTTGATGAGGATTACAACGATCAACTGCAATCGTGGGAACTGGTCGAGATTCTGCTCACATGTGGTGCTAATCCCTCAGCGCGAAACATGGATGGACAGACACCCCTTGACCTTGCAAAGGAGAAGGGACACCCTTTTTTCCTGCGTTTGGTTCGGAACTCTGTCAGCGTTCCTAGCTGAAATTTGTGATACGTTGACATTCTTCAAAGAAACGAAAGTTGTCCTCCTGTACTTGTACCATCCATTCCTGTATACAAAAATAACCTCTCGATGTAGCTTCCAGAATCTATTTTGTGCGAGGGAATCATTCGGTTCTCACTAAACCTCTGACGGGCCATGCAAAGTATCCCCCGAACGGTGATTGTGATGACTTGAATTCGTGGCAGTCATCAGATCCTCAATCATGCAACGATGCTCCAGGACGTATACTTGGCCCATGGGGTAAATATATGATGGCTCCTCTTTGTAGTCGACTTGGCAATTCGTACATGGACGTATATCCCATTTCTCAAGTCTTTTAATTGGCTGAGTCTAGTGAATGAGCGAACGAGTTGTATGGCAGAAGTACGTACTGGTTGATGTGCACCGACAAGAGAAGCTCGCTACTAGATGTTAACGTCTCCCAGCAGGCTACTTCTCGTTCATGACAATCTTTTGCACGCACTAGCTTGGACGATGGAGAAGAAACGGAACATAGATTCAAGCATATTGTATGATAGAGCAACAACAGTCAAAACTCGTAGCACATACCAAGTGGTAAACATGATGGCCAAGTCAAGCAAGGGAAGAAAGCATGCCCCCCAAAACTTCCACAACAGATTGTCACGACCAGTCACAGGGTGAAACAACTAAAGATGAGGAGATAATGTGTCAAATGAATGGAGAAAACTATTGAGAAGCATAATAATGATATGAAATCACAGAAAAGAGATCGGTCGGATCCAATGTCGTAAGGTAAGTCGTCAGATGTCATTAGGTAGTGGGGTGATGGTACGAGTCAGGATACTTTTCTGCGTACGATGCGGCAAGTGTCCAAGGTCACTGAAATTTAACCACGGTATGAATCACGTGGCGAGCGAGGCCCGAACAAGCCAGGGCTTCCGCGGTCAGGAACAAGTAGTGTGGGCTCAACGGACGGTGGCGTAGGGGCAAGCGCAGGATTAGCTGCAAGATGAAGACATCAGTCAGTTACTCAGAATATGGATTCCAAACACAGCTAAACTCACGCTGCCATGCAACCCACGAACCAACTTGCCTAGGTTCTGGCATTGGCTCGGGAGGGGGTGGTGCATCCTGCCTTTTCCGAATGCGGCGGGTCCCTCGCTGTGGAACGGTGCGCCAAGCTGGGCGAGCCTGTGGCATATCTTCAGGCGGAGGTGGGACATCAGGAGGCGGTGGAGCGGCAGGAGGAACAGCCGGTGCCATCGGTGGTTTCCTGTTGTGTTTGTGAGCAACAACAGATAAGGGAAACGAGAACGGATCAACAAACCATTCAGGATCAAACTCCCCGCCAGGACCGTACTTCGACTTCATCATCATGAGGTATCCGAGCTCACTGATGAGGGTGAGCATCAAAATCCAGGCGTCGCAAGACGGCTACGTACTGTTGGATGTTGCGTCGTTCTTCGCGCAGCTTGCCGACTTCACCCAAGAGCATACGAACCTCGGTGGCAAGCGCTTTGCTGAATTCATCTAGGTACTATAGAGGGGGTCAGCATCAAGGGAATCTAGCAGAATGAAGTGTACATACACCTTGGACGTTGTAAGGGACCTGCTCGTGTGCAGTGGCGCGGACAGCATTGATAGTCTCCTCGTGCTGTCGGCTGCTGTCTCTTCTCCAATCTGAATACCCTCCAATGAGCACTGGAATTCATGGAAAGCCAGAGTCACCCACTTTCTGACAGAGTATCGAGAAGCCCTCTTAGCTCGGCGTTCTGCCGCTGCAGCTCTTCCATGACTTGCTCGATGCCTGTTTGCTAACTTAAACAAGTAATGATCGAAGGTAACAGTTCAACTCACCAGGCTTGCCCTCGTTCGCTTGTCTTTGTTCCTCTTCGCGCTGCCTAGCCGCTGCTTGCTCATCCACAAGCTGCGCAACCATGTTCATCAACCCTTGGATCTGTCCATCGCGTTCCTCCTTCCAACGCTGCTTCTCCGCCCAGTGCTCATCCATAAGTGCCCTCTTCTCTTCGCAGAGAGCATGGTTTTGTTGAACCACGTTAGTGAGATCAGTCAATTGGTTGCGCAGCGCATCGTCCCGCTCTGCAGCTGCCATCCGCGCTTCGTTGCCCTCTGTCACGCGCAATTGCCGCTCGTTGTCAAGCTCAGCACGCGTGTGAGCAAGTTCCTCCTCAAGAGTAGCGATTTTGGCTTCCCGTTCTTCGTCGAGGAGTCTCCGTGCCTCGTCGAGATGAGTACGTTCGTGTTCACGTTCTGCGGCTAATTCCTGTCGCTCACGTGCCATTTCTTCTCTTTCCATGCGTACGGTATCCAAAATGTCAGATGCATGTCGGGTACACGCGTCCTGCGTGGCTGAACGAATCGATTCAGCAATTGAAGCATGATCCGGATCATGATGAGAGGGGCCGGGAGTCGACGGAATTGGCGGAAGATTTGCGATTCTGTCTCCCAGTTCATCGAAGAGTGCATCGACTCGCCCTCTCGCTTCCACCTCTCGGCGGTCTTCACTTTCGCCAAATATGCGCTCCCTGGCCTCTTCGTTATCACGGAACTCCCTTTCACGTCTACTCTCGGCATCTTGTGCGTCATGTGCAATGTGAGTCAGCTCACGTTCTTTCTCGTTTAGTCGTTCTTGTTGTGCACGTATTATATTATCAAAGTCTGAGTCGCCTGGCACACCCGGCGGCGGGACCTGGTGCATCGTACTGTCCTCTTCCGCAATAGTTGAAGGTGGGGCACCACGCGAAAGCGAGCGTGGAGTGTGACGGCCATCTCTTGCCGATGCAGACGAAGGATGACGGCTGGGCCGTTCTGGTGCGTCTTCCATTGAAGCAGAGCGCTGGGGGCCGGGTTCCCCACGTACGGAGGGCGTAGGTGGGAAATAAGGTTCGCCCGAGTGAGCTGCGGAATTAACTCAGCATGAGAGCCTATCAGAATGTATCGCAAAGACCTACGTGTATAGGGGCCGCCCAATCGGATAATGGTAGGAGGCTGGGGGTATGTAAGAGCTGGGGCTGTGCCTTCTTGAACGCCTGGTCCTTGGGGGGACCGGGCTCTGGATGGTGGAGCGCCATCACCAGCATCACGTTCATCGGCGTCTGGACGGGGACCAGAGCGACCACTGGGACGGCGCTGGGCAGAGTGTTGGTCTGGATCTTCTTGGGGCTCCACCCTAGGGTGATGCCCGTCACCTCTACCATGACGTCGATCCCCATGTTCTGGCTCGTCGCCGTATGTACTATATCTTCTGTGGCTCCTACGTGAGGGATCCGGGGAGTAGTCATCCTCACGGTATCTACTAGGATCACTAGGAGAGTAGTGGCGACGGTATCTCCGAGGGCCATCATACTCAGGGGAGCGGTATCGTCCGCGGGGGTCTCTATCCGGTGAGTAGGGCCGAGAATACCGATCATCGTCGGAGTACCTGGGTCGGCGTGTTCCGCGAGAAGGAGAAGGCGAGGCTCCGTGAGTACGTGTATGACGGCTTTCCCGACTATACGGACGTATGGTAGGGGATATATGAACATGGTCATCGAATGGTGGCTCAACTACGGTTGCAGGTATTCCAACTGGACTTTGAACGACCACGACAGGCGCTCTTGTGCTTGCCCTAGAACCCGCTCGAGATGGTCCATACTGCGATCCTGGCACAGGTACAGGCGGGTGGATCACAATAGGGGCTGGCTGAAAAGGCCCAATGGATGGTGTGCTCGAAACCACAGCGATCCCGGGCTGCGCCAGCACATCCTGTTGTCCCGGTCGAACAATGATGGGTTCTGAACCTACGCTCGGCTGGACTATATGTCCTGGAGGGGGAACCAGGATATTGGGGCCACCAGCAAAAGGTGCGACCGGTACAACAGCGGGTACATCGCTGAGTGGGATAGGTAGAGCTCCGGGACTGGGAGGTGGCTGGTATGTCTGCTGGCTGGGTGTCGAGCTTCCTGAATCAGGCCCGGTATACGATGGTGGAATAACTATCGTGCCGCCGCGCTCAGGCACTGGAAGGGGTGAACCCGACTCAAACGACGGTGGCGAGGGTATCGCTATTTCTTCATCAGGTTCGCCTCTAATATACCCAGTTGGATCCATCTGGCGATACTCATCGTACGGCGTTCCTCCGGGACGAACGGGACCCTCAGGACCCACATATTGCCCAGGTTCTGGCATTCCAATTGGCCATCCCCGGGGTGGTTCAGGTATGACGGGGCTGTGAACACCTGGCGACCGTTCGAACCCAGGGACCACCGGAACTTGGGGACCACCTTGCGGAACGAACCCAGGATACGGGCCAAGGGGAACCACTGGTGGTATAGGACCTCCAGGGCCGGGAGGGAGTGGAGGAACAATGAAACCACCTGCACCCTGTCCTAAATTTACAGGTTCAGGTGGAGGCCCCGCCTGAGGTTGAGGCATAGGTATACCTGCGCACGGACAAGTATTAATATTTAAACCATGTCAAATTCGAGGTATTGGCGCGAACCTGGTCCTGCGCCAACACCCAAGCGGCTCAAATCGGCCCTGAGCTGGTCAACGCGAGCAGTGACAGCCCGCAACTCGGCTTGCCGATCTTGTACATCTCTTGCGAGCCAGTCATTGAGACCACTCATGTACCTCATCAATTCACGCTGCTGATCTACTGTTGCAAGTTGTGCGAGCCGGTGTTCCTATCGCCAACATTATCGTCACTGCCCGAGAATGTTCATAATGAATGCTCACTCGCAGAATTGCCATTAAGGTGTCAAATAGGGGTAGTTGAACGACCGTCTGAAGATTTGTCAATCTGATGCCGCGCGAAACAGCCGGCATTACTCACTGGACCCGGTGGCATTGGCACATAAGCTGGACCTTGCGCTTGGTCACCTCGTTGTCGGGGTTGACCATCTATCACAGGGGGTGGTGGCACGACACCCCCCTGAAGAACATAAAATACCTTAGCCCCACCCGATTGTAACTGGCAGAACAGCATACCTCAGGTCGGCGTCGATACCAACTGTAGGATCCACCAGTGGGGTCTTCTCCTCCTAAGTTTGGCGGGGCGGTGGGAGGGCGATCATACAAGTTTGGCTAAAGTCAACGTCAGACCAAGTTGCAAAGAGGCGTTTAAGAATACGTGCCAGGGGTGACCCAGGGGGCCGTACCGTTGGCCTCCGTTCTCCTGATTGGGATGGAGGGGGATCATGAGTGACATTTATAGGCCCAGGTGTACGATCGCGATCTGGACGAATAATAGACGGTGTGTCGATTGGTCTCCTGGTCCCTGGCCGTCTTCCGATATTTTGAAGATCTCTAGGACGACGAGGTGGACGACCTTCTGGGGACCAGATTGGTTGCCGCGGGAACGGAGGTGCCGTCCCTGGCCTCTCTGGCCCTAGTACCGGACTCGTGCTCCTCGACCGAGATGGCCTTGGAGCAGGTTGGTAGACAAATGGAATCAGCTGGGGTGGTGGCTGGATATCCGAAGGAAACGGTGCAGGCGGTACATTCAATAACTCCATCAATTGTTCATCCAATGAAGGACCAGCTTGGCGGGGTGCAGGCATGTGAATGGGAAGGCGGCCCCGTCCCCCTACTCGGACCATATCCCTCCAACGAGAAAGCAAGCTATCTGCATCAGCCTGCGAATCCTCTGATTCTGTGACAGAACCATCTTCCCTGCGTACTTGCGTCGTATCAGAGACTCGGACGGTCTCCCTTTCCTCTACGGCGGTCGTTCGCTGCCGTCGCTCAGTTGTGGCCTGCAACGTCTGAATGAGTGTCTCGATATGGTGCAATCGGTCAACAATTTCTGTGTTATCCTGCGGCGCAGTTCTAGATTGCCGAAGTTCATCCAACATCTCGTTGGTTGCGGTCTGACCTTCCCAGAGCGCTGTCGTCTGTTCTCGTACTTGCGTCAGCATGTCTCGGACAGTGGTAAGCGTGATCCCTTCCACTGGCCGGGCTGTTCCACTAGAGTCCGTAGATTCTGTAGAAGGCGTCGGGGACGAAGGGGGGGGAGTAGGGGAAGACGACAACGAGGTAAGAGAAAGTGTTGGTCCGGGCGATGACTCAGAAGACGAGATGATTGAAGGAGTGAGATCAGACGAAGGGGACGACAATTCTGATGGCCAGGCGGGGGAAGATGGTGACATTACTTCCTCTCCATCCGCCCCCAAAAGGCTAAAGTCGTCCGAGTGATGGGAAGACAAGAAAGACATGGATGACCTCGTTGAACTGATTGAAGGAGCCCTGATAGGAGGCGGTGTGAGTGCGATTGGGATCAAACCTGGCCGCGATCGAGGTCCAGCTGGAGCAGCCCTGGACTCCGAAATGACACTCATGGCGTCGACAGCCTGATCCCTACGGTCGGAGACGACACTAACGGCACCGACAGACTGGTCCCTACGAGGAACAGCAGGTGGCTCTGGCCGTTCGGCGACGACAACCCTCTCAGTTGCAACCAAGCGGGTGCGTACATATTCCGATAGATCATACAGTTCATCCCGAATTATTCGAACGTTTTCGGAGATTTCGTGATTCTCCTGACCCCTGAAACGATCCAGTTCGTGGATATGGTGAAGTAGCCGGTCAATTTCGTGTGTGATGACCTCAGTGTGCTCGGTATGTGTATGCGTTGGTTCCGTCTCCAATTCGGAGATGGAGGGCTTGTTAGTCTGCGGGGTACTGAGACTGAGACTGGGGGAAGGCGCAGATGAATGGACAGGTGAATAAACAGGAGCAGGAGATTCAGGAAGTGGCACCATCGTTGGATGAGGGTACTACGAGCGATAAGAACGTAGACATACAGACTGCATGAGGTACTCACATAATGCACTGAGCTACGAAGACTTGACAAGAGGGAAGGTTCCGTTGATACTTCAGAAGGGGTTGGAACATCAGCCAGTGACACAGTATCGTCCTCCGCCAGACTGATCCTAGCTGAAAGACTAGAAACACTAGACACCGTGGATGGGGTGCGAGACAAGGATGAAGATGTCGTAGACGTGATCGAGAGAGGGGTCGGGCCGCTAGAGGGTGAGGAAACGGACCGGGTGATCAGAGCGGGCGGCGACGGAAGTGGTGCTGATACTACTGAAGTGGTGATTGTGTCCGTCACGGCCGTCAAGCTTCCGAAACTGGTTAACGGGGAAACGCTAGGACGCATAAATGATGTTTCGAAGGAGTTATCACGTCCATCTTGAAATTGGAGCGACTGCGTGAGAGGCGTCGGCTGCAGCTGCGACGATTCGTACGAAATGTCAGTTTCCGAAGCCCATTGGGATGGATGGATGGAAGGGGAGGACTCTGTAGTCGCCAATGGTGCTGGGGATGGGAGGCCCTCTTCGCTCACAGGCAGATCTCTCATAACAAACTCGGAAGACTCGGTACTGGATGCAGTTGGCATCCGAGATGACTCGTCTTCGGAGCTCGACTCAGCAGTTGGAGGTAGAGAGATTGAGAGCTCATCGGAGCCCACTATCGACGACAATAGGGGGAGTACCGTTACCTCGAGGTGCTCTGACTCGAGGTCTCGACTAGCGCTCGATATTGTGGGGCTGAGCTCCGAGGGAGGAAGTGGTACAGACTCGGGGGTGATGTCTGGAAGGACATCCGACTCCGGGGATTGCAATGAAGGAACATCCGTAGGCGTCTTTGGAGGTGGTGTTGGTGCCCTCTCGACGGGGAGATCGACGATCAACGAACATGGCGTGCTCGCCTCGGAAGGGATCGTCTTGCATACAGACGCGGTCTCGTAATGAGTTTCTGATGGCTCCGTACGTTCACATTCGCAGAGCGCCGCCGTGACAAATTCCGTTTCCGTCTCCGTTTTGCACTTCTCCGCAGTCACATACTCGGATGAGATATCCGAAGCACAGCGATCCACCGTGTGGAACTCCGTGGAGGCCTCTGTTTTGCACTGTTCGACGGTCGCATAGTCGGTCTCGGAAGGAATTGAAGGCAATGACTTGAAGGATGCAGTCGACGGGGAATTTGCGGTTTCGTACCCTTCGCTACCCGAGCCATCAGGGATCTCGAGAGCAGACAGAGCTGCAGTGGAAGGAGCAGGAGTCGGAGTAGTGGAGCGGCTTCTTGTCCAGGTGCTTAACGTGGAGCGACTCTGTGAGGCTGTGTAACCTGAAGCCGCATTCTCCTTGTCGTTTAAGTAACTCCTGCTATAGCGCCTCCTCCGAATTCCCGGGCTCCTGGACAAGGAGGATGGTGAAGTTGACGTGTAGCTGCTGTATGTGTATGATCCATCATGGGAGTCACCTAAATAGGAATTCGACTCGGTACGCCGGTAGGAAAGCGTCGAAGGCACAATTTGTGTATTGGAGCCACCGGACGTGAACTCGAAAGCCGTCTCGTCAGTTATAATGCCAGTCGTGGTCCGGGGCACGTCGGATGACGAAGTGGAAGAATCTGACATAGTATAGAATGAGTTCGTGGTTGTGCGAGGCTCGCTCGACGACGTTCTTGAACCAGCGGAGAAGAAATTATCATCTGAGATGTCAGAGAGGGGACGCGTCTTGGTTTTACCACTGGGCGGTGGGGTGACGCGCACTGCACCACCAAGCCTAGGGCCGCTGGATACAGTCACCGGCGACCCATCACCCAAAATTACACCACCGACAAGACTTAGACCGAACCCAAGGCCAGGCTTCGCATTCCTCGCTCGGCTGACTGCGGAGGCGAACTCCTCGTCAAGATCGGTAAGCGAGCTTGTGCGACGCAGGGAGCTGCTTCGACTGGGTGCGATGACACGTGGATCACCGGGATAGAGGAATGACTGATTAGACACGACTGCGTCATCGGTGGTACGTGTGTGGTGCGGAGGGAAGGACGGAGCACGCGACAGCGATCCGGTGCTCGAAGAGTCTGAGAATGTATTCAAATCCGACAGGCTGGGAATTGTGTGCAGAGGCGGGACAAATACAGTCGACGCAGAACCGGAGCCAGAGCCAGCGCCAGAGACACTAGTGGTACTCGTCATGGAACGAATTGTTCTGATCGAGCCCGTAGGAGAGCCAGGCTCTGAACGGCTCGGTAACGTGACAGAGCGATCCAATGCTTCCCTACAAGAGACGATCAACGAAATGAGACTTGCAGAGGTAAAAACATGACGTACCAGATGGCACTGACCCAACGGACCCTCTCCCTTGCACTTTCTGCAGCCAATCGTTCGACACCGTCACTGTACAGAAGCTGGAAAGGACACAATAACTCCATCAAAGGAGGGCAGTCACCCCCGGCAATTTGAGCGCGAGCGGCGATCGTCCCGACATCTTCTTTCGCGCTGGGGTGACTCGGGGAGGGTACGGAACGCACTTCAGTACAATTGAGTAAATCCAACGTTACGACACCTCTGCCCCCGCCGCGAGCAATCCAAGACAGTAGTAACATGTGTGGGTACAGCAACGCTTCGCAACGTTGCCAGCGATACGGTGGTCCGGAATGCACATTTAAGTACCACAAATCACCGATACGGAGCGGCTGGAGGTTAGGGTTAGCGCCAACGAAACGGAAAACACGCTAGCGCAAACCTCTCGACTGTCCCGTGCGTAAGCACCCAACTCAGTCATATCAAAGGGTGGAGGGATGATGCTGCTGTTGACGCTCTTTGGGGTCGTCGGTGGATTATGACCATTGCCAGTATTCTCCGAAGTGGGCCTCTCAGTCCGTGAGGCACGTCTACGGAGGCCAAAGCGACCATCAGGTTTCGGTACCACGGAAACAGACGACTCGGTAGATGAGTGTGTCGTTTTGCCCGAAGCTTGTGGGCGCTCTTTCCAAGCTGTGACGATGTTGCGAACCGACATGAGAGGGGACCGCGGAGAAGTTTGTGGTCGGCGTAAGGACGAGACCGTCGGGGAAACTGCAGAAGAGCTTGCGCTCCTTGCTTCTTCGAAGGTGTTGGAAAAAGTGCTCGCGAAATCACTCGGGCTTAGCTGCGTGCCACTCCTGCTAACCGTCGCCGTTGGCCCTCTAGTGGGCGGTGCCAAAAGAGACGACGACGACAAGGCATCTGAGGTGGAAGAGACAGAAGAAATGGTCGAACCAGCCTTGCTCTTCGCCGGGGACGAGGGGCGGGAACCATAGCCGGATGTTGTATAGCCATAACCGGTCGTGCTGCTCATGTACGGAGTAGACTGGCTGTGCGGGAAGAATGGACTGTGGACACGATTTCCCGGCATTGACGACGTACGAGAATGACTGAGTGAAGTGTCGGAAGGTGTCGCTCGATCTTCGAAAAAAGCGATGAGGTCGCCAGTTCTTCTTCCGATTGGCCTTTCGGAGTTCAGATCTGTCACAGACCGACTGTGAAAATGACCAGGGGAAGCAGTACTGACACGATGGGCGGAAAGCTGGGGTCCTTCAGGGGTCGGGTTCGCGGACCGAGCACCATCTCGCAGATAGGATATAGGACGTGAGGGGACGTTTTCTGTGCGTTCTGAGATCGTGCTCAAGCGGTTTCCTTCGCGGTTATAGATGGAATATGTATCAAGGCTGGTTGAATATGATGGGGTTGTCCCCGTGTAGGACGACGGTCCGGAGCCACGCGACCACTCAGTGAGCATGTCCTCGGTACTGTCGAGTTCGTTGTCAAGGTCATTCAAAGTTGCCTCTACCTCGGCCCTGTCTTCGACGGAGTTTTCTTCGGTGTACGAATCGTACGAAACGGCAGACCTGGTTGGCGAGACATTGACACGTCGCATGCGCCGATCGGATGTGGCACCCTCGCTGTCTGAGGAAGCAAGTGGTGTGTCTGGAGTAGCTCATCGCATCGAATGAATGGAGCACAACACAGACAGACACGCACCAGAGCTCGTGTAGGAGTATCTTGATGGAGAGAACATGGATTGGGAGTGAGTAAAAGAGGAAAACGTTGCGGTCCCAAAGGGGGGGGACCGAGGGTCAGCACTGGAGCTGTAGCTAGACATGGTCAGTACATTGGCAAGGGTATACAAACAGACAGCGGTCGAGGATGAGAAACTCAACCAACACCAGTTTAGGGTAGACTCGCTCGCGGTCGCGTCAAGTCACGTGATCGTCACGCATCGCTTAGGTAACTCTCCCATCCCCGCTCTTCTCACGAACCATCATGGCGGACGATATGGACGTTGACCCGCCCGCAGCGGGATCGGGAAAGAACGCAAAGGACGACGGAAAGGACAAGAAGAGATTCGAGGTCAAAAAGGTACTCATACCATTGCTCCTTATCATCTCCCTCTGAGCTCCTTGTCCAGTGGAATGCCGTAGCGCTGTGGGCTTGGGGTGCGCATGTTCACCACCGTCTCGCTGGATAAGCCTCACACAGACACAGACATCGTGGTCGACAATTGTGCCATCTGCCGCAACCATATCATGGATCTTTGTACGTGCTTTCTCGCCGCACTCGAGATCTAACCCCCTGTCCCTCGTTAGGCATTGATTGTCAGGCGAACCAAGTGTCCGCATCAACAGACGAATGCAACGCCGCTTGGGGTATCTGTAACGTGCGCACTTTCCTCTCATCACCTTCTCTGGGAGCTCACCCAGCCCCAGCACGCCTTCCACTTTCACTGTATCTCCCGGTGGCTTAAGACGAGGAACGTCTGCCCATTGGATAACCGCGAATGGGAGCTACAGAAGTGGGTTCCATTCTCAAAAGATCCGCCCTTACACCTAACCTTCGGTATCTGTTTCTCAGATATGGTCGCTGATTGTTTCACTGTCTTCTCCCGGAAACTGTATCATAGAAGTCTGTCATCCTGTCAAGTGTACCAATGTCTTCACGCCGAATCGTTATACCTGATGAGTGGCGCTGTCGAGCTCTCATCAACCATGAGCCCGAAGTTGCTGTATAACCTTCCCATTGGGACGGGATCAGACGGACAGCTACTGTAGTTATTGATTGTATTGCGTAACGATGCTCCACCTACATGCGAAGAATCGTTACGGATGACCCGAAAGCTTCTTCATGTGCATGATGTTCACAGACGAGAGGGAGAAGATGTGGCACACGTCTTATATTCGCAAATCCTTCCCCGGCGGCCAGGAGTACGCCGACAACATCCGTTCGAGCTCTTCTCGTAGAACATGATCTTGAAGAGGAAAAATGGGCCATGACTTTTCCCATCTCTCCTTGAGTAGCAAGCACCAATTTGGCGACGGCGTCGGTAAAATATGAGAGAAGTCTTTCACATCAAAATGCTTGCTATCCTACGATTACGAACCCATATTAAGGTTATTCGATCCTTAATTAGAAGACGGAAAGCGGACAACCAACCTGGAGGGACGCCCCACGCACAAGACTACTCGGATAGGTTGCAAAACGAATGCCCGAGCAGTGCTCGATAATCGGGTCTGATACACTTTCAAGATACACGTCAACTGCCGTCGAGGTGTGCATGCGGAACTAGGAGCAAAGGTTCATCAGAAGTAATGAGACATGAGAAACATCGTTCATTTTACCTGATGACAGCCAACCGCGATCACGCATTCCGACAAATCGTGGAGAATGATACTCCCGGCGATCTGTGGTAACAAAATGACGGATCTAGAAACTCGCTGTACATGGAGCGCAGTGATCATTCTGTGATCGTCGTCACTGGCGAGTAAATTCACAACACAGTTGTCAACATCAGATATCGAAACCTCTGCTGAAGAGTTTGGAGAGTGACCATCGAGGATGGTCAAGTAGCGATGAGAGAACGCGGCCAACGTCTTCACAGACTCGATCAGGGTTGACTGTGATGTTGTGGGAGGAGGTACGGCGATCGATCCATGCTCAGTTGACGGCCTTGTTTTCGTGGCTTTCCGCTTGAATGAAAACTTGGGTGAATTAGCTGAAGTCCCGCGAAGCTCTTCAATATTCTTCTCTAGTGTCTTGAGTTGCTGTCTGATAGGATGACTGGAAACCCCTCCGTCTGGATAGCGCACGACGTACAAGTTCGCACTGCCTCTGGTCGTAACTCGGCAGACTCCCGGTCGCATCACTGAGGCTTTTAGTCAAACGCGAGAGATCCGATGTTATAGCCTGCATCGTGGCTGCAGGGACATCAAGGCCGCTCTTCAGTGCATCCAGCCGGGATGCCAGCTCTGCGAACGTCAGATCACAATGGTAGGTGTAGTCCGGGGGAGAGCACACCGGAGGAGGTTGCGTTGAAATCCACGTAGAATTTCTGTGCGAATGTCCACTTGGGTTCAGAGCTAGACATCGCTAACGAGAGGGAGGATGACGAGCGGTATGAAACGGCTTTTGGACGTCACGGTCGACCGCTCACGGAGGACCGGCAACTCGAATGGTTGAGCCTCCACGTTGCGGCACTAGTAAGGATGAAAGTAGTGATGCGGTGCTTCTAAGTTCTAACTTCGACTAAAATCCTACTACTACGTACTACCGGGGCACTGCCCTTGCACCGATGACTCAATAAACTAACAGAAGGCCAGGGTACTCGCCCGCTTCTCCCAATCCACCTTATCACAATGGCCGAAGCCGACGCTAGTATTGCTGGCTGCTGTGGTTGGTGACCATTCATTCGTCCAAGCCATAATCTACACCTAAGATTCCTTTTTACATAAGGTATCTGCATCTACTCTGCTCTTGCAAGTTGGTGTATCATTCGTGAGTTCGGACTTTCCACCGCCCAATGTCGCGACCCGCTGACACCGAACGCGTGTTGCCTCCTTCATATAGATCCCTTTGGTGCTGATGTGCGCTGTTGCGGTGGCCCACGAGGGTGTTGCGGTAGTTGCTGCGACTCTTCATTCAACGAAGACGACTTTGACGAGCGGATGAAGAAGGAACAAGCAAAGAATGGTGCCAATGCAGAACCTGTCGACTCTCAACCTGTACCGTCGCAAGGCATGTCTCGAGTTACAGGTGATCCAAAATCAACCAATGTGGAGGTTTGACGACTTGTGGGTGTATCTCTGTCCGGCCTTGCGTCCTCCACTCACCTACAATTTTCGATTAGATACGTGTTCTTCGATCTCGATCCTTGCGAGATATGTACACATTTTTGTTCTTGAACATAGGTGACAAGTGACTCGGAGATACGGAGTACCGATGCTGCTATACTACATGTGTGGGTGTCACAACAGAGTTTCAATACTCAGCGGTCCAGATGAGTCAAAATACCACAAGTATGGCACGGTGCACAGGATTCAAGCGGCGAAGCTATACAATGGAAGCCAGGGCCATGTAGCACTCACTGCAGTTCTCCGTCAAACCTTCATTTCACCGTGTTTACCTGTTGCTAGACTTGCCTTACCTCTAACTTTGCGACGGGGCTCAATGTCAGAGCCTGCAAGAATTCTGGGCATTGCCTGTGGAAATTGCTGTGAGACTGTGGAACCTCCTGTCCAACGAACATCCTCCATAATGACCATTCTTCCTCAGGTCTTGTCATCGCTTCAACATCCAACTCATTGTGCAGTCTGCGTTCACCCTCGAAATCTTGCATGTGCCGTACTTCTAATCCTGGTCATGGGACTGTCCCCACCACCAATAGGCCCTTTCGGATTCCATAGAACATGTTGTAGCGACCAAGGATACTGCGGTTGTTACTGCAGGGATTCATTCGACGAGGAGCACTTTGATGAGCAAATGCAGAAGGAAATGGAACGCACCAGGGACAAGACGGTTTACACGATCATCAAGTCCGTGGAGACAGAACCAGGATCTACGAGTAGCATGACCGTGGACGGATCATCCGGACGGACGCCTGAATCTGGGTATGATGTCAACAGCGATGACCGTGGCGAAATTGATGTACCCCCGTGATGGGCAAGTCTCAGTCTCTTCACGCTGCCCGTATAATTTAGAAATCGAGTTTCGCGAGTAATGCCAGTGGGCATTGTGATTTTGGCATTGAGCAACTCTCGGACTTATGATGTTTGCAAAGGCCGAACGTTGGTTTCTATATCCTGCTGGTAATCGGGAGGCCGTGCCCACAGGTGGATTGGATCCATTAATACTGGGCTTGAGTGGTCGAACCCTCAAGGCTTCATTAGTCATTCCGAGTCGAGTTAGAAGCTTGAGAGATTTCTGAGAGGCATACTCGAAGGTGCGGATTATTAGTGAAAGTTCATCACTCACGAATCTGAAGATGGTCTTCTTGGCGTTCTGCATAGTCACCTTACCACAAGTTACCAGATGTTTCGCAGAGTGGTCTGCCTCGAGCATCTTGCAACAGAATACAGGTAACAGCCGACGGTACAAGTGCTGGGCGCTAGTAGGAACACTGGCCAAAAAAAAACGACTTCATGCTTCGTACAACCTATAGGGTACCTCCTATCTTATTGTCTAGCTTAGCACCCCGTCAAACATCCAAAGGCACATAGACCTTATCGGTTAATTTATCCAAACTCGGGTATTTTCGTAATAAAAGAGAGTATAACCACAAGTCTTTGGACTATATTTTGTAATTTACTCAAGTATCTCAAGTCCGGGTTTGGTCACCCATTTAGTCCCACACATCAATCGTTCAAGTTGTGACCGTATAGGTTTTCCATTTCCCGACTCCCGAGTGGGTTTGCAGGGACTTTGCATCCATAGTAACCCATCCCATAGCATAGCTTTTTGCAATTGATTTAAGTTACAATCTGTTTGAGGCGGATGTAGGCAGCCTGACTACCAGCTTTGGTCAGCTTTGTTACGCGCCCTGTCTGTCAGTGAGGCCTACTGAGACACAGTAAGCACCTGGACCCTGCCCTATCGTAGACATGAGGATGACCTTATTTGGTTTAGTACATAGCCGCAGCAAGACGCGTCGGTTCCCACTAATTCGGAACTTTACTTATGCCATGTTTGTCATGATTCATGAACCTGAGAGGAACATGATTTGGAAATGCAGGCTCGTTCATAATAACTGGGGCCAATCGTGTTCGCAATCTACACCATTAAATTTCCTTGACCATGAGCCTCAGCAAGGAAAGAAAGCGCACCAGGGGCGAAGTTGCTTGCGCGGAATGTCGTAGGTACTATGTGGCATTCTTTCCCCAGGTGACACTGTAAACTTTGTATCTGCGATAGGTCGAAAGCTCGATGTGACAGGCGAGGTACATCCGAACCATGGTGGTCAGTTAACTAACTTGTCAAGTTGCTGATTTCACTGTGTAGTGCCTTGCTCGACATGCATCAAGAGAGGATGTGATATATTGTGCCCCAATGGTGCGTATTTGGGATCCAGGGTAGCTTCTAGCATCAACCTCGGCGCCTTTCTCTAGGGACGATTCCACCCGGGGAAGGTAGTCGGTGTGTTTTCATACTGTGGATCGGGACTATTATTCACCTTTTCCCGTTGGCAGCTTCGTTAGCGTCGCTGAGGAATTCCTTCGCCGAAAAATCTTCAAGATGGAAGAGCGCATGCATTCGCTCGAAGACGCGTTAGTTATTATCCAAGGCTCTGCGTCGTGTTTGAAGCCATACCCACTACCGAGCGAAAAATCACCGGGGAAAGAGGTGGAACGGACGTCTGAAGTCGGTCAGGTCCCAATCATGGGCAACGAGTTCGAAAAGTATGGTCTCGCTGACGTTCTTGGTTCTCTATACCTCGACGAGAATCCACCATCTAACACAGCGCTTTTCGGAGGAACTTCTGGTAGTTCAGAGGTATGGATCTGAAATTCAACGCTTAAATTCGAATATTTATCTGGAGCTTCTGCGTTGTCCAGAGTCTCCTACTTGTGGGTACTTGTGTCCGACCTCGTATCTTTGCGTGCTGACCCTTTACACCGGCAGCAAGCAAAAGCGTTTATGACGGAATCCTCTTCTCTGGCCAACCATGCAGAAGAGGTGGATTCTTCCCACCTCCCCTCAGAAATCAACATATTATATCAGGCGTTTCCTTTTACACCACCTGGAATCCCGGTGGGGCCCGTGCAAGATTTGATAGAGTCCTATCTTCCGCCACTCCCTCGCGCGACGGCTTTGTTGGAGACTTTTTTGCAGTCCATGTCCTGGATGTTCTGCATAGTATCGCGGCAACAGGTCCAGGGTGAATTGATCCCTGCGGTCTACGGACATGCAAGTGGGCAGACCACAACGCAACCGAGGTCCTATGGGCCACACGATATCGCTCTTCTTTTCATCATATTTGCAATTGGTGCGCTTGTGGATCCCTCACTTCCACCATACAATGTAGAGGGTCAGCACTATCATATACTGTCCCGAGCTGCTATGTGCTTGCAACCGGTCTTCATGCAGCGCTCTGTGGTGACAGTCAAGACATTGAATCTGATGAGTATATATAACGGCATGTGTGGCATCGAAAGCAAGCTAGAAAATTCGTTTTCTTTATTGAACCTCGCTTCCCAGATTGCACTCCAGGTACGGCTCTTCCACCGTCGCATATGTTGGGACTCAGAGAAGCACCAGATAGGCTTTCGTGCGCTATCATTTATTATTCCTCTCCTGGATGAAAAACTGAATATGTCCTGTAGATAAAGATCCGTCGATATGGGGAATCATGGGCAGGGAAGCATACGACCGAAGGACGTACTTCTGGTGTGTAAACATTCTTACAAGATCAACCTCCTCATTTGTGGCAATACTAGGAATCTTCTGAACGGAACGTTGTGGCAAGTAGGTGGTGTATACTGCCGTGACATTAATATGCGCTGAAGGGATATCTCTTAGAGCCTGATTACTGGCCGACCGCCTTTAATCATGCCTTCCTTGATACACTGTTACATACCAACCGAGGAAGAAGAAGATATTTACCAATCCGGCGAGGTACAGTTAGGACGTAAGTGCATTTTCTTGTCTCCAGAATCCCTAATATCCAATTCCACTGCAAAGTCGGAACCTGGAGCTTCAGCTTTATTATTGAATGCTTGGTTCCCGTTGTGGAGGCTACTCAGTGTGCACGTCCTCCTAGCTACGATGCTATTCTCGCACTGGATTGCAAGATTCGCGAATTTTCAGTGCCGCAAGCATCAAGTACCAGACAAATCTCAGGGCAAATGCAAGGCTTCGTGAGGAGTCAAATACGAGAGCTCAGTGGGTCGATTCATTTGTTTTACCCTGCTGGAAGGAAACCAACAGTCTTGAAACAGCATTGCTCTTCCTGCATCGAGGCTTCTTTGCACAAGCTTTGACAGATTTCCCTTGCGATCCATTGAGAAGTTCCCTTCGTCAATCCTTTCTGACTGCCTATCAAAGCGCAATCGGGATTCTCAATCAAGCTCGGAGGCAGTTTATGAATCAACCGAAATTGTGCGCTCGTGTGTGGCGCTTTTGGTCTTTCGCGTTCTCTGCTGCGGTTCGTGGGGTACTGTCATCACCCAAGTGTGCGCTTTCTGATCCCCATTCGTGCATAGATCACCGTTGCCACTGTTGCTATAAAGCAGTTGTCGATAAAGCTTGAACCAGAGCCGTTCGAACAACTCGATCTTGCATGCACGCTTTTTCGTGAAGGAGCACGCTCGAGCGTCCGAGCACAAAAGGCCTTGGTACGTATCTACATCTTCCCATACATTCCGCCGTAACCGATGGGCATTGCTAGCCTATCCTATTGCGCCTGCGTCAGGCAGCAATGGAGGTTCGACTCGAAATTCCACAGTGTGAATCTGGAAAGGCAGACACCCCACCAGAAAGGTACTATAACTGGGGAGCGCGTGATGGTCGCGAAACGTTCGTGGACCCGTCGTGGCTCCCCACTCACCATCCAACCCCAAGCGTACCTCATTCGGCAGCTCCCTTCGCACCCTCCAGCAAGTACGTGCAAGCCCTTCCAGTGCCCGTTGTGCCGCATCCGCTGCTCGCAAAAATCGGTGAACCTGACATAGAACCGTACGCAGGTGCGATTAGAGTGCCCCCTGAATGGCAGGGTCTTTACCACGAAATACCATCGACAACGGTTGGGTCGCATGTATTACCTAGTGCGCTCCACGCTAGTCATCCTCCTGTATATGGGGCCGCATCGGAAGACTAGTGGACGTCCTTTACGTACGACCGCGCTGGAACGCACCATACACTCTCATCCGTCTTGACACATGTTTACACTCTGGCACTTTGGGGCATAAGCGAATGGAGATAAGTATTATTGGGATGCCCGGACACACCGAACCTCGGATCGTGTTCCTATTTTTCCGCGGGCGGCGGCTACTTCAAACTCTTTCTCCAACTTACTCAGTTACTGAATAATGGGAACGGGGTCGCCTGTTTAAAAATTCTTCCACGATCGTCGGCCTACTCTCAAAGTCCACTCGAAAGGCACAAACCATAACTCTTCGACACGTTGCATTGACGTGATGGAGGCACTATAGGACTCGCCAAATTGACGAGTTGCGTGCGTCAAACCAGTCGTATTAGGTGTGTCCAATTATCAATTCGGTTATGGTGAACACTAGTACGAATTACTCGCATGGTACTTATCCGACCATCGGCCCATATATGCTTGCAGAACTTAGCCGAAATCGCAATCGGTTGCCACACTATCACATACAGATTGATCGGATCGAAACACTTGGGTGGAAAGTCCGTGGTTCGCTCATGCGACACACGGACTGCAACTTTGTACTTATCATGCAGTCGCTTTTTCTCCCCTACACGTGGTTCCAGAATGAACACCGCACATTCTCTGGTCCATGAACGGAGTCCTGTGGTTGTGCTTCGGGCCCTCACGACGCTGCGCAATGAGGAAACGCTTCGCTTCACGGATACCATGTTGGACTCTCCGAACATAACCTCGGCGGTGAAGTTGGCGGTCCGTCGCCTGGGTCGCTCTAGGAAGCGACTCGTTATCCTATAACTTCATTCAGTCCCCCCTATCACGGCTAACTGAACGATGCCCGAGCGTCGGGTTCAATCTCGTGGCGTCGTGACGGGCCTCGCAGTGGAATGCGAAGTATGCTACTTATCTGGGAAATGAGTTATACCCTGATGCGGTCGCCTACTTGGACACGTATTTCGTACGCTGAACCTTGGGGTGACTCTGCCTTTGAACACGAGCGTTTTTTTTTTTGCTTTGAGGTCAAATACTTTCCCATTTAATTAATGATGTATGGGCGAAGAGGCTGGTGGGTAAGTTGTCAACCCTACTACTTCGAATTTGCAAGTGGTTCCCCAGCATAATGCATATCGACTGGAGGCGCTGGACCACAGGAATATCTACGCGCCCTATAGCGTCAAGGAAAGATGATAACTGTAAGCGAGACCCTGTATTCCTTGAAGTTGACTCAAACGTATCATGTCATCAAGTCCCTGTACTCTTCTTTCTCCACTGAAGAGGCAACTCGTTTCAATCTCTAAGATAATACTAATTTACAAACCGTATCCTAGGTTATGTCTGTGGCAACCCAAGGAACTGGTTCGATAGTTGGAACCACCAGAGCACCAACGTCGTCTCCATTCACTACTGCCTCGATCCCTTTGGCTTCCTTGCGACACTAGAGTTCGCGGATCCAATGTCTGGTGATTTAACGCTGGACCAGCTGCAAGCGCTCAGATGGGTTAACCACTATATCAGCGCCTTTGGCGGTGGCCCAAACCGTTTGAGGATCAAAGGCCATGGTGCAGGTGGTGCCTCTATGGAACTGCACATGGTCGCCAATCAAGGACAGTAATCATTCCATGGCGCTATTGGGCAAAGCGTCTTCAGGATTCCAGTGCTACTCCTGACGGTACGACTGGTTCGTATGAGCGCTTACTCCTATGCTGTTTCTTAGCGCCTGACACCGGGCGTCCGTTAGCCACTGTTTGGATCATATTCGTCATACGCTGGCTGCGGCATACCACGGGTCCGATAGGCGAACAAATGGCAAATTTTCTGCGAGTGTCAGCACTCTGATTAGAGCACAGGATGTTGCCGCCCAAGGGGAATCGTGAGTGACTCATGGCAAGAGCATGAGACCGACGAACGCCACGCTCATATCCCAAAAGTAGTGGGCTGTATAATTTCTTCTACCCTCTCATGGATGGTGACCTGTTCCCTGGATACCCTACACTGGAGTAGTTCCATTTGGGTCGGTTCGCGCACGTCCTGGTGATCGTGGGGTAAGCTTGAGGGGATCCTGTGTGTTATGCGTACCTTATCTCGACACGCAGCTCAACCTCCAACGAGACCCTTTCTGGACATTTCTGTAGGATTGAAGGAGTCTGAAATTCGCTGCGCTCCATGAAACGCATCCAGGGGGTCGTGGCATTAAGTACCCCCTCTGACCGACCATGACTCACCTATTCAGCGGTTCCAAGTGGCAACCGGAGAACCTGATATGATCTGAGGCGTAAGTCACACACACTCACACTGACATGCTGTACCTGTCTTCTCCGAAGGCCTGACTCCTCGCTCGCGCAGTACGCTAACATGAGGCAATGGGCGGTCCCGTCTCGCTATTTTCAAACACATGAACGTACCGATGTAATACCCCCAATCCCACATGTGTGCAAGGTAGAGCCTGTGGCGGGGAATTGGACGGTGTTTGACGGTACGAACACAGGGTGAATAAGTTAAAAGTTGATCACCGCCCGCCGAGCGAACGCGCAAGCCACCCGCTTTACGATATGAGTCATTGCCTGCCTACCCTACATCGGTGCGAAACGTTCAGCCCGTGGACACCGGTCAATCTTGCGTTCGTGTCGGAGCTGATTGGGTACCGACTCTCGTCCGTAGTCGACATCATGTCACCGTGACATGGGAACAATTTACGCCATCCAACAAAACTCCTATAGCTAAATCTGACTGTCGACGGTCAGCGGGTGCTGTGTGGAACGATATCCTAGCGCTGAAGGAGACACTTATGGCGCTGGCAATCTGTAGAGTAACTTTGATAGGAGGATTAGGGGCTAGTCGGCGAATTATTTTTGTAGAAGGGCCTGACCAAATTAACAGAATCAGTCGTCCACGCGTATTCATCAGACTACAGCAAGTGATGATACCGATGAACAGGTGTGGGACTCCAAAAATTGTAATGAATCAAGATACATTGCCCAAGGTCACAATAGTTCCACCTGATGTATGGAAGGAGATCAATATCATAGCAATTAATCCTCAGAAACCTAGAACGGAGAAGCGTATAGTGTAGAACTGCATATTGTCTGAGAAGAACGAAATCAGGAACGCGAGATAGCGGAGTCATCACTAGATGCTGTAGTTCCGGATGGCACCCTCGGCCACGATACGACTAGCAAACCATCATTCATAGCCGCTGAAATGGTACTCATCTACGGGAAAAGACGATTAGACCCACACAGGATGACAGGAAGAACGCGTCAGAAAAAGGACTTACCATGGTTCCCTTTGGAACGTTCAGCACACGTTCGAATCGGCCGTACTTGATTTCCTTTGCGGGATACTTTACACCGCTTCCCTGGTCCGAGGGTATCCTCGATCGTCGTTCCCCAGAGATGATGAGAGTGTCGTTCTTGTCTAGGTGCACCCTGACTTCCTCTGACTTTATTCCAGGAAGCTCCAGTGTTGCAGTTATGCGTGACGAGGATGGGTCGTCGCATAGCTCAAGCCTATGAAATGATCAGCAAACTGGTAAATGGTGGTTGAGTAAAATCGCATACCTAGGCTTGTAGACAAGACTACCTTGGCGTACCCTCCTGTCCAATGCGATATTCTGCTCCCGCAACATGTGAAGGACATATCTCCGGGCCAAGGCGCGGTCCAACGCTCGGAAGCGATCTTCTTGGCTAGGATGGGATGACAGTTTGCGCGTAATTAAGGTGGTAGATGAAACGGTCATGAAAAGCGATCGGTGGGCCTTGGATGTGCGAGGGAAAGTGTTGGAGACTCGACTCATGAAAGGCAGCCTTTATAAGTCGTTTTGGCTGATCGGAAATGAATTAGTAATCACAATGTACTGAATCACAAGCGCCGGAAAGGGCCGGATGAGAGAGGCTGTGAGTCACTGGTCTGGACAATCGTCTCCTCGAGTCACAGCTTAGGATAGCAATGCTAGCAAGGCCCGAGGTGGCGATCCACGGGAGACTGCGCTCGGGGCTTGGCGTAAAGGAGAAAACGGGTATAGCTTGTCAACCAGTGAGCGATGTCGAGCCGTGTGAGTGCGGGTGGTGCAGAAGCTGGCGGAAACATCGAGGGTGGAGACGATGTGGTCCCAACGGTGGAGTTGAGCGTCATAAGTGGGTGTCATCGTCGTCGGGGAAGTATGAGTCAGTGGTCACGCTTTGTATGATCCGTCACGACACCGTCACAACCAGTGTCGCGCATACTCAGCTTGCCTCAGCCCACATCCTCAACTAGTATCCAATTACCACCGTAATTGCCCATCATGAGCAAGGTAGTCTTTGGTGCGTGTGCCCCGTTCTCTTGACTCCTCCGACTCGCGTTCATGTTCATGTGGCATAGTTGGAAACGTGCCCTACAACATGGGCGAGGAAAGTGTTCTTCCACTTCCTGCCCGTACTGCATGTCCTGAACGCCCCGCAGGAACAGCTGATCGACGTCTTCAAATCCGTCGGTCAAGTCGTGGGCTTTAGGTGGGACTTTCACTCCATCCTCTTCCTTCAACCCGCTAATTCCGCTCCAGGCTCGTTTTCGACAGGGAGACCGGGAAACCTAGAGGTTACGGTTTTTGTGAATTTGCTGGTACATCCAATCCATCTTTTCCCTTTTAAATTTTAACGGTCGTCTGACCCATTCCGACCCGTCCCCGTGCCCTCAAAACACATACCTTGCTTCAAATCATTCTCGCTCGTGTGCTTCTATCGTTCGTGTTCCAAAGATCATGAAACCGCTCTTTCTGCTGTGCGAAATCTCAACAACGTCGACGTTGGCGGGCGCCCCTTGCGAATTGATTTAGCCGACTCGGACCCTTTCCTCGAAGGCAAGACTACAGTGCGAGGCGAACTACTAGATGGTAGTGACCCAAGAGGACATTGGCGTGATCGTCACCGAGAGAGAGACAGGGACAGAGACCGCGACCGTGATCGCGACAGAGACCATTATGATCATAGAGATCAAAAGTCTCAAGACCCAGCCACCTTTCTGTCGTCCCTGCCCTCTGGTGTTCCTGTACCCCCCGGGTCAAGTGCGTTAGACTGCATCAGTCAGACACTCGGCACGATGAACCCAGCTCAGTTAGTGGAAGTGCTGGCACAAATGAAGGTGTGCAGCGGTTTTCAGAAACGTGTCAGAACAGTTTTGCGAATGACGGCTCCCCGGCCACCATCGATTCTTCTCCCTTTAGGCATTTGTGATTACGCATCCTGAGCAAGCACGAGCACTGTTGATTGCACATCCGCAGTATGCCTATGCGCTTTTCCAGGCGCTGCTATTAAACAAGATTGTAGATCAAGCGGTTCTCCAGGTATGTGTACCTCGCGGCGTACTTTGGCCGATCCACAGAACAGAACCGCTTTTAAAAAATAAAATTCTGTCCGTAGCGTATGTTACAAGCGACTGTGGGTAGCAGTGCACCCTCTGGGCTTCCGCAGCCACCCCCACCTCAAATGCCAACGTATCAACAGCCTCCACCTCTGCACCCAACACCACCCGTCTTGCCACCGCAGATGTCTGTCCCACCACCGGCAGCCCCTCACATGTATCAACAGCCCCCTCACATGCCCCCACAGCACGCCTACTACCGACCACCTCCACCACCCCAGCCCGCACCACCCTCTCAAGCGCCGCCCAGTTCGGTATCCGATCTCAGCATGGATCCTACGCAGCGCGTGAGTCGATTTAGTGCCATCTCCTTTATTTTCTTGCAATAGCCCACACGTCCGCTTAACGCCGTCTGTTTGCTATTTACAGCAAATGTTGCTTCAGGTGTTGAGTTTGACGCAGGACCAGATCAACGGACTGCCTCCCACGGAACGAGATGCCATCCAAGCCTTAGTATGTTACCAGAGCGTTTCTGTTCCTATCTGACGCACCTCCGATCACAGCGGAACCAGTTCATGGGCGGCATTACCGCATGAAAAAAATTGCTTTGTCTTCTGTCGGACCGGGGATAGGAAGGATGCCGGGAATCAAACTCCGTTCCGCCCCGAACCGTCCGAGTTTCTCCTTACATTGTACCTAAACTACTCTATCAACGTCACACGAGCTTATTCTCGATCCTTCGCGAGTCCTTGAGTGCCACCAGCTTGGCAGTGACCTCGTCTAGCGATACCATCTCTCCCTTTGATTTCGTCCCCACGTCATCCCGGTTTCGGACGTTGACCGACCGACTATCGAGTTCCTCTTGACCCACGACTGAAACGGAATGATGAGATCCAGGAGCGAGCGTGACACGGATACGCACCCAAGAGGAAATTATATTGTGCGATTTCGCCGTTGCGGATCTTCTTGGGAAGGGTATCAGCCCCATTGTCCACGTCCGCGAACAATCCCAATGCAGACAGCTTGTCGGCAACTTCTTGGGCATACTCTTTCTATAACGGCAAAAGCCCGAACCATAATGAGTAAAGCATGAGAGCTCCGGCGGCATGACTCACATATGGGACCGCAACGGGGATCACAAGCACTTGGCGAGGGGACAGCCAGAATGGCCTGATCCCAAAAACGTCTTAAGCTCCTATCCCGCAGCACACGACATGACGTACCATTTTCCACCAAAGTGCTCCGTAATAATGGCGATGAACCGTTCGAGACTTCCCAAGATGGCGCGGTGAATCATCACTGGCCGAGAAGGGGGCTTGTCTGGGTTCGTCATTTCCTCCGCGGAACGGTACTTGAGGTTGAACCGTTCCGGGAGTTGAAAGTCGAGCTGAATGGTCGCGCATTGGAACGACCGACGGAGGGCATCTTTGATGTAAATGTCAATCTTGGGACCGTAGAAAGCACCATCTCCCGGGTTCATTCCCCACTGCCCAGCGTATTGCTTATCGAGGGCCTCCTTCAGTTGCTGTACCGGTGCGCAGTCAGCAAGTCATGATCTAATTAGTCGGGCGATGCGACTGACAGCTTCAGCGATATCCCAGGTCTCTATCGTTCCGAGGTAGTTCTCGGGACGCGTAGATAGCTCCATCCGGAATTCAAAACCGAACAAGCCATACACATGCTGCATGAAATCGAACAGTGCCTCGATCTCGGTGATGATCTGCGGCCGACATCAAAACCTGGCCATATTATTTCAAGAAATGCATCATCACCTGCGACGGCATGCAAAACACATGCGTATCGTCTTGCATGAAACGCCGGACGCGGGTGAGACCCGTCAGCGCTCCCGATGCTTCATTCCTGTGCACGATACCAAATTCGGCCATCCGGATCGGCAACTCTTTATAACTCCGGTCCCGGGAGTCGAAGATGAGGCAATGACCGGGACAGTTCATCGGCTTCAGTGCCCACTTCTCCTTCTCGATCTCGAGCGTGAACATGTCGTCCTTATAGTTCTGCCAGTGTCCGGACGTCTCCCACAGCTTTGAGTTGTACATGTTAGGCGAGATGACTCGCTATGATGTCAGACGACAGTACATGGGGCGGTGCTTCAGAGCGACACTCACCTTCTTGGTAGCCGCGTTTCGCATACTCTGACTGCGTCGGTTACTCAATGACCCACGCGGAAATGATTTGAAAAACATAGGTACATACCCGCATCAACTCGAGCAATGTGTTGTAGATCCGGGTGCCATGGGGTAAGAAGAAACAGCTCCCCGGACTGAGATCGTTGAAAAAGAACAGCTCTTGTTCCTGAATGTGGGGTACATCATTGACTCATGAAATCGAAATCTCTCGATCGAATCTTACCCTGCCAATTTTACGGTGATCCCGTTTCGCGGCTTCGGCCAAGAATGCTTTGTAATCTGACAACTGTTTTTTGTCCGGAAACGAGATGCCGTATACGCGCTGCAAGGAATCGTTTTTTGCATCCCCTAAAAAGTAGGATGCAGAGTTCTGCCAAAAAAAGACGAATCAATCCCCCACAAAACCGAAATTGTCAAACAGGACCGAACCTTGGTGACCATGAACGCCTTGATCTTGCCGGTATGAGGAATGTGAGGCCCGACACACAGGTCGACCATTGGCCCGCAACGGTAAACAGTGGTAGAAGAACCATCAGGAATCTTGGTCTCGATGAGGTATTTTTTGTACTTGTTGTACTGTCGTGGTCCCAATCGATTAGTGTTTCGTGCTACGCGCGTGGTCGTCGACGTACGCTAAACATATCCAAGAGATTCTCCTTTGAGACGAGCAATCGCTCAAACTTTTGTTTGTCCTTGACGGCACTCTCGGCGATCTTCTCTAGTGCAGGATAATCTGTGTTGGTGACGACCCTGGACATCGCGAGTCAAAAAAGCGGACTCGCAAAAACACCAAGGAAATCGTACCTCTCGTCGATCGCCATCTCATAAAAGAAACCATCGTCCGTTGGCGGCCCAATGCAGAGATGACATCCATAATGTCTCTCGGCAGCCTCTCCAAGAACGTGCGCCGACGAATGCCAAAACACGCGTTTTCCTAAACCAACCCCGGGGGCATCCATCAACCACTGCCAACCAGAAAAACGGCAACCCTTACCTTCCGGATGCTCGAAATCCAACACTTCGAGCTTACACGAACCCTCGAGCGGCCGTTCGAGATCCCATAAAACGTCGTCAACCTGCAAACGCCATGGTCAGAAAACAATCCACGTTATCGTTGGACGGGGTTTTCAAAGTACTTTTGCGATCACGGCGCGTTCCGAGAGACTCTTGGAGACCTCCTTGGCAACGTCCAACGGGGTCGTCTCCCAACTCGTTCCTTTGCGTTCAGAGCCGTTCGTCAAGGTGATGGTGATCGGCTCCCTTGGCTGCGCTACGAACGCAGAAACATCAATACACTCCACATGCACACACAGTAACAGAGGCAGCACCGTTGACAAACACGTTATGCTCGTCGCGCAATCGTTCAAAGAGACGAATCCGTTGATCGATGTATGCAGCTGGTGGTTGAAGCTGTCGGGCATCATCATCATCGTACATCATCGTTAGGACCAATCAATCCGTGTGCATCGAACGATGGGGAACGCTTACCTCGAGCGGGTACTGGGACATAGTGCTCTGAGCCTTGTCCTTTTTCTCCTTTGGTTGTTTCTTTCCCTCCCCCGGACCCAGGGCCACATGTGGTCCGTTTTGGAGTGCGTCTGGCTGCGAGGACGATGCGGCGTCGGATGACATTGTGCGTGGGTGTCGTTGTGGATGCGGACGTGGGATGAGAACGGCCGAGATGAGGGCACGATACGACCTGTGTTTGGGTCGAGCGAGCAGTCGTAGCATTCGACGTGACTCGATCTGTATTCTTGTCAAAGATGTGTCTACTTTTGGACGTATCAAAAAAAATTATTATGTATTCTTCCTGGGACGAACAACAGAGATAAGATCAAGCTAATCACCAGACCCGACCCGCCACACTTTAAGCACCCCCGCCCGGTCCCCGCTCACGATCCCCCCTCGAAACGGCGCGTCGATGCACGCCAGCGCAGTGATGATATCCTGATGCGACTTGAGCAAACTCTGCTGGTGATGCGTGATCATCGACATCCGCTGCGGTGCCCGGCTGTTCTGGTTCGTCACGCTCGACGACTGCACCCACGTCTCGACGTGGCTCGTCACCGCTCCATTCGATGAGCGTACCGTGCTACACACAGAGACAGTCAGCACCGACCTCATATACCACAACTCGCCATGCGCACCTATAACTTGGTCGTTCATACTCGGGCTCGGCACTCACCAACACCGACGTCCGCTCCACCTTGCTCACGTCCCACAACCTCACCCGCCGATCCTCCGACCCAGTCACCACAAACCCCCGATTCCGATTCGAGCTCGGCACGTCCGCCGACAAATCCACAATCTCCGACCGGTACGTCCCCGAGTGGCCCCCAAAGTCCAGCCCAACAAGCAACGCGCGCACGTCGGGCGACGGGGCGGGTAATGAGTCGTCCCGCTGCATGCTCTGCGACGGTCCGCGGTCCCATCGTGAAAAGCCAGTGTTGGCGTAGGCTGCGCCACCGGGGTAGCGCGAATCCACGAACGCAGCGATTGCAGCGGCTGGACTCCGCTCTGCGTCAATGCCTGTCTGCTCTTCGGGCTCTGGTATCGGCTCAGACGCCGTCGTCGTCGTCCGCGTGACAAAATTCTCCACCAACACTGTCTTCTCGATGTCCCACACTTCGATCAACGTTGACGGTGTCGGCTCCGGATTACTTTTCCATGTCTCCACCGCGACCATCACCCAGCGTCCCTTGCCTTTCGTGGGGTGCACGACACACTGATGCACTCGCGCCGTTCGGCCAGTACCAGACCGACCCACTTGCCAACTCTTGAGGAGCAATCCGAACCGCTTGTCCCAGAGCGAGAGCACTCCTGACGATGTACCCACAAGGATCCACGTCCGTTTTCGATCCATACACATACACGTGATCGAGCCGAAATGGCGGGGATTCTCCAACCGTTGTAACACACGCATCGTCCGCAGATCCAGTGTGACAATGGCCGAATGTGTGGTCGCGTACACCAAATTCGACGCCACATCTAGGTCAGTTGCTCAGCACTCGCCCATCAATGACCCAAAGCCACGCACCGGTATTAAAATGAGACATGCAAGTGACATACTCTCCAGGCGACTCGACTCTGTGTTCTCGAACGACCGACAGTTTACCGTACTTGGGCAGCGTTCCCGACGCGTTCACGTGCACGCGCACGACATGCACGCTCCCGTCTTCCCCCGCACTCGCAAAACAATGCACGCCCTCGATGATGCACAGACTCTTGACGCGCGCATGATGCTGCGTGTATGTATGCCGCGGTTTACTCGTCACGCTACGCTCCAACCGCGCCGTGTCCCAAATCTTGATGCTCCCGTCGTCCGAGGCTGACACGAAGAACGAATGATCGGGGGCGACGGCGAGCCCGGTGATGCAATCCGTGTGGGAGTGAAGATGAGCCACGAGCGTAGCTTCGACGCGGCGATTACTGTTGTCCCGCGCAATGAAGCTCTGCCGTGCAGCATTCCGCCGACGGATCGGTCCCTCGTGCACGCGAGGACCGAAATCATGTTGTAGCTCGCGGTTGTTGTCCAGATAGAGGTTCTCGACCAGGTTGTTGATCCCCACTTCTTGGCTGTCTGTTTGACCATGCGTCAACAAGCCAACAGGACGGGGTGGGTGGCACGTACCGTATGTAGCCATCGGCTGGAGAGACGTGACGCGCGATCGAAAGGTCTGCCGGGCGACACCCGCCGTCGAGATAGGTGACGATCTCCCCGAACGCTCTGGAGAACATTCTGAACGCATGCGTGAGGGCGCTTCGAGAACCCCTACGGCATTCATGTTCGAGGACCCCACAGCAGGCGCAGCCTTTTGTCCGTCTGTGCTCCCAACCTGGAGTCTATGCGGTACGCGGAGTGCCGACGAATTCGTCGTCGACAGCACCGAATCAGTCGGACTGCTGGGACGATCATGAACTGGGGGCGGATTCGGCGGGGCGAGCGTTGACGTGGTAGCCCCCGGAAGTGAAGGTGATTGCGCAGCAGCGTGCCCACGGGCGACGGCAGCAAGATTGAGAGACGAGCCAGAATTATTGATCGACGTGAGTCGTCGCCGTAAATCGTCAAGTGCGGGCATGTTGGGACTGTGGTCGACGCTGGTAACCCGACTCATCCGGGGTGTACCGAGTCGAGCCAGCATGTCGCTCGAGCGGCGGGAGGAACGCGAGAGGTCGGGGGTAGAGCGTGATTTGAGGAAGATGGTTTGAGGGACGACGGAGAGTTTCTGGAGTTCGACGTCCCCCGTCGTACGGATGATCTTCTCATAGTCGGGTTCCAATCGCAAGCGGGAAGCGAAACTACAACACTCGGATGAGCATCGACCGCACGAGCATATAACGTTTGCAACGCACCTCGACGCGTTGCTGGCAAGTTTGAGAATGTAATCGCGCATCGCGACAAGTTTTGCCTCGTCAGAAACAGTCATACCCAGGTTCTGTAGTTTCGACAATTGCGCCTCGTCCCTGTTTTCCGATGAAAGTTGAGACCGACGACCCGACGCTGACGGGAGCACACTTACTCTTCGGTTCTGTTATGCTTGGAAACATTGTTGGTTCCCGCCTTGCGCATAGAGACGATGCTATCTCGTGGAGACTCGACCTTGGTCGCAGGCCTTCGTTGACTTCGCCAGAACATCGTCCGCTCTGCCTTCATGGCCCACTGAATTGCGCCGTCAAAGACAGGGCGGGGTAGCTGTAGGATGAGATCAACATTATGACTCGACCACGAGATCACGCCGCATACCGGTGACTTCATAGCTCCCAACAAGCTCTGCTCATCTATCTCCCTGACATCGCAACGCAAAAGGTGACGCAAGGAGGGGTACAGGATACACCATACGTCGCTCGGCTGGAGATGTTTCGCAGCCGAGGCAATGAAAGCAGCCGCCCCTAATCACGAGCACGTTAGCGTGCGATACGAAATCGGAAAATGAGACGACGAGCCTTGGCGTATCCAAACGTTGGGGTGGTAAAAGAAGCACAGCGTCGCACTCATGAGCTCCCATATGCGCATCTTTTGGAAGAGTCCAAGTTCGCAGAGACTGGTGAGAGCAAACAAAACACGTGCGACGACGCTCTCCTCGACGTCTGCGCCCGTCAGCACATCAAGACTTGCAACGAGACAGATGGGTGCACTCACCTGAGAGCGCCTGCACCATCAACGGCAAAATATATTCCTCCAAACTTCGTCCTCCGGCACAGGCAGCAACGTCGACGATACTCTCAAAGAACGCTTGTCGGAGTAACCAGTCTCGGTCATTGAGATACGTGATCATGTGGCTCAGAATGACGTCGTTGGTCTTTTGCCGACCCAAAAAGATGCAGAGCGCGCTAATGTTGTGCAGCACGGCACGTTTCACGATGGGTGAGGGGTCCATGAGGAGTGCGGCGAGTTGTTCTTGGATGGATAGATGCAGGTCGTACAGGGACGCGTCGTAAGATACCTAGAGTCGACGAGTCAATAAAGTCGTTGGCACGTGGAAACGACGCACTTCAAAGTGGACCTCGTCGTATTCTTGTCTGTCATTGTTCACTCCAAGAGCGACGCCGTGGGCTTTGAGAGTCTGGCCCATTTCGAGATACCGTAGTGCAGTATCCGCGAGGGGAGCGATGCACTGCACATATGTCGCACGCACGGAAACCTCTGTATCTTGGACGAGGTACCGGACGTTTGGGATGATATACTCGGGAAAGATGGAGACGTTTGATGGTGTGATCACGGTCACCCTCATCAGCTATGAGCAAGTTCAGTAACCGAACGTCAAGCGTTAGGAAGGGGCGACCACCCACAATTTGCATGAGCGTTCTGACAGCGGCGGCTCGCACGACGGCTACTTCGTCTCGCAGCAGCTCCACGAGGTACGGAACGGCACGATCCAACTTGGATTCATCAGTAAGGTGGGCACAGAGGGCCAAGAGAATGTCGAGTGCACGAATGCGGGATGAAGGCAGCAAGCAATTTCTGATGTTTGCAAGCACGAGGGAGAGGAGGATGAGGGCAGGTCCATCCTCGGCAGGGGTCGGACGGGGTGAGGGCGTATATAGTGGAATTTGCAACGAGACAGGAAAAATGTCCTGGTCTGTATTATCAGTTGAGTTTGTGGCAAAATAAAGAGAGAGGACCTGGTGTAACTTGAGAGAAGCAGGGACATAGTCTACTCTCACGTCTGTGACGGTGCGCACGAGCTGTTGTGGTGGGAGGAGGTACGATTCGACGGATGTGTAATCCTCCCAGAGTCTGTCTATGCGGTGGTCGCTGTCACTAGGGAGTGCCTCACCTGCACCTCCAACGTTAGTGGCGGACTCCTTGCTCTTGAGGGAGTTGGTGGTGGGCACTGGGGTCGGTGGTGGAATGGTGGTGGTGGAATTGGACGAGGGAAAGGGAAAGGGAGCGGGACGTTCGCTGATGGAGGCGACATATTCGTGGAGGAAGGAGTAGAAGCATTCTGGTAAAACGTGACCTCTGGCACTCGCCAAGGCGGCGTCAAAGGTCGGACGAGACGCAGGATCAAGAGATATCATTTGCTGTATCATGGTCTTTTAACGGGATGTCAGTCTAGGCTTGCGAAATCGGGGGACACTGACGCGGATGCCATGGTCTTCGATGGCGGCTAGTTGGGCGTCGACGGTGTATTCGCCCTCGCGATACTTGAACAATTGACTGAGTGTAAAGAGGGGTGCACCCTCGAGGAACATTTCTGCAATGACGCAGCCGGCACTGAAGACGTCCATCGCCTCTGTGACTGGGTGCTTGGAGTCGACCTGGTCCATGGACCTGGACTCTTTTTCGGCCTTGTAGAAACGCTCTGGAGCGACGTAGCAGGTGCGCCTGCCGCTGGTGTCGTAGAAAAATGAAAAGTCGGAGGGATCGTCGAGGGGGAGACGGGTTGGCTTGTAGGGGGCAAAGTCGGTGAGGTATATCCAATTTGAGGAGGTGACGAGGACGTTGGTGGACTTGATGTCGCCGTGAGGGGTCTTTTGGAGGTGGGCGAGGGAGAGGGCGGTGAGGAGCTGGTAGACGATCCACTTCTTTTCGATGACAGAGAGAAACGGACGGGTGCTTTGGAGACGATGGGTCGAGTGGGCGGCGGGGAAGGAGAGGGACGCACCTGATGCGGTCGTAGAGGTTGCTGGCGATGCACTGGCGGATGAGATAGCCGGCCTTGTCTGTCTCTACAAAGGCCTGGTAGGTGTACACGTTTGGGATGTCCTGGAGGGCATCCCTGTCGACTGTGGGGGGGTGAGTGGGGGTGCATGCTGGAGAGGGGGGGCGCACCCTTTTGCTTTCTGTGGTAGGCCTTGAGGGAGACGGATGGGTCGTGTTTGATGAATATCTTGATGACGAGCGGGCCATTGCGGTGGCGACAGCGGACGGTCTTGAGGAAGCGGGCCTGGCCGATGCTGCGGGGGGTTGGGACGGGCAGTGAGAGAAGGGGGAGACGAACCTCTTTTCGTAGACGATGTCGGGGGAGAGCTCTGCGACAAAGGCGTCGAGCGCGCCGGTGGATCTGGAGAGGGAGTGGACATGACCCATCGGGAAGGAGTGAGAGCGTGGTGCGCCATATTTGGACAGCGGTCCAGCTACATGAATAAAAACCGGACAGACGGAGACGGAGTGCGGCTTGGGCTCGCTGATCCCATGTCCGTCCAGCTGCCCGCCCGCACTGCCCGCCGCGTGTGCCCACCGCGCGGCACGACGAGCACAGCGGGCACGACGACGAGCAGGGCGCCGCGCCACCGTGGGTGTGACAGGGTGTCACGTTTGCCGTGACCTGTTGGCTCGGTTGACTGTTGTCGCTGCGGGCAGTCGAGTGCATCCAAGCGCCGTCGAGTCGCAGCCAGCCCGACGCCGCTCGCCCCGTCCCCGACGCCCTTTTTTTTTTCTTTTCGCCTGCGTGCTCGCTGTCTGCGATGAACTACCCGTCGCAGCACCAGCAGGGCCAGCCCATGATGCACAGCCAGCCGTACCAGGTCAACGGGATGATGCCCAAGTTCACCGCCGGCTACCAGGCCATCTCCCCCACCCAGCTCCTCTCCGCGTCCCCTGCCCAGCTCATCGCCCCCCATCCCGCCCACCAGATCAACCAGCCACTCACCCTCACCCCCGCCCAGCTCCTCCAGCAGCAGCAGGGTGTCTCCTTCGCCCCCGCCCCCGCCATGCACGCCCTCGCCATCAACGTCGGTCCCATGAACAACATCCAGCAGAGCATCCCCAACATGCCCCTCAACATCCAGCAGATCCCCCACATCCCTGCCCCCCCAAATCAGCCCCAAAATTCCCCCATGCGCATCCCCTTTCAGCCCGCCATGAACCCGCTCCGCTACGCCCAGATGTCCCCCCAAGAACGCGCCGCCTTCCAGCGACAGCAGCAGGCCGTCCACCCCGATCGCGCACCCGGCACACCCACACAGCACGAACGCGGCCCCAGTCTCACACACGACCGCCCCCCCCCCTCTCATCAGCCCCACGACCGCGCACCAAGCCAGTCCCACGACATCTCCGCCTTCACCGCCGACCGTCCCTCCTCCTCAGCCTCCGTCCGCTCCCACCACTCCCATCATGCCCACGACGCACCCCCACAGCTCCCCATGATGCCCCCTCCTAGCTCTCGTCCTGGCACCGCCTCTGGCCCCATGTCCACCCCATCCCGCATGAACCCCAATCAGCATCCCGTGAATCTTAACATGAACGCCGTCTCTCTCGTCCCCACCATCAACATGACTGCTCACATACCACCAGGCACGAATATCAACCCCGTCATGAACCAAGCACAACAAATGGGTCCCGCCCCCACCCTCAATCCCACAGCCATCCATATGAACGCTCCCGGCATGGGCATCCCAATGAATCGCCCCCCCACAAGAACTGGATCAGCGCTCGGTCATGGATCCCCGAAGCAGTCCCCACGGTTGAGTATGGGTCCCATGGGTGGTGCGCCCCCATCCGTTGGAATGGCTGGTTTGGGTTCGGGTATGCAGGGCACCATCTCTAATAGCTTGGCTGCCGGAATGGGCGCCACCATGGGTAACGCTAACATGTCAAACATCGGTCCTCCTATGAACGGAAACATGAACATGGCCATGGCTATGGGTCCCCAGGGAATGTCCCCCATGTCAGGTATGCCCATAATGGGAGGCATGGGCCCAATGAACATGAACCCTGCCACCCCAGGCAATCTAAGTGCTGGTGGGACCATCATGGGTGGTGCTGGCGGCGCATTGATGGGTCGCCCAGTCCACCCCCAGACCATGCAACGCCCCGATCGAGAGCCAATGATGCAGCTTCATATGCGTGAACAGTCCGCGCCCGTCGCACGTGAAACGGTGAGCGTAGCGGCCCATCCCACCGATGAAACTCACGGGATGCCACAGAGCCTCCCTCCGAGCTCGACGGGTTCGTTCATGGGCCTCGATAACGCTGCGATCGGTTCTAACATCCCCAACATGCCGCGACAAGGCTCGCAACCCCCACCACAACAATCACCTGTGCGTCAGGTCCCTGCCCCCCACCGGTCCCCGATGCCGCCCATGCGCAAAATCGGCGAGATCCCTGTCCCCGCGGGTACGCCACCCGTCAATGTACCACCTATTCCGGGCACGACCCCAGGACAAAAGCTTCCTCCTCATATCGCTTCCCTCAACCCGGCTGTCACCAAGATAACCTATATCCCGTACGTCGTCCCGCCAAAACCATCCGATGCGGCCGACGCCACGTCCGACGAAGGCAAGAAACCGTCCCACGACGAATCAACCTCCGACACCAACAAGGAGGGTGCGACAGAGACCAAACCGTCTGTCAAGATCGAAGATCCGGTACCGATGCTCACGCCGTCTGAAATTGCGACTCTCAAAGATGTGATGGTACACGACTTGGCGTACGATACGGTGTACCGCGCTAAGCAAGCGAGGATGCTGCAGGAATTACGAACGGCTGGGCCCGGTGGAAGATTAGCATGGTGGGATAGGGACTTTGCTGCAAATTTAGGGATCAATCGACGGCCGGATCGGTTCGACGTTCGGTATCCTCGTCCACCGCGAACCGACAGCATGGCACCGAGGAAAAAAGGGGCAAGGCGAGAAGGCATTCGCATGTTAGTACCTTTTTCTTTCGTTTCTTACAGCCGTGATGGTTAAGCCGATGTGATAGACCGAGGAAATTGCCGCCTGAGTTGGCGGACCGGCCTGAACAGCTCGTACCGATCCGACTCGAGTTTGACGTGGAGCATCACAAAATGCGCGAGACGTTTATCTGGAACCTAAACGGTCAGTTTCTTCATCTCTCACTGTCTACCCCGCTCAACCTTTGTTCTCTAGACCCCGTGATCACCCCTGAAATGTTCGCACAGACCCTAGTCGAGGATTATGCCCTCTCTCCCACCTATCACAGCGTGATCACCAAGCTGATCCAAGAACAATTGAGCGATTTCAAAGCGCACGTTGCCAGCATAGAGACAGACTGGAAACCACCTGCGATCGAAATACCCCAATCGGAAGGAGTTGGCGCAGAGGAGCAGGACGACTCGGACGTCGAGATCATGCATCACCCTCAACAGCACGCGCACGACCGCGACGACGACGCGCCTCACGTACACGGGGAGGACGACGGCGTGGTTGTGGGGCGGGGGACATTGGATGAGGAGACGGTGCAGTGGTGGGAGTCGTGGCGAAAGCGCGCAAAGAAGGAGATGCCGACGCGCATCGTGTCGACCAATCGGCGGAAGAAACGCAAGATTAGTGCCAAGATCGAGGATGCGGACGAGGCGAGCGGGAGCAATGGTAGTGGCAAGGAGAGAGCTCGCACGGTGGATGAGTTTGAGGTGGACGAGAAGAAGGTGCATGAAGACTTACGGATAGTGATCAAGGTAGGTTTTCACCGTGGTTGTCGTTGGCGGAGAGCTAATCATGCGTGCGCGTTAGCTCGATATCATCGTGGGCTCGATGAAGCTTGACGATCAGTTCGAGTGGGACCTTGAGAACCAGGATGCGTCCCCGGAACAGTTTGCGGAGGTCTATGCAAATGAGCTGGGTTTAGGTGGCGAGTTCAAGTGAGCATGCGTGTTCGAACGATGCGGGTGTGGTGACTGACGTGTGTCTAGGACCGCCATCGCGCACTGTATCCGGGAGCAAGTGCAGGTGTACCAAAAGTCACTCTTCCTCGTGGGCCACCCTGCTGACGGCTCGGCCGTCCAAGACGACGATCTTCGCATGTCCTTCTTACCCAGTCTTACTTCCGCTGCGAGAACAATGGACCAAGTCAAGTCCTTTACACCCATTCTCAACTACCTCAGCGATGGCGAGATTGAGCGGAACGAAAAGGAGCGAGAAAAGGAGCTCACCAAGAGACGGAAACGAAATACACGGGGTCGTCGTGGTATCGCGCTTCCGGACCGTGAACCCAACCGAACCTACCGTACCCCTGCGATCGGCTTCCCTGAGCTAGATCCTGCGACGCTTGCCCTCGCCGCTGCTGCAAGTGCACCCACGTCAAGGCGTGCGGCTGCTGCGGCTGCCTCGCTTACAATTGCCAACATGGTGGCATCGGAGAACGGGACGTCGATTATGCCACTGCAATTGCCACCCCAACAGTTGACCCCGCAAGTGACGTCGCTGGGCAAAGAGAAGAAACCAAAAGGGTTGTTCAAAGCACCCGAGTATCCTTCTGAAATTCTCTGTCCGCGCGCGCGCGTCACTGCACCGACGCCGACGACTGCCGTGGAATCCGCCCCCATGTTACCCTCGTCGCTGCTCGAAACAGACCCGCCTGCCTCGGTCGTAACTCCAGCGCCGCCAGACGCCAAGACGATCTTGAAGAAGACGAGAGAGAGTGAGAGGGAAGCAAAAGAAAAGGAATTTGCAGATGGGCAACATGCCAACGTGATAAACGGCGTTTGGCACTGCTCTAATTGTGGCTGTCCGGAAAGCATCGCGATCGGACGACGAAAGGGACCTTTGGGAGACAAGTCCCAATGTGGGACGTGCGGTATGCGGACTGTCTCTTGTTTTTGAAACGCGCCAGATTGACGATTGTCACCTTAATAGGCAAATTTTGGCATCGGCATCGACGTCCGCGGCCAGTTCAGTATAATTCGGATCCGCAGCACCATCTGAACTTGAAAAACGAAGAGCAGGGCAAGAATAATACCAAGAAGCGAGGTCGCGCGACGAATTCGGTGGTTGCAGACGGTGCGGAAACACCGAGTCGGCAAAAATCTGAACTATGGATCGAGGTGCCAACACGACCACCCAATTCGGCGACAATACCACCATCTCAGGACGATAGACCGGTATCGCCGGTGTCGACGGCATCGAGCGTGTCGGAAACGCCTCTCGCACAACAAACCCTCAAAATGAATGGTGCGAGCCAGTCTACCCCTGGTGCACCGCCTCGCCCATCGACGCCGGACTCGCCACGAGCTCCGGCGATGGTGAGTTCGAGTTCTCCAGGCGGAGACCCCGCTTCGAATGCGAGCGGTGGATACGTGAGCACACACGTTTTCTGACGCGGATGCTATTGATGCTCAAACGTCAAGTGAACAGTCTAGTATACCCGCGTGGCTGTCTGGTGCGCTCGTGACGTTACAGGCTAAATATCCAGACGATAAATTTGAGGCAATCTTGCGCAAGTCGTCACCCTCGGCGACTCTGGAGTGGCGGGTAAAGTGTTTGGATTGTCCTGGCAAGGTGCGTTGTCGTGACCAACGACTTTTCTGTTTTTCTGACTGACGTGGTTTCACGCTAGTTGTATAACCCCGGACCGGGAGATTCGTTGTTGAATTACGAAGTTCATTTGAAAAATCGGCAACATCGGTTACGGGTCTCAAGTCGTGTCAAGGGTCCTTCGTCCTAGTCGTCGTCGCTCTCGTTCCGCACAATTCCCACTCACACACCCTATCTCGGACCTCGACGTTTTGGGTATGATCACGTCGCTATTTACGAAACGAGTGTCTCGTGTTTTTGTGTCCCAGTTTTGCTTTTCTCTTTCCCTCCTTCGTTTCGTTTCGTCTTTCTTTTTTTTTCTGTTGCAACTCGATGATTTTGCTTGTGATCCCGCTGTGCCCATGATGTACCTGCTTGTACATACCTTATTATCGTGTTTATCTGCTTTTTTTTTCCAAAAAAAGTCTGTGGTCGCTGGTGCGAGCCAGATCTAGACACTGGGATAGTCACATGGGGGGTAACATATGTTGTAGAACTATGCAACCAATTACCGAGATCCGACTCACATGTCCACGGGTGCCCGGGTTCAAAGTTGGCGAGATCACGATGATTTGAGCTTGTAATACTACACCCACTGCTGAACGATGACGACCACTAGTACTGCAAGTGCCCTCTCCCCGTTATGGCGACCTGACAAGGATCAGAGCAGGCCGCCGCTTTTACCGGGTGAGGTGCACAGGCCGGACATACTCGCTGTCATCGAGAGGACGATCGATACCCTTCGTCCAGCGCTGAGAACGTTGAGCGATAAGATCCATGGTGAGCACTCCTGATCCCATCAGAGGATGGAGCATCACGATGGTCTGATCAATCTTTCACTACTGTTTGATGGACGATCCGTCGACGCATATCATGATGTGTGTGATGGTATCATGATTAGCTCGGCCCGAACTCAAGTTTGAAGAACAGTGAGTTCCGTTTGTAAACCTCCGTGTCCCGATGGCCTAAAACATACGTGCAGCTACGCACATGACGAATACACGGACTTTATGGAGACACATGGGTTCGTGGTACAGCGGCACTACCTCCTCGACACCGCTTGGATCGCTACCTACACCCACCACGGCCCTGAAGTCAAAGGTGGTGACGCCGCTCGACCAGTTCTCGGCGTGAACTCGGAGATGGACGCGTTACCCGGGATCGGCCATGCGTGTGGGCATAATCTGATCGGTATCGCGGGCGTGGCGGTCGCGTGTGCGGTCAAGGTGGCGATGGAGACATTGGGGATTGATGGGAAGGTGGTTTTGCTTGGGACGCCTGGTGAGTCAAAGCCGTCCTCTTTCTTTCTACGTAGAAGGGGAAGGGGTTGATGACCGGTGTCGTGAAACCGAAGCTAACGTTTTGGTCAGGTGAGGAGGGCGGATCTGGCAAGGTACAGTTATTGGAGAAGGGGGCGTACGAGGGGTTGGACGTTTGTCTGATGTGCGTGTTGTCATCCTTGATCCATCTATCAAGGTTCAGGCCTTCAGGGGTTGCTGAGTGAGCTTTTCGAACCCAGGTGTCACCCCGCCCCTGGCCCGCCGCACGCTGCCAGCCTGAGTGGCTCGCTGGCCGTCGTGCAGCGCCAGGTGGACTATACTGGACACACGTAAGGAACACGATCACGCCCCATTCTTCTCATTCCTCACCAGAAACGTTCAGTGCACATGCGGGCCTCAGTCCTTGGGAGGGCCAGAATGCTCTGGACGCTGCCGTGCTTGCATACACCAACGTCGGACTGTTGCGTCAGCAAATCAAGCCCACGCATCGCGTGCACGGTGTGTTTGGAGGACAGGATTGGGCACCCAACAGTCTGTGATCGGTCTTGCAGTCGGTCTGATGGTCACTGAACTTGGTATTTTTTTGCCCTAGTCATTCCTGATAAGGCTTCGATGCAGTGCGTGTTTCATTTTCTGTTTGGTTCGTTGGATGGTGGAGCGAGCAAGTATAGGTGGTATGTTCGTGCGCCGACGACCAAAGAAGTATTTGAGACGACCGCTCGGGTCAAAGGATGCTTCGAGTACGCGGATGGTCCTCTGTCAGATCATGCCTGATGGAGGGTTTATCGTTTGTCAGGGCTGCAACGACCGCAACAGGATGCACGATGAACATCAGCTATGAAACTCATCGGAACGAGCTTGTTCAGAATAAAGCCCTCGGTAAATCATCTCTGCTAGATGTGTCTCTTCATCGATCACTTTTCTCATTCCCGTGCGCTGGATTAGGAGAAGAGTTTGCGGACGTTTTTCGCAAGCGGTACGGCGAGATTGATTACGAGTGGGGTATCGCTGGCGCGTCGACGGATTTTGTGCGTTTGCATCGCGTTTCCTGTTAGTTCGAACGTGACTGCTTGTTTTCTCAGGGGAACGTGTCATACTGTATGCGTGCTCTCCTTGATCCATTCTGCTGACGACGACGGTGTATTGCAGCGATGCCTGGCTTGCATCCCGGTTTTTGTACGTTGTCTTTTTGCCCTGTTGTGGCCCTTTCGCGCGTTTCTCATCCCAGTGTCCAACGTCCATGTGTAGCCGTGCCCACTGTTCCGGGAGGAGGGAACCACACGCGTGACTTTACGCGTGCGGTGTCTACGGACGCTGCTCACGAGGCGTGTTACGACGTGTCCAAGGCCCTGGCGCATGTAGGTATGAGGGTCTTGACGGACCCGGCATTCTTGGCAAGGGTGCGTTTTTGAATCGTGCGTGAGAGCTTGGGACGTTGAATCCGTTTCGCCCAGGTCAAGGTTGCGTTTGAGGCAGACAAGAAGCAGAGGGGAGATTGAGAGAATGTTACTTGAAGCTGGCAGATGCGGCTCAAATGGAAGATTCCAGGGATGTACTAGTAGCACTTGCCTATTAGGTTTAGTGGAAGGCGCTGTTTGGATTCGTTTCCTCATATGAACGCATGCATGGGTGCCAGGCCAAGGCCCAAGCCAGGCCCACAACATCAGTACTGATAAATCCAGTATCACCGCAAACCCACCATCAGGCAGATCACCATCGAACCATTCTCATCACGAACCATGTCCGCTGATGTCGTATGTCGACCCGACACTGATCAGACCCGGCCACCACTCATACCAGGTGATGTATACAGACCAGACGTCCTTGCAGTGATCGATCAAACGATCGATTCGCTCCGCCCTCAGTTGAGAGAGTTGAGCGACAAAATTCACGGTAAAGAGCACTACACCGGGACTCTGGTCTTGTGACTGATCCGATTATTGTTCATCACCTGCGCTGCACCATCAAGCTCACCCCGAGTTGATGTTCCAAGAACAGTGCGATCTCATCCCCCTTGCACACAGTGACACAATGCTGAATCTTCGTCCCCTAGTTATGCCCACGACGTGTATACAGAATTCCTAGAAGCGCAAGGATGGGTCGTTCAAAAGCACTACCTGCTCGAAACCGCCTGGGTAGCCACCTACACGCACGGTCAAGGAGGCCGCGTCGTCGGCGTCAACTCCGAGATGGACGCGCTCCCCGGAATCGGGCACGCATGCGGCCACAATCTGATCGGTATCGCAGGTGTGGCGGTCGCTTGTGCCGCCAAAGCCGCCATGCAAAAGCTGAACATTGACGGCAAGGTGATCTTGCTCGGGACACCCGGTAAGCCTTTTGTTTCCGTTCATGTACTGGATATCGTGCTCAAGGCGTGTGTAGCTGAAGAGGGCGGATTCGGCAAGGTCCGATTGTGGGATAAAGGTGCCTATGAAGAAATGGACGTCTGTCTAATGTATGGAACCGTCATGTTTCGAACCAAGGCCTGTCTTTTCACCCAGCTTTTTGGTGACATAGGTGTCATCCGGCACCAGGTCCTCCCTACTCCATCAATCTCAGCAGTTCTCTGGCTTTGGTTCGGCTCCAAGTGGATTATACAGGAAAAACGTAAGAAAGCAACGAGGCATTCTCGATTCATCTATGACTTAACCTGGTTTTCAGCGCACATGCTGGCTTGAGTCCCTGGGAGGGCAAGAACGCGCTGGATGCCGCCGTTCTCGCCTACTCGAGTATCGGCCTTTTGCGCCAGCAGATCAAACCTACTCATCGCGTACATGGCGTCTTTGGGGGGGAAGATTGGGCTCCAAACGGTCCGCATTACTTTTCCCTAATTTACCGTCACTTCAATTAGTATGTTCAGTGATTCCCGACAATTGTACGGTGAAGTAAGTCCATTCCACTAGTATCCTTCCCGCGGGACCTGTTGACGAACACTGTCGAAAGATGGTTCGTACGTGCCCCCGTAACCAAGGAAGTGCATGACACCGCAACTCGAGTGAAAGCATGCTTTCAGTACGTAATTTCCCCCACATCCATTACTGTACTATATCTTTTCCAAGAGCTGCCGCTGCTGCCACCGGCACCAACGTCGCGTTCACCAGTGAATCTATGGCAAACGAACTTATACAGAACAAGGCACTCGGTAAGCCACCAGACCGTTTCACCCCTGTATCTGTATCTTACGAACATGATGGTATCACTGGCAGGCGGAGAGCTTGCAGACGTCGTCCGCAAGCGGTACGGGGATATCGATTACGAGTGGGGTATTTCAAGCGCATCCACGGATTTCGTAAGTCGTACCATGACCCGCAGGGTAATGAACGTGAACTCAAGGGCTTTTGCAGGGAAATATCACCTACTGTATGTACCTACTTTTGTCTCCCATACGTTGCTTACTGATGGGTGGATGTTAGTAATGCCTGCGCTTCACCCTGGATTTTGTATGTATCCGGTCTTCTTATTGTCTTCGACGAGACGTCTCTGATGAGCTCTCCACGCTACTTGTAGCCATTCCCACAGTACCCGGCGGGGGAAACCACACGAGAGAGTTTACAGCAGCTTCTGCAACCGACGCCGCCCACGAAGCATGTTACACCGTGTCCAAGGCGCTTGCACACGTGGGTATGAGGGTGATTACGGACGAAGCGTTCTTGGCTCAGGTAAGGACCCTTTCGCGCCCATGTATCAATCGACGCGCGTTCGTTGGCTAACTTGTGGGCCTTCTCGGATCTAGGTCAAGCTTGCATTCGAGGAAGACAAAAAGTTGACGAGTTTCTAAAAGAGGCATTGAGGGAATATCACTGGGTGAGGAAGTGGTACTGACCAGGTACTGACGCAGTGCTGGCTTGTCTTTCAGATCAAATCTTGACTAACTGATTTGTCGGAGCTTGACCGTGTTTCTCTCAGGCGAGTCTAAAGTGTTTCGTCTCCGGCTCGAAATAAGCGAGTCCGTGCACATAAATCACGGCATCATGGATGGAAGAGGTTCTTGCTCGAGTAAACTACTCGACGAGAACTGATCATACTTGCGATTTCAGAGGAGCCAGTGGGGAGATGCAGAAACAATCATCTGCTTTGTCCTTTATCCCAACTACATTTTTCTTGAGGCACCGGAGCTCAGAGATGCAGACTCGTCACGAGTGGACAGCCATGAAATGTTTCCTGAACAAAGACGGCAGGAACAAATTATATATATGATGCATTTACGCGTCGTGATTGCCTCAGATGCGGTGCGTCCGCGGGAAAGGGGAATGACGAATCCCTGCACATATGAAGCATCCGCTATCAGCCTGAGGAAACGATGAAGGATGTCTATTTATACAGATACAGATACACATCAGCTCGGCTGACTACGTTTCGACGTCGACATCGATCATAAAGCCACTGACTGGCAACAGAAGAAGAGACCCGTCTTCGTTGATGTCATGAGTATGTGGGAACGAAATGAGATGGACTCCTTGAATCGTTTGATCATGCCAAATCGACTAGCCACTTTTCACGGTAAATTGTACAGTGGATGATTTCTTCCCCCTCCCTTACTCCCTCAGGGAGACATTGTCACAGAACTAGTCTGTAAAGAAAAACCATCGTTGAGGGGAATACAAGTTCGTAGAGAAGCAAACTTTACATTCAAGCCGGACAGCGCCACGTTCTCGCATCCACGAATGGCGACTGTGTCGCCGCATCGCGTTCATCATTGCACCGCGATGCACTTCAAGAGGGGCTGGAGCGGCGGTGGCGACGCGAGCCAGCACAGCTATGAAAAGGAGGATGGTTGTGGAGGAGAGGATCAACATGCCGACCCAAACGTGACCTTGCTAGAGGGAGAGATTGGTTCTAAAGGACTTGTCATCCTGAGGGGTTCTTATACCGATTGCTTGCATGCGGCAGCTCGGAAAGGCAAAGCATAATGAGTGAAAGAAAGCGCTTCGATTTGCTTCGCTTGTCCCCGAAACGTCATGTACCGTGGTTTCCAATGCTCGAGTTTCTAGCCAATATGGATATGTCGGGCGCTGGCGCCCACGCATATTGGTTGACTGGATACGTCATCCATCAGGATCACCAGGAGAAGTACCATATAGTGAAAGTGCGCCACCCTAAATCATAATGCGTGGAAACGTGCTCAGACTTACTGTCGTAGGTGAGATCTCAGCGTTGCAACAATGACCAAGATCAGATACATGGTGAAACTTGATCAAGATTCGATCCGGCGACTTGGGTTCACGAAACTTCATTACGCGGACATGAACGTTTGAACACTCGGAAATGGATGCTTCAATGCAAATGTAAATTTTTGCCCACGAACACCTCGCGGGATCCAGTTATTTCGTTCACCACTTTTCGTGAGCAGGTCGTACTACGCGTAGTCATACATTAGCGCAGATTCGCAGTAAGGTGAGCAAGCTTACAGTCAATCTCCCAAGCCCAAGCTGAGCTGTCTTGCTCGACGAGGTTGAGGTAGGCCTAAATGCACGCAACGGCAATGAGAACGACATGTCCGTACAAGCAGCACATAGACCGACCTTCGCAATGGAATCTGGATTGAGACGGACATCCGCATTGACTTCCCAGGCAGGGTCGTTGCGGAAGCCCCTCACACGATCAGTCATGATGTTGCCGTCGATGACGCTCTGTAATTAAAAAAATGCATCCAGAATCAGTACCCTGCTCCGCTCTACCCCAGCCTCCGCGACTCACGTGCGCAACCTACAAATCCGCACAAAATGTGAGCGATAGACGAATAGAGATGCAATTAGCGGATACAGACATGAATGTTCTGTTTCCCAAATTCTTTGGCCAAGCTCTGGGAGAGTGCCCTGACACCGAATTTACCAATTGCAAACGCGCTGGTAGTGGTGTTGCCCCTGATCGAGGCCGTAGCGCCCGTGAATATTAAAGTACCTTTCTTCCTTGAGCCACCCTTCCCGCCTTCGCTTGGTTGTTCGACATCGTTCTTGGTGAACTCGAGCAAGACTTCTCTGGAGAAGGTGAAGGCAGCGAGGGCATTGACGTCTAACGACTCGCGCACTTCCTCCTCGGTGAGGTCCAGGAATGGCTTCCATATGCCATACCCGGCATTGAATACTGCGACGCGGAGCGGAGAAAAAGACACCGGGAAATGGGACCTGATGTTAGAGAACGCGGAACGAATCGAGGGTGGAGTGTAATCCGGGATTGGGAAAGCTGCAGCCTAATAACAGTAAAACTCTCGTCAGGATAAAGATAATGACATATATGTGTCGCACCTCTCCACCGTTCTGATTGATCTCGTTGGCGAGCTTGTTGAGATGCTCAGGGCCACGAGAGATCAATGCAACCCTGTAGCCTAATTTGCCGAACAGACGACTGGAAGATTGGTCAGGTTTACCCTGCGTTGGATTGGTTGAGGAAGTCCTTACGCTGAAGAAGCCCCTGTTCCTATGTGGAAGTCAGTATTGCCAAGGGCCGTGTAAGCACCGGGGGAAACTGACCTGAGCCATTTCCGATACCAGCGACAACGAACAAAGGTCGAATGGCAGACATTTCCTGTGTTAACTGTAGATGAGGGTCGAGTTATGCCATGGACTGGGCGCGTTTATATTCAGTGCATGAGTAAGCCTCTTAAAGCATGGATCACAAATCTTCCCAAGATTAGTCAAGTGGCCAAGTTATACGCGACATGGCGCAATCCGACATTATTTTCCCAGGTGGTGACGCAGCTTTATATGTTTTGCCCAACATGGATGTCTATGTTATTGCTCCGAACCATGTAAAGTAACAAGTCGATCTAGCGGATCAATGGGTACCATGCAGCGCAATGTGTCCGGCCTTGCTGTTCTGCCAGACATCGTAACGCTTCGCCCAGCTGTATGTGCCGTAGGCTGGTAACAATTAAGGGTAAATGGTGTGGGGACGCGCAAAAACGTACCAATTGCGAACGGAAGAATCCAGTATGGTGCCTGAGCAGCAAGGCGTTTGTAGCCATTGAACATCCAGCCCTGGAATATCTGTTTTGTCGGACGTTGACGGTAGGGGGAGACAGCTGGACGATACGAACAGCACGCGAGATGTAGTGAATGTGGTGAAAAGTGAAAGAGCCCGCTCAATGACTCACTGTAAGTGATGACGCCCTTCTGCTTCACAATGCTGGTATCACCCCACCAGGGATTCTAATGGGACGTTACTTCGTGCACTCCCGACGCCAACATGTCAAAAACTCACATAGCTTTTGCCTGGCGAGCGAACAGCGAGTCAGGTTTTCGCAGTGTCCAGTAATTGAGGAACACTCACCTTCAGGCATACCACTGGAACGAGCTGCGGTCGGCCGCATGATGGATGAGACTCGTCAAGCTTTGTGAGGGTCCGAGGTTTTCCGCGCGGACCAAACAAGGTGCAAACAACACCAATGACCACGTTCCACGTCAGAGTCGGTTCACCTCACTCATCCACTCTCATAACCAAAGGTACATTCTCGAGCTCCCAGTGACACGCTGGCTCGCTAATGTATTACCTTAGGCTTTACGCTCGTTTTCGCGGAGAATGATTAGCCACCAGACACTGTACAATCTCGCCAACTACCTTGGTGCTCTGGCCATGGTCACTGTCGTCGCATACCACTTCGTCGCAGTAAACGTGCGCCATATTTCAGAGAATCCACAATCACACTAGATCCTGCACCAAGGGACGGTCGTGCATGGTGAGTTCTAACACGGTTTGGTATCTGGAGCGATTCACAAAAGAGATCCTAGTTGTAACACACTGCGGCCAATTATTTATCATCCCATGCTTGCAACGATAGCCCAGTGGTCAAGATACTTGCACCTTGACTACAGCGAGTTCCTACCGAAGTTTTGGTTTGGCACCTTGATAGTACGCCACACTAGCGTTTTGTCCTTCGTCTGCAAACCTCCCTCGCACCGTCATGGCATGGGTGTGGTGTGGTTGATCCTGCACTAACTCGGGGTGATTTGGTGCAGTGGGGTCATCCAGATCATAATTCTTCTTTGAACAGCAGTTGCAAGTGGATGGTTCTTCGGCAACGACGAGTGATACCAATGTCAGTAAAAGTAAAATAACCTCGGAAATTGCCTTCGCATACCGCATAGCGTGCACAACGCTTGGCGTGTCTAGATGAGCTTTCAACGTCGAAATCGTAGAAGTTGGAAAACTCACAACAACATGTGAGAATTCCACACAATACGTCGCAGCAATCCATGCTTTTGAGGTCGATTACAGCTTGGATGTCACTGGGGCGAGGTTGCTCGTCGTTTCGGAGTGAGAGGGAATCAGTTTTTTTGTGTCGAGATGGTTGCTTTCAATGCACAGCCCTGAACCATCAGAAAAGCACATGACACAAGCTGAACCCACAGTTTTGCACTATTGTGTGGAGCCGTTTACGGTGGAAATGACAGCCTTATGACAATGGCGTTTTTTGGACCTGGAAATCAATGTGACACGTCGCAATGAACATTTGTGGTGGCAAAAAAAAAGTGTTGATGATTTTTTAGTGGAGACTCCTACCAAAGATGTGGCCCCACTCACCATATACACCGATGGTAGCTGCATAAAGAATGGCAAACTAGATGCAACATGTGGAAGTGGAGTCTGGTTTGGCAAAAATGACCCCAAGAACAGAGCCATCAGAGTTCCAGGACAACACCAATCAAATCAGATTGGAGAAATAGTGGTGGTAATCGCCGCCATCCAACAAACTGACCCAACAACACCAATCACCATCATGACAGACTCCAGATATGTAATTGACAGCCTGACAAAACATCTAGGCACATGGGAAGACAATGGATGGATTGGTGTAAACAACGCAGAATGGCTCCAAATAGCAGTGTACCAACTGCAAAGATGAGCAGCACCAACCAACTTCAAATGGGTCAAAGGGCATGCACAAACCCTAGGAAATGAAAAAGCAGATGAACTCACAAACCAAGGAGCCCGAAAAGACCACCCAGATTTCATAGACTGTGACATACCAGCAAATTTCTGCCTCCACGGTATTAAACTAACCACACTAATCCAAAGAATAGCATACCGAGCACTCCGAGACCACCAAAATACGCCATATAGAAGAACCACACTCATGAACCTGGATATCACTAGGTATGCCATCCAAAACATCACCTGCAACCTGGAAACAGACGCTACACTATGGAAGAACTTAAGACACCCAGATATCCGATGACCAATCCAAAACTTCCTATACCGAGCAATGAATGACTCCCTACGCATTGGAAACTACTGGACAAACATCCCAATGTATGAAATATGAGGAATCTGCTCACACTGTAGGGATGAAACCGAATCCCTCGAACACATACTAACTGTTACAAACGTGGATCCCCCCTATCATTTTCCCATCCTACCACCCTCCCCGCCGTCCCAGGACCTTTGGGACATGATCACCAACGACGAAGGTATTGCCCAGGACGTGTGGGATCAGTTCGTAGGTGGCGATGTTCCGAGCATCGCCTTCTAAAGCTCTGCTCACTGCCTACCCTTCCGAGTCCCTC
>JBBPLK010000029.1:0-82510 GCA_038089735.1 Exsudoporus frostii
GCATGAAATTCTCTTTCATCGTCGCCAGAGGTCTGATGAGTCACCTTGACGAAATAGGTGGTGTTAAGCCCAGGGTGCTTAACGCCTATTACCTATCTGGCACCCATCCTACACTATCCCCCTCGCACTGCTCGCTTCGCTCGCAGTGCTCGGCCCCCTAACCTAACCTAAGGAGTAGTGGGGTGTGTGCCCTGCCTGATGAGTCCAAAAGGACGAAACCCCTATCTACCCTGTTGTCTGGTAGTGCCAATCACAGTGAAGAGTGGCACGTGCAGAGAGACGGATGCAGTGAATTGACGCACCGGAGGCACCCGCCATACAATATAAAAGAGTGAGCCCTCCTCACTCGGCCGCTTCGCGGCCTCGTTCGTTGGTCTCCCTAACCAAACCATTTGGAGGGAACCAGAAGGGCAAGGGAAAGGCATCAGATCCTGTTGTTGTGAGCTCAGACTCAGAGTACTAGTAACCATCTGCTACTACTTTTTTGGTACTATCTTGACTTTTTGTTGTGCACTTGCAAATGTCATATATCCAAGTCACCACCTGATTATATTATGATGTGACAATGGAAGTGCACTACTAGTTTGTCCCTACGTGTAATACAGTCGTCAGCCGAAATGGTGACCAAGGGTCGTCCTCAATACAAGAAATCCAACTTCCTAATCGTCGTGCCGAATGTCGGAAGATGAATACCGTGACCCGGGATCAGCACGACCGTCCGGGCTTCCATACTCTTTAATCTCTGCTACTAGATACGAGGCCTCGGGTCGTCCTCAAGCTCACACGGGAGAAATATGCTGACGCATGCGTCCGATCCCGACGTGTTGCGTATCCGGATAATACTTGGGAGACTTGAGGTGTCGTTTGCGCGGCCGCGGCGCTTACCTCGTTGATAGCTTACCTTGGTTGAAATACCTACCATGGGGACGAGAGTTATGTCGAGAATTTGTCGAGGACCATATATCGTACGTCATCAAGTGGATGCGGTCAAGCGACAGATGGTACGCTCTCCCCACTCTGGACCTGTCGTCGGTGACGATGCATCGAAACGCTGTTCAAGAACGATCCCAATTCGGGTCCGTCCTTTGATCTTGTCGTGCAATTGACTCCACGGCGCACTGACGGTCGTTGCTCGCCATCCCGATGCAAAAGCAACGGTGCACGCCGAGCTGGATGTTGTCGAGAGAGGTCAACGTTCGACATCTCGTTTCCGTCAGGGATCGTTATCCTACTAATTAATGAACGCTTGCAGTACCTACGATCAATGATGCGAAGGCCCTGCCCGTGCACTGCTTCAATGTGCGCTCATTCTCGATCGAGTCGATGCGATGGAGACCTTTGGCGCCCCTTGGTCAGCAACCGGTCCTCAATCCGACATATGGTGATTGTGTGGCATAGGCATTGCTCATCGCGCCACGGAAGACGTCATTTGGGTGCGTATCGTGGTTTATTGTTGCCGCACGCTCTCAGCTATTCCCAAGGCGGTTATTGTATACCTACCAGGAACGACTGTGTTCCGGAACCACTAAGGAGTGGACTTTCCCACATGTCGATGTCGCCCGGCCCATCTCCCACGATCCGGAAGTCTTTAAATTCCCCGACCAACACGTTTAATCTGATACGGTGGTTGACGTTCGATGGAAATCTGAGAGGTTTCCTTACTTTGGTGACAGTGAGAATCCAATCGATACGTCAGTGGCACGTCCTCATCATATATCGTCCAGAGTGCGTTCCGGCCAGCACCAGGCACTGAGTCCTGTTGCTCCTCGGAGAAAACCCTGCAGATCTGATAAGGGGCGTGACGCTTTCACGGGTCGTTTTTTTTATCAACACCCTCTTCATCCTCTGGTCGTTTCGTCTCTCCGTAGGCGAGTCCAAGCCCGCTGATGGAATGGCCTTCGTGACAAGCGTCCTGCGCGATATCACCATGCCTATTGGTCTCCACTTCGAGCCTCATATGGCGAAGGAGACGTTGAATTCGATGATGGAGCAATACATTGTTGGGTAGATTCATCATGGCTTGAGTCTTCCTTGGCTTTGAGCGTTCCACCAACCTTCGTTGCGTATACTGTAGCATTATCTCGTCCACATCCTGTGCAAATTAGATCTCTTCTCACGACATCATCTGCTCGAGAGATTGATCTGATGCTCACGTAGGGAGCCAGATACGAAAACAGAAAGTAATGAACCATCCACATTGCAGAGATGTTGAATTACATTCTTGGTCTACCAACTAACGTGGTATAATACCAATGACATACAGGGTCTTGAAGGAAAAAATGACACGTCGAGAAGTCCTCTGCATTTATTCTCAACACCCGCCACAAGTACAGAGACTCATTCTACTCACCTAGCCTTTCCGCTTCGGCGCCCTCTCGTACGCATTGACGTCCGAGTCCGAGTCCGACTGGCTTAGCTCGTGTACAATGCTGCATTGCCCTTCTCGTCGCACGGTGTTATGTCCGCAACCAAGTCCACGAGATGCATGACGACAGCGCCTCGCCGGACGGGCCTGGTCACCGCCATAGTGTCGCCTTCCATCCTCGTCTGAGTCAGATGCGGACTCAGACTCAGATGACGACTCGTCAAACCGCCGTGGTTTATGGTATATACAACAAACTGTCGTGCGCACGGCGCAGGATCATTGGGCCTGTCAGCTTAGGTGTGCGTGACGCATGCCCATGGGCGTGAACGAGACACGGACTTTTGGATTTTTTCTTGCCACATCCTTCATTGTCGACGACATCTGCGCCCCAAGAAACACGTTGGCACCCACGCTGTTGGGCACCGCGGAGCTTGAGAACGCCCACCGTCGTGTTGGGTTCACCAGAGGAGGGTCCGGCACCGCCACCTGCGGCGTCGTCGTCTTCTGGGCGTGGTTGGGCGTCTCGAAGTGTGATCGTACGGGATCCGTCTGTAGGCGCCGACGTGCGTGGTCTTCGCTGCGTCGCAGTAACCATCACGAGAATTGTTGGACGAGGGCGGTGATGATGTTCCGCTATAGCCTTGTGGTAGATGTGACTTGCAAGGAGCACACCATTAGTCAGCAGGTCATATCAATCGCTCTCGCACTCTGAATCTATTTCGTTTATTGGTAGGCATTAAGAAGAACTCCGTTTTTAGTGTTACAAAGCATGTGTATGGACGTGCATGATGGTAGGTAGTACAAAGGATGAGTCCGAAACGATAACGATGCAAATTAAAGGAATAACGCAAACAACGATCGACGTTGGATCAAAGGGAATCAAAAACCGGAAGAGCGCGGTAGAAAGACAAGGGATAAGAGGAAGCGGAGACAGATTTATCCGTAAACGACTCTGTTCGTCACACATTAGCTCGAACAAAGGAAACCACGAGAGAAACGAAAAACACACCCTCTGGCTGTCGTCGATATAGGTTTGAAATCTGTTCGTCCGGATTCGACAAAGTGGCGAAGGACTTCTGGCCAGTCATCCCTCGGATCCCAGGTGATCTTGCTTGGTGGATCGACCTCCACAGGCATCACTTGGCTGATGCCACTGCATTGCACCAGGATGACTAGCGTCCCGATACCGCCATTCCGGCGACACCGTTCCTCTCTCCGATCAATGTCCGCAGCAACTAGTGGATCGTGGCTGGTCACGTATGATCTTGGTACGATGTGCGTCCCTGCCACCGAGAATCTGGAGAGACCCGAATGTGTGAGGAGAAAACACAAGGCCAGTGAACTAGACGACGTACCGGTAGAGCGACTCAGCATGCGGATTATAACTGAGTTCAACAAGAAGGGCGTTCTGCCGGATGTTGGCAGGAAGGCGTTTCAGTTGAAGCGCTTGGAATCCTGCCCATCCAAGGAGGGATGAGTGCGTAGAGGTGAATTTCCGCAGATGTTTGACCAAGTTTTCGTCAGGGTATGCAGCGCTCATGGCCTGTTGTTTTGCCCCTGAAACCTGCGCAACCGTATGCAGGCAGATCGCCTTGTGAGAAGGCCAGTCTGATTTCTGACAGTCGGGAGACTAAGGGGAGAATGTGAATACGGGTGTAACGGTGCCTGATGGGCGCGATAAGCAACGTACGCAGTATTGAGTCGTCATCTGTAAAGAGCGCGGTCAGATCGTGATGGTATGCGATCATATCGCAAGACTCACACAGCCACCGCAATAGCGAAATTTTTGTATCGATGGGTTCTCGATTGCACCGCAGGTATCGCAAATGCGGTGCCCACGTTGCTTCGAAGGGGGGTGAGTGGGAGGGGAGTAATAGTTGGCTGCAGCGGGTGCCATTTGATTAGATGAGGTGTTGTTAGGCTGCGTATAACCCGAGGAGATTGCTGTCGGACCTCTGCCATTGTTTCCAGCATTTTATAGCTGGAGGGAGTGATTGCTGTGTCCATCTTGGGCGACTCCGTCAAGAAGCGCATCTGGGACCACGGGTAGAGAACAAAAAAGCGATCCGAAAGTTTGTGTTTCGACGGAGGCTGAAAGCAGAACACGGCAAAATCCTTTTGTGTCGGTAGTGAGGGACTACATTACAGACCAACGAATAGGCGGCTTCTTGAACGCAGAACACAATAAGGGAGGGAGAAACAGGGAAGATACAATTAGACGAAAAAGGAAATTGAGCGGGGCAGGACAATTTCTCCGGTCTCACGTCGCACGTTGCGGGTACACTCTAATTGTTCACCAATTGTTGGACAATTTGTCACGGGTCTGGTTCATTTCTGTCCCTGTCCTCGTTTCTTCTCATCATGAGATGATACCGGATCTATGGCCAACCGCGCAATGTCATTCCATGGCTGTCCCATGAAAATTTACTCCTGCGCCCGCCCGAATCGAGAAACCTCAAAGAAGATTGCACTCCCGATTTCGGATCGTTCGAGTTGGCGCATATCCACTATCGATATACCCTGGATCCAATTTGCCGAGAAGAGCCTATCTGTTCCGTCCACAAAGTTGGGGCGTCTGTATTATTGTTGACTTGGCTGTGCGTGTTGAACCTTAACCACCGCATGATAGCCACCCATTCTCCGTCATACTCTGGTTCTCATCTCTGTCCACCCTTCAAGGCCCCACCTCTCAGTGATGTGGCAGGCTCTTCAGTGCAGTGTACGACCTTCCCTGCTGAGAAAACAGAGGCCGAAGTAACCATAAGTTTCGACACCGCTTTCATTTCGCCTCTCGTTTAGACTGGGACGCCACAATGCGTCAAGGGAGGATTACACACTTACCTTCTTACGCTAATTCGCCAATCTCAACGTTACTCTCATCCATGTGAGATATTCCCGATCGACATCCCAAAGCAAGTCAGCTCTGGCGATGTAGGAACGGGAAGCAAATCAACGCGATCGACGTCGAAGCCCGAGGTGTCAAATTGAATCTATCACCGTCGGAACCCGATCCACAGTGGAGGGCCGCGCGTTCGAATCCCGTTGGCTGTGCCACCGCCGGGGTGCCTTGTCTATTTGTTTTGCGACGGAGATGAGGCTATATATTTTTGCTTGGACCTGTGAGTTACACTATACTGTCAAGTTTCCTTACTTCGACACCTCTTTTGTGGTAGCGTTAGCAACATTCCCGGTGGCGGTTATACACATGACAGGGTGTCGCGTGGCCCGAGAGAGGCAATCTACAGCGGGGCCGACCCGATGGGCAGTAACGCAAAATTTGGTCATCAATTGGTCCGTTACTCGGAAATGTCTCATCGTGATGTAGCTGCCCCTTTATTTGGGAATATGATGTCTGTCGAGGGGTGGAGGGTGAGTCAAACTCAACAGAAAGTTCGGGAGCGCATTACTCGGTCAAAATATCAGAGGATACATTCACAATCGTGAGGTCAGTTGCCTGAATGTGTCATCAAAGTACCCGGTGGTGCGGGTGGCCGATCCCCAGTATCGCAACTAGAGCAGCGACGTCGGTTCAGTCAAGTGCAGGCTCGTGACTTTGCTCATCTGCCGCCTATGCAGGTGCCTCACCACTAGTTGTACTGAAAGTTAAATTGTGGTCGTGCGTGATGTCACGATAGGGCACACCTTCGGTTACAGGATTTATCTAGGTTGGTTGGCCGGAGCGAACCTCTCAAAATCTTAGATCTGCGTCTTGTGCACGATGGTCTTTGCACGACGGCGTACGAATGACACAGCCACTTTCATGATTACACATAACCTCCCGGGCCGAGGGCCGACGATTATGTTTTTCACCTGGATTTGGGGTGTTGATCTCTTCGACTTTGTCACCGACCATGCAACTCACTTTATAAGCGGGTCTTCTTACTAGTTTGCTGCTCCCTTCCGACGTCACCGTATCCGCTCGTCCAACTATTCGGAGTCATCATTGATATTGAACCATGTCGAGTCAACTTCCTCCGGATCATTTCCTCAATCAGCCTCGTCCAGACTTCGTCGTTGGTGGGGCGGACGGCTTTGTTGACACAACCACCCTTGCCGCACACGATTTCGATGTCGATACGCGCTCTGGCTTTATGCCTCCAGATCCCCCCCTTAGCCGTCTTCCCATCGAATGGGAGCCGTGGGAGATGATCCTCGACCAAGCTGTATTAATGAAACTGCAGCTTGCGGTGAAACCGGGCCTAACCGAAGATGAGATTGCACAATCTGCCTCATGGCGAGAAAGCACACGCGATAACGTGAGCTATTTCTCTCCTGCCTCACTCGTCATTACCCTTTTTACTTATCTTGGTTTCTCGAATGTGTCACCATTCGCTCTGCGCGTGGGGATGTCGACCTATATCACCCAGTTGCCCATGCTTTCGATAAAGGGCCTTACAGCCTCTGAGTTGTTACTCCGGCGAGCTCATCATGTGCTCACCTTTATCTTGCATATGTATATTCACACACTCCCACTTGACGCTGAGATCCGTATCCCACCTAATATTTCCATCCCCCTCCTCGAGGTCGCGGCACATCTCCAGCTCCCGCCCATCGCCACATACTCTGACACCGTTCTCTATAATTGGAGTCTCAAGTCTCCCACAGATGAGACGATACCACCCGCGCTCGATAACCTCCGCAGCCAGGACCTCTTCACGGGCACAAACGACGAGCAGGAGTTTTATCTTGCCTCCTCACGCATCGAGATCAGAGGCGTGGAAGCCCTCGAACTCATGCGCGCTACAATGGACGAGATATTTGTTGGAGATGAGATCGCTGTGCGGCGGATCACTAGATACCTCCACGAACTTGCCTCCGTCGTCGATGACCTGACGAGCATTCTGCTAGACGTTAGAAAAGGCTGCGATCCCGAATTCTTTTATCACAGCATCCGGCCCTGGTTTCGCGGTGAGGACTCAGATCTGATGAATAGGAAATGGATTTTTGAGGGGCTCGACGAACACCCGGAGATAGGACCCCCGACGGACTTGTCGGGACCAAGTGCTGGCCAGAGCGCGCTTATCCATGCCCTTGACATATTCCTCGGTTTGGACAACTGCAACGTTGGTGAAGGCCTCTTGTACGATGACAGGTGGACGTTACTTCGCCGCATGCAGATCTATATGCCAAGGCATCACCGCAATTTCTTGCGTCATCTAACTGCCAACTCGAGACCTGTACGGAACATAGTGATCGGTGGAGATCCAGAGTTCATAGAGGCCTACAATGACGCGGTGCATGCTGTTAAACAATTCAGAGATGCGCATATTCGGATTGTCGCGCTATATATCATCGTCCCAGCGAGTCGGGAGAAAAGGGCGGCGAAGGAGACAGAAGAAGCAGGGTTGGATGAGGAAAGACCACCATTAAGGGGAACTGGGGGGACCCATTTAGTGCAATTTTTGAGGGGCGTGAGGGACAAGACCGCGGAGGCAGTGGTTGGCGCAGAGTCGAATTCTGCTAGTGGGGTTACACTAGAAGGAGTTAAATGAAGGGATCATGGAGGCGATCTTTCCCTTTGCGGGTCGGAGGTATGTACAATGTACCAGCATGGCTCGCAGTCGTATTACTTTTCACTTGGCTTGGCGGTTCGCGGGTATGCAATGCCGAGTTACAAAGAACCTATTAAGCGTTCCACGCTTTTTTGTTTATTTTCGCAACAACAGCATTAATCCTCTATCAATATTCGCGATTGTCTGTGGACGATAAGACAGGTATATATGATGAGAATGAGAGGAGAACCCCATCTCCCTCAGGTCGTCGTGAGCCTGATAGTGTATGGTCATTGGTAGGCCCAGGGAATTCGGCTCCGAATTGGTTTTCATCATTCGTGCATGGAGCGGGTTTCTGGGCGAAGCCTGACGGGCGTACATATTTCAAGAACTGGGGTGAATGCGCTAGTCATTCGTATATGAAACGGGTTTCCAGTGAATGAAGAAGTTGCAACCTGACGCGTGACGCTTACAAAGCAACCCAGTGGCATGGAGATTATAGTTGGAACTGAGACTGGTACCGTTTATGACCTTCACTCCTTGCATTCAATGGCGACTTCTCAAACGATGCCCGAAATGCCCAACTTGTCACTCTACTACTGGGTTCGCGGACGATCTCCCGATGCTTGGTATACTGTCGAGGTTTCTTCGAACATGACTATTGGCCAGCTCAAAAACCTCATCGCTCAAGGGTCGCGCATTCTATCGCAATGTGACCCAGAATTACTCAATGTCTACAAGGTCCCCGTGGATCGACCAGTTGTTGGGGACGCTTCTCTTGAACATAATCTTGGTAGTCTCTCTATCTCTATGTTGGGCACCCCTTTGCGGTCTTGGAGCGTGCTCTCGGGTATCTTCACGTCTCTACCTAAAGGCCAACTCAACCTCATCGTTGGTATGTGGAAGGAGGCGATTCGAGCTCATTTATTGACGAGTTTTGTTGTTGCAGACTCGTCTTTCAGTGTCGAATGTTGGATTCGAGGGAAAAGGCCTCCAGACGTTTTTCAAGTCAATGTATCGACGCGGACCATGCTTAGCAATCTCAAAACCGCGATCAAGGGGGAATCCCGTCAAATCCTTGAAGATAACATACGACTCTACGAGATTTTAGTACATGAAGAGGCCCAGCTTCGCCACTATCTTGGTGCTCCAGGATCGGGTCGACTTCTGGAGTGGAATGAGAGGCCCGTCTTCGATGATGTACCGTTTTCTCGGAGGTTGTGTCTAGTCGTCGAGCCAGTTGCTCCTAGCATTACCAGCCCCGCTGCAGGTATCAAATGTGAACGTTTCGAAGATCCATTGGAAGCGAACAAACGCATCCGACTCCACTTAGCGACACTCCCAATGCACACTCCATTGGCGATTGCGAAGCCCTCCCTTTTCCGGGAGCACTACGAAGAGCAGCGCGAACCACATATTCGTTGTGGTCGGCCAAGCGAAAACCAAGGCCCTTTCCCACTCGTTCTCGCACATCCCATTTTCGCCACCTTTGTTTCCGAATGCGAGACCTACGAACAGAGTGATGAAGACCTCAAATTCATCTTGAAGTTGTCTCATTGCATGTGCCGGCTCTTGCAGGATGAAAGGGAGCTGAGGAAGCAGTTTCGTGCGTGTCTGAGAGAGTACGGCATAAACCTTACGGAAGCAAACATCGAGGGGACCGAATACATGACTGACGGAGACGCACGGGTCGGTGTACTCCCGTACCTCATATCTGAAGCGAAGATGGACTTCGGTGCCTCCAATGGAGATCCATATATCCAGGCGGCTGCATACCATCTGGCTGCCACGCAATCATGGCTTACCACCTACCTCGGCGATCCAATCGCCCTACCCTGCATGCACATTTTTTACAGCGGTACGTGCGCTTTTCTATTATCCGCTCAGCCCCTCTGATCTGGTGTGTAGGACCTGTTCTCGGATTCGCGGGATCCATGTTTTACAGACCAGTTCGACGTGAATGTTTTCGGACCCATCCTCCCACTGTTCTATCCCCGAACGGATATTAAGATGCAGATCCGCTGCGCGAAGATGTTCGGAGCGTTGAAGAACTCCGCTACTGCTTTGAAGCAATATTACGAGCAAATACCCTCGTCACTTCCGAACACCTCCTTTCCGTGGATCACTCAGTAGGATACAATCACCACGCCAACCAAGATTCGCGAATACAAGTACCTTGGCCGGATGGACGGCGGTAAGCTTCTCTACATCTGCCAACACATCCATGACGAGAAGCGAATACTTGTCAAGTTTATTCAGACATACTCGAAAGAGGCTCATCTGGCGTCTGCAGCTGAGGGCGGGGCTCCCACGTTGCTTGGTTACCGCGACGTACTATCCTGTGGCTGGTCTGTTGTCGCGATGGAGTTGCTTGAGGAACCAGATTGGGTATCGGGCCTGAAGATCATTGACGAAGCCGAGCAACACACGGTTCGTGACAGGGTCAATGGGCATGTGTTGACCCTCCATGGAAAGGGCTTTGTTCATGGCGATATTCGACCCCAGAATGTTTTTGTGAAGCGTCCTGGTGCTGGGAACGGAGACACCTTGTCTGTCCGTCTGATTGACTTTGACTGGGCAGGGGAGATCAACAAGGCTACATATCTGTATCTCGTGAATCCGGATCTTGGCCATGGATTCAAGAGGCCAAGCGGCGTCAAAGGGGGAGGCGTCATTACTACGGAACATGATTTTGCTATGGTGGGCTTCATGTACCAGTACACTACCCCATCTTATCGTGGCGGCGCATGAGCCAGCCCCCGACTCCAGGGGATTTCTTTTTTACATTACGCATACATACTATTCAGATACTACTACACTTTTGTAAATACACTATGAACTTGTGTAACCCCTGCCCTCCGACACCGCCGAATCCCCACCAAGTCCTCGTCCCACTCCACCGCCCCCTTTTCGAGCAACACCACGATCGTCGATCCACCTACAATATCCAATATGTCAACAAACCCTAGCCGACGACCTGTGGAACAAGCTCGTCAAACACAAAATATCCTACTAGCTCTTGACCGCATGTGATGTGCTGTCCCTCCTGCACCGTCGTGTGAATGCTCCACACCATCATTGCACCAATGTAGACCACCATGACCCATCCAAACTGTGCACTCTCAATTGGCATGACCTTGTGCATGTTCTCTCCATATACATCCAATGCACTCCAAATTGCCTGAGGCTGTCCACCAATATCATCAGCCAAACACCAATGCTGATGCTGATGCTGACAGCACATACATTGACCATATAGTAGTACTCCCCCACAATGTCCATCATCCATCCAATTACCCCATCCACAGGCACATGACTTGGAAGCTGGTGATAATACTGTGGTGCCAACTGGAAAATGCCCAGTGCCCTGCCAATGTAGCATTCATGCATCCTACCCATATGACCCAGCATTTCCACCCCCAGAAATGTTGGCAGGACAGTATGATAGCAGATAGATATGACGGCAGGATGGTATGATGGCAGTCTGATGCATCCTCCCTGTCATATTGTGGGTTTCATGCAATTTGTGCCTTCATGATTTTTCCATGCCCCTATTACAAATTGAAACAACCAAAGGCTTTGACCCACTTAAAGGTTTAGCAAAGGCTGCTCACTGATGAGAGTAAAAGGGGGGAGAGACCGATAGGTCAAGAGTCTTATTCAAGGATGAAGCTTATGGGGAAACTCCAAGAGAACTTGACTGAAGTTCTCTGGTGGCGACTTTGGCCTTTATATACTACTCATACTGTTTGTACATGATTGTATCAGATCTACCAATTACTAGTGCATATGGACTAACCCTAAGCCCTGGGCTATGGATAGCAGAGATTAATAAGGGGAGGCATAATGGAAGCATAACATGTGTGATGCGTGAGGCACATCAAATGGAAGAGAAGAAAGGAAGAACATAGCCATGCATAGCACAGAGATTAAAAAGAAGACTGTGCATGTGTGAAGAGAGATCGTAGATCTCGTGAGAAAATAGATAAAAGATAAGCATCCTTTTGTGATAAGATAATCATGTGGCACAATAAGATAAGATATAAAAAGAAAAATGTACTAAGTCCATTAAGTGAAAATACTGTTCGTAACACAAATACCCTAAGCATTTTTCTCCTCCTTGCCATCATCAATGCTGGTTGTCCTATCAATTGGACCTTTCCCAACTTGTTTCTCCCTCACTATCAATATTGTTGTGTCACTTTTTGTCATCATCCCATTGCTTCTCCACTGATGCACCATGGCTTAGCCACTGTGACATAATCCCATCTACCCTACCTGGGTGACTTAACTCTGGGAGTAAATCACATTTACATGCACTTCTTTCCCCCCACTTACACAAGCAGTGCTCTGCTTGCAAACTTTTATGTTTGAATGAATAACTGCATGATCCAGCTTCACAAATTTTAAATAAAATTCAAGGCCCAAAGTGGTCCTAACTAAAACTTGAGTGGAGCAAAACTTGAAGGTATCTGCTAATATGTAATTTGCAAGTTTGATATGAAGCATGACGAAGGGGTTTTGGAAAGAGGGAATTTGCTGATATAATCGACCATACACTAGTTTGTACGCCAGATGGTGAGGGTATCCTTTTTTTCCCTTTCGCCAGAGAGTTTCATGCGCACTATCTCCATCCGCCAAAGATTAAAGAATAAAGTAGCATCAAACGGGAAATAGTCGTCATAACCTTTGTCGGATGCAAACGCATTGGTGAATGTGATTTCGGTGAAATGCGGGATGTAAACACCGTGCTCGAGAGGCCCTCCCACTTTCATGGGGGAGTCGACGAACCACACAGCATCCACTTGGGAAAGCTCCAGACCACAGAGTAACCGATCAACCTTATTGCCGTTGTTATGATTATAAAGGGACACCTCGGCCTCAGTGCTGGAGTAGGCGTGGACGGTGGCTGTGATAAAATGACCAGCTTCGAACTTGAACTTGGAGGAAGGAATTTCTGTGCGCCGTTGAGCGGACCTCTCATACCAAGCTGTTCAATGGACGAATGATGAAAATCCATTCGGAGTGGAGTTCGACGTCTCTCACCTGTGTAGTTGACCTCTCTCCGATGCGGCGGACCGCCGAGTGTCATCGTGACACCAATCCAGAGGTGTTTGAAGGGAGTCCGGTCGATACCAACCCAAATAGAGACGTTACCAGGATATAGCCGGATTTCCGGGACATTGAATTTGGCAGTGACGCGAGTGAAAGTTCCCTGTCGGCAAAAAAAGAATGAGATCGAACATGATCGTAGATCATGGGGATGATACGAACTGGTGGTTTCACCCAGGTAGCACCAGCCACGACCGCACTCTTTTCAAGCCATTGGCACGGCGGGGGAGCGTCAGCAAGCAACACGGTACGGTTGATGGATCGTGACTGGCGATCCTCGCGACCGCGAGCAAGAGGAGCCTCTACCAGAGAGGACGGAGCTGCCAGAGCCGCAGAGGCGAGCAAAAGGCTGCTGAGAAGGGTGAAGTTGAAGATCATGGTGGGGATGATGGAGCTGTGGATAGTCGACAAAACGAGAGCCTGAGATAGAGAGAGAGTATCCTGCAACCTTTATATATTCAGTACACGTCCTGATGTTCCGAGTCTCATGAAAATAAATTGATAGGTATATTGTACCTGTGACGGATAAAACGTGTTTGTTATGTCCGCCATACACGTTCATATGCGTTTTGGATGTCGCCGCACTCAGTAGAGACATTTCGTGGCATACTTGAGGCCATACAATTGCCACTATCGCCACAGAAAGGTTAGTGTTGTTCCTGCAGAATCAGATGGTTTCCTGGGTATCAACACGTCCCGCTCCTTAGCCTGTGTAACTGTGACAGATAAAACATGTTTGTTATGTCCATCGTATGCGTCCATATGCGTTTTGGATGCCGCCACGTTCAGTAGAGACGTTTCGTGGCATACTTTGGGCCATACCCATTGCCACTATCGCCACGGAATGTGTGATGTAGCGGTGGGCGCGACGTGCATACCATGAAGGGGTCACCATGGAAATCGAGAAACGGGGGCACGTTTGAACAGTGGTTAGAACCTTTGAAGTATTGCCGACTCCCATGCCATCATGTACGTGGTCTGCCGGCACTGACGCCGGTCATAGGGCAGGCCATAGCAGGCAGGAACAGCGCTGCCAGGCTATAGTGGATGCAAATCCGCTAGGGTGTTGGTTGATGCATAAGAATGTTTGACGAGAGCTGGCCGTGGTGGTTGATGCATATGCATGACAACTGCATTTACTGATGCAAGACTCACCTTCCGGTACTGTTGAAACGTGGACGCATCAAATCCAACCCCGTGTACTGCATCCGAGCCCATGTCTCATTGCCCACAGTAATGCATTACCTTGTCCTCGATCCGAATTCGTGTTGATGCATCAAGCCCATCACAACGGGTCCCTCCACCAATTGTCCGTGCCATTCACCTATATCCTTGACACAGCAAAGTCTACCCCATGGAGCTCATCACTAATCTGTTCGCTACACCTTTCCAGTGATGCATCAAAAGCCCGAATAAGTAACCTATTGCATGCAGCAAGAACCAATGACTCACCCGCCGGCGGGCGTTTATACGCAAGCCGCAACTACCAGCATCAGACGCAGAATCCGGACGCGATGGAGGAGCACTCGGAACCTCCGGCATCGGGCAGGTTTTACGTTGGGGGAGAAAATTTATGACGTGTTCCAGCTCAGTCACCTTTGGGATATCGTCTTTCTCGTCGAGCGAGAATGGATGAGAGAGAGCTGGGTTAGTCCCGTGATTAGTCTTTGAAGATAGCAGCCTGAGAGAGGCTTTGCAGCTGGGACGAATTCGCCGAACACGGCGTCCAAAGCATCCAAGCAAGGTCGCTGGCGAGGTCGAAGATAAGATTTAGTGAACGGATCGCTGTACTGCGGAAAACGGGTACGGGCCAACGGACCTTGTTGGCTCTTTACGGACCCCTACTCATCCACGTCCGTGGGAACCCCCTCACGAGTTCAAGGCAAGTTGAACCCGACGGTACGTGGACTGCTCACGGCAGACCCTCTGTGTGACAGCGACATTGTCGTTTGCCGTGTTCCTCTGCGCCAGCTCGTGACCAGCACCAACACCTCGACCCGGGCATCCATGGTAACATTGTCGTCGCTGTCTCTTTTAACAGCATCATTGACGAGAACAGCAACGACCTCTACGAGGGTTCTCTTGGATCAAGACCTGATCGTAAAGAAAAACACACTCACAGTGCTAATGCATTTCATCCTCAATCGGATGCTCAATGTCGGGGGTCGTGTCGGATTTGGTAAAATTATTATTTACGCAACCGCCAAACGATAGACCATGCGATTTACAACAACTTGCCGGGATCGTTCACGTTCGTCTTTGACTACAGTCATTCAGTTACCTTACCCAACATGGATACGTGTTTACTGTGTTTCGCACTGAGCCTGTCTCCACTTTTCGATGCTTGGCTGTGTGGCTTATGGAAAGAGATGGGATCGAGGGACGTTGGTGCATCATATTGTCAATGTGACGGACTACACCTAACAATTTGTGCCTCCAGTGACGACCGAGAACCCTTATGTATTTACATATACGTTTGAGAAAACCGGCTGTAGAGTAATTGTATGATCCCATCAGGGTATTATTTGCGGAAGAGACAGACTAGTGCCAGTGTTCAATACACGTGCACAAAAAAAGTGTAGAAAAACGAAGTCCATGTTCAATATCCATGAAATCATCACAGCAACATACAGGGTCTACGTACTGAAAGCTAGCAGTACCGACATTCATGTCGTTGTGCATCATTTCACGACTAGATGTAGCAACGAAAATGTTAATGGTGTTAATCCAAGTCGATGTCTACGAGAGGAAGGTGATGGCAAAGAGCGTGCCAAGGATGCCAGCGACGGCAGAGACACCAAGGGCAGAGGCACCATTCGAGGTCGGAGATGGTGCACCGGGCGAAGAGGAGCCAGAACTAGCGCCAGAACTCGGAGCAGGACTACCACTGGTCGCGGGAAAATCGGTGTACAAAGCGGTGGACTGAAATGTGACACAGTTTGAAGAGGAGGGAACGACGGGAGTGTATGGAGGATTAACATTTCCAGAGTTAGGCTGGCTGTAGGTCAACGTAGCACCACCAGAGGTGTAAATCCCAACGGGAGTCTTGAGATCAGAGTCACAAACTTCAAAGGTACCATTTTGGGCATTGTTGGGCATGTTGTACGTGCAGCCCAGGCGGTCGTAAATGTTCTGGCAGTAGGCAGACTGATCGGCTGATGAACTCGTGGGGGTACACATGGTGAGGCAAAACGTGTTTCCGCCGATGAATCTGCAATGCCAGTCAGGGAGAGTGAATATAAGAGCAACGCAAGCACTTACTGGGACCAGTCGTAGACCTGCTGATAGGTACTGTTGTTGTTAGCCCAGCTGTTTGAGTACACGAGAGCACCCAGAGGGTTTCCACGCTGGACAGAGGTAGAGTGAGAATGGAATTAAATATAGCAAACACAAGGACGAACCAAGTCAGCACCGTGGGGGTCGAGTTCTCCTCCATAGTCATCGGCGGCCAAGTCGACTAGGACCTGGTTGACGAAACCGGCGTACTGAATATATTCCGAGGTAATGAGCACCTGGACACCCTGGAGGGCACCTTTTGGAATGACACGGGCACCATGGTTGTTCTGAGAACACCAGGCGACTTCATCAGCCTCAGAGTCACCAATGGTGGAGTTTGCAATGGGAGGGGCAAAGAAGCAGAAATCTTTGGGTGGATAGATAGATGAGAAAAGGTGGATGGTAATGTAAAAATGAACACACCGCCAATGTTGTTAACGATCAAGGTTTGACATTCTGAGTTTTGGCCCTCGGTCGTCGAGTTGCACATGTTGTAACCGGTCTGGGGACCACGAATGGCGGAGGTGACAGGGTCTACTTGGTACGGCTAGCATGGAGAAAATGGTAAGGGATGGAGGGTCGAGAGAAGAGGGATACTTGCAATGTCAGTGTAGGTATAGGTCTTGGCAGTGAGGGGAGTGGGGTCGGCGGGGTCAGGCTGGGCAAGCGCCAGCCTCGAGGCAATGGCGACGACGCCGAGAGCGGAAAGAGCGGAGCGAGACATGTCTCAAGAAAGGCGGTGGTGAGCGAACGAGAAAAAAAGTAGGGAAGCTGCGCTTTGACCTGGGTTGATATAGGCCCTATTTATAGCGGCGACAACAGATTCTCACACTCGCCGTAAAAATAGCGAGACCGACAATGAATTTATTTACTATATTTTACAGCAATTTCATGGCAAGACCAATCACGTTGGACATGTCGCCCGACTCGAGCTTGCCCTTGCTCTGGTACTGCGTGTATAGCTGCATCGCAGTCGCAGCGGCGGATTGCATCGCTGCACAGCCCGTCAGCACGTGCACACCCGTCGAAATAGCACCCACCTTGTGCCTTGTCGCCACTGCTCCCACTCGCCCCCGCGTTTTTCTTGTCGAACAGCTTACCCGCGTGACTCATCGCAAGCGCCATCTGTGTTTCCATCAGCCATGCTAGAGACCAGCTCACAGCACCCACCAGTTTGTCTTGCAGCCCCCCAGACCCACCCGCACCCGCACGCGCCGCAGTCGTCTCTTCCTCCTCCTCTTGAGCAGCGCGTCCTGCCTTGCCCGCCTGCAATGCACCTGCTGGCGCATTGGAAGACTGAGCCGAAGCTGCAGTCTGCTTGATTGCCTCCATCGCCGCAGCCGCCCCAATCGCGTCAGTATCCATCGGCCCATGGTCGTCTCCCCTGTCATTCATTCCGCCATGAGAGCGATCAGACACATCATCCGTCCTCCACTTACCCATACGCTTTCCGATGCGCATCGACTTGCGCCTTGTAATCCCCCTCCTCGTTATCCCCCCTTGGCGGACGAGACTGTGCCTGCGACTGGATCTTCTCCTGCAAGCCTTGTGTAGCCCGGCGGTACAGCTCAGGGTTATCATCCCCGTGCTCTTGTGCTATACTCGCCAGATGCGCATAGCGGTCACCTTGGCCTAGAGGCAGATGTAACGATCAGGTCGCATATATGCAGCTACAAGGCATATCTTACCAGACGCATCCTCGTTGTAGTAACTGGCAGCTGCGCCTCTGCGCGGGGGTTCATATCCCGAACCATCTCCATCACGAGAGGCGACGAATCCGCCAGAAGGCACATTACCCTGGCCTCGGCCATGTCCAGGAGGAAATCCCTGCGGTGCCTCGTACTGAGGGCGGTCTTGTGTCTGCGGCGGTCCGTACTGGTTCTGACGGTCGGGTCCTCCGCCATGACTCGGCGCGTAACCCTGTGAATGGGGCTGTTGGCTCTGATAACCCCGGCCAGGCGGAGGCCTGCACAAACACACACATCAGCGAACCCAGACAGACCCCAAGCCATCGATGCACGTCTCACCCCGATGGCACATCGTAGCGTCCATACTCGTTCGCACGCTCTCCGTATCCTTGGCACGGAGGTGGTCTACAAGTAAATGAGAAACAAAAAAAAAGAAAGTCATCGAATTATCTCACCCAGACGGCGGTTCGAATCGACCATACGCATTCCCGCGTTCTCCACCCGCGCCACCATATCCAGACTCGTACCCACGCCCATCGCGCTCCTGATGCTCGGCAAACTCGCCAGAAGCAAGCATCCGATCGATATCTGCATCTGATGCGAAATCGCCACGACCAAAGCCACCATGCGGGGGGACCGCAGAGGGACCGTGCCCCGAGTGCGGGGGACCAGCCGGTGGCGCATAGTCGTGTCCTTGGGCTTGGAATGGTTGGTGGGAGTGGGGACGGCGCGGATCGTCGTCATCACCCCCGTGGTGAGGACGACCATGGTGCTGCGATCCAGAGTTATTCTCGTCGTCATGGTGGCCGTGTCGGCCTTCATGGCGCTCTTGCTTGCGCTGCTGGTGGTGCTCGTACTAGGACAAAGGGTTGTGGGCCAGATCAAGAAACGAGCTGATGCGACTTACCAGGTTGTTGAATAAACCAGACATGTTGAGAGAGATGCTGCGCGACGATGAAGGATGCGATGAGATAAAAAGGCTTTTGGAAGCGATGCGGAGCTGTGTTGCTCCTGTTTCGGTATGGCAGTGTCTTACAGCCCCTTGAGGGTGACATGTGTCGTCACATCTGATAAGGTTATTATGCACGGCACCATACATGGGCATATCAATGTAGCACGATCGTCATGACTTGTGAACCTGTGTCACCCCCGCCCTCCGACACCGCCCAATCCCCATCCCCACACGCACGAGCGTCTCGAGTGCCGCACGCCCATTCACTACCAAGTCCTCGTCCCACTCCACCGCCCCCTTTTCGAACAACACCACGATCGTCGATCCGCCTACAATATCCAATATGTCAACAAGCCCTAGCCGACGACGTGGAACAAGCCTACCAAACGCAAAATACCCTAGCTCTTGACCGCGCGTGACGTGTTGTCCCTCCTGCACCGTCGTGTGAATGCTCCCCACCATCATCGCACCGACGCAGACCGCCATGACCCGTCCAAACTGTGCACTCTCGATCGGCACGATCTTGCGCGCGTTCTCCCCATACACGTCCAACGCACTCCGAATCGCCTGAGGCTGTCCACCAATACTATCAGCCAAACACCAACACCGATGCCAGCGACACGCACATTGACCGTATAGTATTCCCCCCCAATGTCCGTCATCCGTCCAATCACCCCATCCACGGGCACATGAAACCGGTGATAATCCTGTGGTGCCAACCGGAAAATGGCCAGCGCCCCGCCAACATAGCGTTCCGCATCCTCGCGGTATACATCCCCGAGCAAGCGTCCGACCGTAAAATCGCGTCCTTTAATCCAGAGACGTGTTGCTTCCGAGACAGTCTCAAATACCATGAGACGACAGTCGGCGGCGCTAACGAGGCGTGTGGGGTCATCAGGTGAATCGACCGGTCGGGCGTCTGGTTTAAGTTTTCTGCCATTCGAAACAGAGATCAGCCCTTTGTAAAACAGGAAAGACATCGATGCGCATATGCTCACCGATAAAAGAATTCGTTGAACGTTTCTGATCAATCGTCATCACACATCGCTCCCAGAATAAAAAAACCCACGCACTAAACGAGTCCAGGGGATCTCGAAACTCGTCTACTTTGAGATTATGAAAATCGATAAACGCCTGAATGATTCGGGTCGACTCTGGCGAATCGTACTTGACCCCCTGCTTGATCGATAACGACTTGAGCAACCGGCGCGCTACGAGCCGCAAACGGACCTCAACATATGTCAACAGGGGTGAACAGGTCACTCACCCCGCGCACCTTCCATCCGTCCTCGCGCACCCTAGAGCACATCAGCCATCATCACCCTCGATCACACGTCAACCGACATACGGCGGACAGACCTTGTACAACAGTCGAATACCCAGTCGGACATACACCTGCATCTTTTCCTCCTCCAACTGTCCCGTCACCCGATTCTGCACGATGATATTCGCAGAGTTCTAGCAATAACACGTCGGTGAGCGATACTCGAGTCCAAGCGAAAATCAAACAAATTCACATACCGCACCGAGCTTGTAGTTTCCGTTAGAGACCTTGGTGATGACCTTGGTATACCATTTCCGTTGCGCTTGACTAGGAGTGACAAAGTTGCCCACGACAATCCGGTTCACCTTGGCCCAATCCTGGCTCGCGCAGATAGCCAGATGCGTCACGATGTCCACCTCCGCCTTGGAGTTGAGTCGGGGTCGATGACACAACGGACAGGTCTTGATGTTGATGACCCGTTCAAAGTTATGCTCTTCGTTGATGGTCGATCCGAACACACTCCTGCCAGAAGGAACGTCCTCTGAATCGGAAGACGCATAGCTGAACTTGCGGGACGGCAGGATCGATGAGGCGGTAGAGGATGTGGAGAGCGGCTCAGCCACATGTACCAATGGACGCTCACTAGGCTCCGTCGAGTACTGTTCGGGTGCACCAGGGTGCATATACGATGCATTCTCCATCGGCGATTCATCGGCCAGCATGACGCTCAAAGATGGCCCACAAAAGTCCAAGCCCTCCAGAAAGAATTTGCCTGGACCACGACCGTCAGCTTCGTCGCCTGGGGTGAACGACCCGCTGTCAGCGAAGCTGTCTTCCGTGTTCAGCCTCTTCCTTTCGCTTCTCGGCCGACAAAGCTCGTTTTCGAGACACATGACTGCTTCGGGTATCGTCAATTCGTCCTCTGCCGGTCTCTTGCCATATCGGAGGAAGAACGAGTCAATGGTTTGTGATGAGAGCGTTGATCCGAGCGAATCCAGCATGGACGTGATCTCGAGGTGTGAGATTGCATCCGTATCGTCCGTATCATATTGTTTGAGATACTGAACCCAAAACCGCTGACGCAGCGCATCGTACGGCTGAAACCTGGCCCTTAGGCGCACGACAAGATTCAGTTCAAAATCCGCGACTAGATGACATTGAAAATACAGACCTGAAATGAAGTACTGGATTGTGTTTCGCTTCCCATGACACCTCCTTGGCCGTCACCAACGGCAAATAAAATTCCTTCATAACATGACTGCCATCCTCATCCTCGCCGTACAAACCAGTTTTTGGATCCGGCTGTGGTGCATCCTTGACAAGATCCGAGACATCGAACCGAGCATCACCCACGTGATCATTTGAAGAGAGCTTGTCCCAATCGAGCACTGTCAACTGAACCTTGAACGCCGTCTCGTAACGTCGCACATGGAACAGGAGCTTTTCGTCCCACGTAGGGTTCAGGGAATGCCTGATAACGCGCGTACGAAACACCTTTTTGCCAAACGAGATAACGACAAATGGATCCATATCCCAGCCGGTACGCGTCACTAGAGGATCCACAGAAAGTGCAATCGTCATCGTCACTACGACCCATCGTCTAACGGCGGCCATCACTCACTATTTTTAAGCTTCGGCAGATCCGTGGCCCCCTGGATCTCCAGCATCACGATCCCGACGATATCGTTCGCAGCCAAAAAGTTGTATTCGGCACTCTTGCCCATCGCCCATGATCGCTTGAACCGCTTCTTGGTGGTGGTGTTCATCGTCGGAATGGATCCCGCACTCGCCGAGCGACGATGTCCAAGATGAGGAAGGATGGGTGAAGGTGGCGGGACAGGTAATACACTCCCGGTGGCCGTCGCCGGTGGAGGGGGGATCGAAATAGACGGTATTGTTACATCCAACACTTGAGGCGTGGGCGTGGGCGTGGGCGCACCCTCGTAGGACGGACGCGTCGACAATGGTGGTCTGCGAACAAATAATTTCGGCAGTTTACTGCGAGATGCAGTTGGTGTGACGGGCGTCGTCGATTCCACGGCGGGAGAGGGTCGGGCGGTACCAGGAGTCTTGGCCTGATCGAGCCCGGGACTTTTATCACTAATGTAGATCGTGGGCGGAGGGATGTAGAGACGGGATAGTTGCGGAACAGGGTCCTCGTCCTCGTCCTCGTCATCCGTATCATTGTCGTCGTCATCGGAACTGATCCCACCATCATCTTCAAAGGCAGGCCCGGTAAGATGGGAACGGAGAGTACCAATACCCTCTGTCTGGCACAATGTCTCCTTCAGGGCCAACTACAAAAAAGCAGCCGAACGAGACTTACGGGCGGTGCGGACACAAGACTTGGACGAGAGCGTTTGGTGAGCTCACGAAAGACGTCATCGAAACTCATCAGTGAATGGGTATTCGGGGGTGTGACAAACCCAAGTTTGATTTGGACCGAGCCAGAGGCGAGCGTCGTCGGTCGGGCAGATACAAGCGATAAGGATGACGACTGTGATGAGAGAAGGACATGAGGGGGAGGGAGGCTAGCTGTACGGTCGAATGCACCTTGTTCCGATCGTCGCCGAAACCAAAGGCGTTCCCATCCATGAACCAATCTTCCAACGGCAGTGCAACCTCGCCAAGGTACTCCTTCCTGAGCATGTTGTCCTTATCCCAGACGACAATCTCGATTGTACCGAGCCGATCGGCGAGTGAGAGATAAATGGGAAAGTCAAAGGTAGCATCTTTCAAACTGTATTCTGGATTTGCATTGCGCTTGATGACGGGGGTGTGGTGTCTCGTGTTCAACAAGGAGACGACGACGAAGCTGGGAAAGTGTGGAATGAAACGGCGTTCTAGGGAACAACGAGCATGGCTTACGGATCGCAGCCATGTTTGCTGCGGGAGTAGAGATCTCTGCAGCCGAGGACCTGTAGACGGAGCAGGACGACTGGCTGCTCGCCCGGGGAAGGCGAGAGGGTGTTCCTTCCGCTTCCGCGACCGCCCGAGACACGCGCAGGGAAGCGAGCGGCGGTCTTGAGGGCACGGCCGATCTTCCGGGCCTTCTTGGGGACAGGAGGGAGCATGGAGAGAATGGTGGAGGTGGGATGGGAGAGCGGCACAGCAAGCGTGACACGCAGCCCCTAGACATGCCACCTCGGCAACAGGTAAACCGGGAATAACAACTCCCCACGGCAGGATGCCGGTGCAATTGAAAGACTAGTGCTGATCCGCATGGGTAGTGATAATGACAAGCCCTGGTACGCTCGGTCACACCCGAGGCATTAGATCTCCGCTTCGACAATCCTGCAGACAAGCGCGTGCATTCAATTGGAGCGGAGTTTCTTCGCACCCCCTGTCACGCTGCGTGCCATTGATCTCGTCTTAACAGGCAATTAATCAGAGGTTTGCAGGAGCTGCAGGACGACCTTTTGTCATTTATTCCTGTATTCTTTGGCTTGATGACCAGATCTGAACTCACGATCATGGTTGCGGTGACAAAGGTTCATGGATGTTCCTCCTTGCCTTGCTTATAGGTCGACTGTGTCGGAACTCGTCAAAATTATTTTGTGGTGTGTAAGGTAGAACGAGCTGATCAGTCTAAGTGGCCCCTTAGGACGTACGCACAAGCCGCATGAATTAACCAAACCCAACCATCATCGTCCTCGCTGTTGGTATTGACCTTCAGGTGATCCATCTACTTAGTGTCACCATTGAAATAACGAGACTAGTATTGTGTAGCTCCCGGCCTCCTATACAATCCAAAATACAGTATCCGAAAAGACAGGTTCATCATGTGTCGAAGTCCGAAATTATGTTTGAGTCAGGTATCGTAATGCCAGTGGTAACCCCATCCATGCAAAAAAATATCCTACACCAAGCGCATGCTAATTGGAATCATGACAGGAAGACCATCGCAAATGCAACGCCGGCTATCGTCGCAACAGACGAGATGCCGACACCCGCGGCCCCGTTAGACGTCGACACAGCAGCACCAGCAGATGACGAGTGTGTAGCGCCAGGCGACTTGTTCAGCTTGGTGGCAGTGCTTGCTGCGCCGCTAGTAGGAGTAGGTAGGTTCGCGTAGAGGTCGGTTGAGTGGTAGGTGACACAGTTGGACGAGGCAGGCACAGCGGGCGTATATGGAACACTGGTGATAGGGCCCAACGACTCGGGAGGCTGAAAGTAAGTCAAGGTGTGACCAGCCGAGACGTAGACACCGGGAGGAGTCGCGTCTTCGCCTTCACAGACCTCAAACGTTCCGTTCTTGGCGTGGTTCGGGGCATTGTACACACAACCAAGACGATCATAGATGTTCTGGCAAAGCTGACCCTGGTTGTGGCCATTAGGATCACAGATCTTCATACAAAAGGCGTTGCCACCCATGAAGCTGACCTGGGTCAGTATACGATCATTCTAGCAATAAAAAAGAGGAACCCACATCGTCCAGTCGCTAACCTGCTGGTAGCTGTTGTTATTGCCATTATTACTGGGGAAGGCGTTCGAGTACATGAGAGCGCCAATAGGATTACCACGCTAAACGACGCATGAGAGAGATTTCAACTAAAAGGAAAACAAACTGACTAGGTCAGCACCATGCGGGTCAAGCTCTCCTCCATCGTCATTGGAGGCCATGTTGATCTGTGTCTGGTCGATGAAACCGACGAACTGAATATAGTTCGGGGTCTTGAGGACTTGGACACCCTTGAGAACACCGTCGGGAATGAGACGGGAACCATGGCCACGCTTGGTGCACCAGGCAACTTCCTGTCCTTCAGTGTTACCGATGGTTGAGTTCGGCTTGGGGGGTGCCCATAGACAGAAATCTGAATGGCGACTCGGATCAATGAATGGTCAACGGTTATAAACGCTAATGTACCATCTATGTGGTTAGCAAAGGACGTCTGGCACATCGACTGCTGGCTCTCGGTTGTGGAGTTGCAGATGTTATATCCGACTTGGGGCCCGCGGATGGCGGCGGTATTGTAGTCGACCTGATAAGGCTAAGCGACGCGTGAGCACAACGGACGGCGGGATGAAAGATGGACGGACAATTCCATTAGGATAGGCAAAGTGTTTGCTGTAAAGTGGGGTAGGGTCAGCGGGATCAGGCTGAGCAAGTGCGACGGAGGCAGCGGCGATGGCCAGTAGTACAGAAGGAGCGATAGGGGACATTATATACATATATAGTGATGCTGATACGTAAATCTAGAAGTGAGGCGATACCGCGGACGAAGAAGGACAAAGTTGGAAGTGGTTGACACCGGTTGAAATAACCCTCGGCTAACCCCGTCGGCATTTCCCATGACCACAGCACGTGATCCACACAGGACCATAAACACCAAGTTGCAGCGCGCGCCACTACACAAGTATTTACTCTCCTCCACCATGGCCAAATCCACGACAGGTCTGTTCTTGTCATGCGGCTTCAGAACTAGCCTCACCTTTGTCTAGCTACGTCCACCAAGACAGCCACCAAACGCGCGAATACCAAGACCGTCAAACAAGGTGAGTGTACCAATTGCCTCCGACGTGCATGTGGTTGGACAGACGTGTAGACAAAGAGAACAAGCCCAAGCGGGCCCCCTCGGCATACAACCTTTTCGTACAGGCCAAGATGAAAGAGTGGAAGGAGAACAATCCCGGCGCACCCTTCAAAGATGCCATGAGCGAGGTATGTGCGCATACACCCACCCTCTATCTGTCTCACGTACGCCCCAGATTGGTGCGTTGTGGAAAGATGCTCCAGAAAACCCTAATCGCGGAAAGGAGCCAAAGTCTAGAAAACCCAAAGCCAACGTGGACAAGCCGGCACCCAAGGCCAAGGCAACCAAGAAGGCGCTACCCAAGTCGAGTGACGCGGAACAATCAGACGAGGAGAGTGAATGGTACGATTCGTTCCTTTCAGACTAACCATCATGCCTACTGACCCTTTGTGTTGTTTTGTAAAGAGCTACTGTTTTTATTCGTTATTGTATTCCCCGTGCTTGAGCCATGCGCCTTGCACGCGCCTGTAGTTACCACTAATGACACGCCTAATCGAGACACGTTGTTTGTCACGTGGCACTTGCGTGACACGCGTCATATTTTCTTTTCCAAATTTGGAAGCTCTCCTATCGGGAATGACGACGATGACGTTGTGGTGAGGCGGACTTTGGTACTTAAACTCACTCTTTCTGTCTCAGCTGCAGCATTCTCCTCTCACACCATGAACGAAATATCTTCTGTGATCGCCGCTCTCGACGCTGGCAAGCTTCCCAGCCAATCCCAGCTTAATGCCTTCATTGACTGGACTCTCCTCAACATCATCCCCACCGATGCATCCCAGCTTGACGAGCTCTCCCAACCGGGTAGAGCCATTGCCAACAGCCTCGCTGACGTACTCGCCGCATACAAGCAGCTAGGCACTAATAAAAACTGTGAACCTCCTATTCTCGTTTCTCCCTGCCTCGTTGACAGTCACCCACAGATGATAACTTGGTCCAAGACACCCTCTGGCATTTGTCCGAGGGCGACTTGTCTGCGACCCACATCGAAGCCGCCGACGCTAAGGAGGCATCCGCCGATATGAAAGCCCTCCGTGCCGCCTCGAGGAGTATCCTCAAGACCATCTGGGCGAACATTGGCGGCGAGGGGAGTCAGCTCCTCGGCGACTTTGCTTCCTTTGTGCGGCTCGCCTTGGCTGATCTCGCAGAGGCCCTCGAGTCCCAGGCTTCTCACACCAAGCAGAGCCTCAGGGAGTCGGAGAGCGAGGTCCAGCGAGGCGAGAGGGATCCCCTCGGAAGGAAACAGAAGACATCTGAAGAGGAACGCGCGGAGGCAGACCCCAAGCTCAAGTTCGAGAAGACTATGGATACCGTCAAAGAGGCCGGCTCGAAAGCCATTGGAGTCGGTCAGTCCGTCAAGGTCACTACAGAAGAGCAGGCTTCTAGAACGCGCGCACGACTGATCGAAGCCTTCCATCAGGTAGGTCAACAGCACCTTTATTTTTTGTCGATCTTGACACTTGCGACAGATCTGTGATCGTGCTCAGAGCGATGAGGAATACAAGCGCGCCTTGTCCACCCTGTTCGACATCGCCTCCAAGTGGTTGCATCGGACGCTTGATATGGCTGCTACCGCTGACGAAGCCACCTCGCTCAGCACTTTCATTGATGACCCCACCGAAGAAAAGCATGTGCACCATGCCCTCATCAACATTCGTACGCTATTCGAGCGACTTGCGGGTGGGAAATCCCTTGACGACTTGTGTACCAAGTTCCACGCCTGCGCTGTCGACATCACACAGGATAAGGATCTTGAAGCGTGGTTTGATGGTTTCATTAGTCACTTCCGCAGTGGTCTTGAAATTCCAGGCTATGCCCGCAGCCAGGAAGCACAAGCGAAACACGAGCAGCTTGAGCGCCGTTGGAGGGAAATTGTCGACAAAAATTCAGATGTAGCGAAGAAATGGAAGACGGACCTTGAGGCCTTCCGTCGCGAACTTCGCGAGTTCCAGCAAGCAATCGTCGATGATGCTGACCTGCGTCGCGCCAGGGAGGCACACGCTAGATTTGCTCGGGATATGGAGAAGAACGTCGCCGCCAACCGAGGACTCGGTTTGCAATTTGCGTTGGAGCAAGCTACTTGGTTCTGGCAAGACTTGTTCAACGTATACACGCAGCGCATCCTCAGCGTGTTGAAGACTATCCCCATACCTAGGTGAGTTTGTCTTTCGACGGAAGGGTCGCGTAGCCTGACAGGTTTGCAGGACCGAGTACGTAGACCGCGAGGTGGAGTTCGTGCTTGAGAACCTCGACATTTCCTCCCTGAATCTTCTTCCGGGCCATGCATACATGCGCAATATCACGGACATCGAAATCACGGCTTCTGAAAAGAGCTCGGCTTCGAGGAAGACCACGTTCGGGACTCTCACTCACATCCGCTTCCAAGCAATGCAGCTCTCCCTCAAAGACATCTCCTTCTTTTACAAGGACAAAACGTCCACTGTTGGCCCGAATAGTTTTGTCGGCATCATGCAGTTCAATCTTCCTACCCAGGGTCTCGATATCGACTTCAAGTTTAGGTTAATCCCCAACACGGAAGAGGGTCTCGCTGAACGCGAGCGATGCAAACGCTTCTTCAAGGTTGAGCGTGTGGACGTTAAGCTGGCTAACGACATCAAGTTCGATATCAAGGAGTCCAACCATCGAATCCTCGCTTCCGTGTTTAAGCCGGTGCTCGTGCACCGTTTCCGAGATGCGATCGAGCGAACGCTCGAGGAGCACATCCGGAGTGTCTTTGACTTTACAGATGCCATCGCCTTTGATATCTCGAAACGTTCAGAGGTGTTTGCGGATACTGGTCTTGGCCCTGGCGCATCCTTTGCTGCCTCGGTTTGGAGCGAGATCGGTCATCTTAGGAAGCTGGAGGGTGGTGTGTTGACCGGATGGAAGGCCACTAGTACTGGCATCATCAAAGAAGGGCGTGAGGGTGGACCCACCATTGCGATAGGCGCCGAGCCTCAAATTCTCCCTGGGGAGAAGCGAGGGCCGCTCGGGTACAACTCCGAGCCGCTGGCGGAGAGGGTTTCCATCGGCGGGCTGCAAGCGGAAGGAAAGCAGGTGGCGGAGCACGTCAAGGAGGCGGGTCAGGAAGGTCTGAAGCGGGTGCAAACGTTCAAAGAGAGCGTGCGGCACAAGGTAGCTGAGGAGAAGAAGCGAAAGGGCTGGGAGAGCGTGGCATTTGATGTTGTGTAAAGGACCCATCTCGTGTTTTGTTCGGGAACGAGGCAATGGGCCATGCAGAAGCGGTGGAAATTGATTGGGTTCCTAGATTAACTTGTGTTGTCGCCCATCGTTGCACCAGAATGTTAGTGATCAAATGGTGTACTCAGTGGCAAATGAAAACGTTTTGAATTTCTGTCAGTTCCGTCGCGCTGTTGTAAGCTTTTCCACTGGGAAAGTGATGGTTTCGTGCGGTAGGCCGTGTGCCGGCAGTTTGAGGTTATCGGTGAATACTCTAACGAGTTAGATCGTTGTAGCGATTGATAATGGCGCGCAAAGGGTTATCCAGGAGAGTCACATAAATCCTCGTATACGTTTACCCATAAAATACAGATACAGCGTCAAACACATCCTTGGCTTCTGGTATGCTTCAAATATCTCATTCCCTGGTCTCGCTCGGTCTGGTAATAATGTCCGCGCGGACGTAGTTGTTATAAATCTCGTCCGACGTCAACAACGTGTCGGTGCTTGTGCTGGTAGGGTACAAGAACGCCGACAACGGCTGCAGCACATGACCCTGTTAACCACGAAAGGATAGAAGTACTAAAAAGCATTCATCTTACCTCGTGAAACTCGACGAATGCAGCGGCTGTGAAAAGCACGAAAGGGTGATTGAATTAGCGGTCCTCTCTATGTCTGATATCAAAACGTCAGCTTACACTGAGGAATGTATCCGTCCCCCTGAAGTCCAGTGCCGCCGTGGATCTTCTTTCTGTATCCTCTGGTGTCGGCGTGATTGTTTGTGTAAAACATCAAACCAGCCTCTAGAAAAGACAGAGGGCACCACGCAGGAACCTGTCGGAAACACGAACATGGTAGGGATACACACGCTTACGATTTGAGTCAAACTCGACGGCAAGACCGGACTTTTCCGAAGAGAGCTTCAACACAGGGTCGTTTCGGACCGTCAATATGTCGTTGACGAGATCGAGCGTGTCCGAGAACTTGGTGATGGGGATCCGCTGAGGGGAGGCAAGCTTGAGGTCAGATCGAGGGCTCAGTAAGTAGTAATCGTCTTGAGAAAAATATGTGAGCACTCCCGAAGCGAAGTGTAATGGTCGACGTACCATAGCCAATCCCAGGGAAGAGGTCACCGATACGCTTGCTGTAGTGAATGTGTGCGCCGCTGCTGTTGTCGGCCGCCGCCACAGGGATGTAGTGTCCACTGGGCAAGGAGTTGGGCTGTAGCTCAGCGATGTGGCTTGCCTGACGGAATAGTGATGGTGACTGAGTACTGAGGGAATAGGACAGAGATCAAACATAATTTACCTTGACAGTCAGATGGTGGTTCAAGACCTTGAGTGTTTCTTCGCCCTCTTGTAGGCTGGCATCGAGATTGAAACCCCAGTGCTGACGAACAGTGAATATATGCGCCAAGCTCAAACTCTCCACTACGCATACCTGCGTTAGGTTGATTGGCGTCACCTTCTTTTGGCCCTGGGGCAAGTCGATGAGCTTCGCACGATAGACGATGACGATGCTCCCAAGTTCGTGCTGCGAGGCGGTCCAGGACTCCAGCTTCACTGGTGGTAACAGTACGACGAGCGTCTCCAGATACAGGGTGCCATTGTACCCCTGATCACCATCTGGGGACGTTAACGAGAAGATAGCCGCGCTCGCATCCGTTCTCGTTGCGATCGACCGTATTTCCGCCTGGGTAAAGAGCGTCGCGTCGTCCAGCCGCGCGAACTTCTGCCAAACCCCGAAGTCGAACCCCTCAGGACCACCGTGAAGGGATACTTTGGGACTTTCTGTACAGACACGGAGATGGGTCAATAGAATGTCTTGCGGTGCTCAGTTCCCAACAGGAAGTGTCCCGAACGCACCGTTCGACAGAGCTTCAAAGGAGGATGTGATCCCGTTCTTTTCGACGACATGCGCCCCAACAGGCACACGGTTGGCGTATCGCCCAATGATGGTGTTCGTGTACTTGACGGCACTGTGGTCCTTGGGGTCTTCCGGACCGATCACAATATCGTGTGTCTGGGAAGGGGAAATTATGAAAGCAATCCGTAGCGGATCAGCCTGGTTTCATCCAATACGTACCTTTCCGTTGACCTGGACGATGACCCTATGGATAGTGACGCCATGAGGGAGGATCTATATCGGTTTCGCAAACGAGGATCGAGTTCACCTTGAACAGAAGAACATTCCCACAGTATGGCATCAGCTTACCTCCACTGCCAACGTCGGCGTGAGCGAGCCTGGGAGGGAGAGCAAGATGGGTGTGTAAGGGTCAGACATGGCTTATATCTAGCGGGGGAGCTCGTGGTGGATGAACTCGAGGGGCGCTCCACTGTCACTTGCTCCCATTACTTATACTTAAGGGAAAGTCGCCCTTGCCATCGCGTGACGTGCGGGTGTAGTTATCTTATCTTATCTTTTATCCTTTCCATCAGCTTTCTGCAGTACCAAAGGATACAATCTCCCGATTCAAATACTTATCAGACAGTTGATAACAACTTGGCATCATTGGAGGATTTGACACCGTCATTCTGTAAACTTGTATACTACAGCAGAGAGTTTTTAATCCTGCGGGGGGAAATGAAACAGATCAACGGATCGACGCACCACACACACCACTGCTTGGTTTCGTCGCAAAAATAACCTCTTTCAGTGCCTCCCCTTCGAGATCCCGATATGGACTGTAGTTAGCCTTGATCTCGGAAATGAAGGCGTCGACCCGAGCTTCGTTTACCAAAGACACGGTACACCCTCCCCACCCCGCTCCTGTCGTTAAGGGAAACATATTAAGGACGTTTGCGTCGGCATTGATAAGAGAATGTGATCAGACCTGTCACACGGCTCCCGTAGGCTCCGGCTGCGAGGGCGAGCTGGGCGAGCTCGTCGACTTCTGGGCAGGTGCATTCATACAGCTTCGAACAGCTCTCTTGAGACTCGTTCATCAACTTTCCAAGTGCTTCGAAAACAGAGGTGCCTTGATGAGTCGCAGGCGATCTCTCCGCAGTCAGACAGACATTGCGGAATTGGAGTACACGCAACGCTTCGGAGTAGCAGTGCTTGGCCCGCTTGTACAATTGAAAGTACGTGGTCTCGACTGTGAGCGGTCAGGACTCGCATCGCACCTAAAGTGGAAGAGATCCGCCGACCTTCAACCCACGAGAGATATACGTCCTTGAAGAGAGCTTCGCCCATGCCAGACCACTCGATCATTGTCTCTAGCGTCACTCCGAGCTGATCACTATCTCCTGCGCCTTCTGGCCTCAAACATTCGACCGCCTGCACCATCTCCTCTAATCCCTCCCTTACCTTGTCCACGTTCTCTTCTGTCTGATCCTCTGGCTCGCCCATGAATCTCGCCATGACCTCTCTCAGTGTGATTCGCTCTCTCGGACCCACTTTGACGCCGAGACGAACCGCAAGCACGCGTGCGGCACCGAGCGATTCAACGACGCGGAGGTTGTACTGGTACTTGGCATGCACTGCCTTATCCGATACAACGAGCGAGTTCGCACAGACCAACGTTGCGGACGGAAAAGAAGGATGGCCCGGCCGAGGGCCAGGGAGAGGAATCGTTTCGGCACTAAGTTTAGGGAAGAAGGAAATGTAGAGCGCAGAGTCCGCAAGAGAGATGACGGACGCTGCCTGATCCATTCTGAGATGAAGAATAGCATTAGCATGGAATGAGGTGAAAGAGGGTAGAAAGGCGTGTTACGGACCCTCCACTGTTGACTCCTTCATTGCGTTGTCGGAGATGAGCACAACACTAATGGGGATGAATGAGGTACACGCACCGACACGTTTCTCGTTCTCGACGGCCATCTCTACGAGAGTCCCTTTGGTCGGCGCGACGCTTGGGTCTTCGAGAATCCCGTTGACTGCCAAGAATGCAAGCGTAGACGAGACGACCATGGCTGCACTCGACGATAGACCGGAGCCAGCTGGGACGGTTCCTGTCACAAGCAAATCCACAGGGACAGGCAACGAGTCGGGACCGTTCAACTCAGGGTTAAAGTAGTGATTCAAAACTCCCTGAAACAGGTCATATCGTCTCCAGCATGTAGACAGGAGCACGGAAGGGAGGGGTAATACGACGCACGTAGTATCCAGCCTTCACGTATCCTTCCCATCCTAGCGGAGCCGTGTGGATGTCGAGATGCCACGTGTCAATATGGACGGCGTCCGCTGGAACATCTGCTTCCTTGGTCAATGGCCCCACAGAGGGTCTACGGGTCGGCGTAAAGACCCGGCGTCGGTACTTGTGTTGCAGATTCTCCGCAACGACATGCCCGGGAGTGTGATTGTTCACGTTGGCGGGTGTCCTCGGTGCACATGCAATCAAGATATCGTGTTCGATTGCAGTGGGAAAGACGCCAAACAAGGAATAGTCGATATGTTCACCTTGCAAGTCATACGAACCATACTTATCAACGGGATGTTATAGCTCGACGAACAGAAACTTACCTATAAGGCTAGGGAGGTGAACGTGAGTAGTAAATCACTAGCAGAAACGCCGGAGGGGTCGGAGCTGCCACTCACTTGATACGGCCAGGCGCACGCGCGATATAAGCCGGTGTTCGTCCGAATTTGGCCTTGAACTCGTGAGCAAGGTTATCCCAGCGTTCGCTAAAGACTTGTCAAACTTCGGCACTTGACTGTGGAAAAGTAACCTGGAACTTACGCGTGTTTCAAAGAGGTACCAAGGTTTCGATATACATCCTCGAGATTTGTATACACGGGAATGGGAAGAGTGGCAGCCATGTCGTGGTGACTCAGCCGGAGGCTTTCTGCCTCTCAGATAAAAGGCAGTGGTGATAGCAACCAGTCACTTCTACCATTCCTACCACGTCTGGTAACGTCTCCAACCCTCCATCACTACGGTGGTACGATACTTTTTTCAGTTTTCTCGTGAGGGTGATAACACTGACGTGGGGTAAACCACGAATCGGTTATAGCAGCGTCGCTGTGGACAACATACAAGTCCAGGTGGCGAAGCCTCTGACAGGTCAATAGGTCAAAGAATCCAACGAAAGATGGTTCTCACCACCAACTTGCTCGTGACCCTGTGCCGTTCCACCCATGTCGTAACCCCATCTGCCACAGTGACATTGAACAGCGCAGCCTGAGGGTACAAGGCACTGGCAGGCGATGTACGCTGACAACCCAGAGATAAGGGACACAGTGCCTCTCCGTATTGGAGAACACGGTTCGGGCAGCTTACTCCCGGAAACAGTATGAATTGGATGATCGCCACTAGCACTCACCCACTAGCACGGACCCGAATTCATCACTTGCTTGATCCACATATCGCGGACACCATAGTACCTATGGATTACCAGCGATCCTTGCAACATATCCGTCCTCTTTCAAGGTAAATATCCAAAGCTTTGCAGAATACAACCATCTCTTACATCGCTCTACGTAGTGCGGGAGCATGCCTTTACACATATGCAGTTTGCTCGTTCCTGGTGGTGGGCCATTTTGAAGGTCGTCAAATTTTCACGCTGACATCTACAGTCATCAGATTTCACGCATACCTAACCTTGCTACATATACCCCCCCATCTAGAACCTCATGTACGGAGGTTTCGAATCTCGCGACATGATGGAGATTCGAACCCTCTGTACGTGTCTTCCATGTGCATGTGGGATTCCCGAAAAAATGATAGTGATTCAAGTCAAAAGCTCTCCTCTGTCACAGTACATGCACTAATATTGTTACGATCCCAGAAACAATGAATGATCTTGCAACGTCGTTTCAACCTAGTCTCGTCGAGCGGATTTTCCTTTCACATTCGGAACGTTCCTCCCGTGTTCCCATACCATATGTTCAGGGGTTGCCGTACTGCCGAACTTCACTTGCGCATTCAGGTATTCCGTGTAAGGCCTTTCTGTTTCGGGTATCTGCTGCAGGTGCACAAGGTTTTGGAGAGTCTGCATGATGGACGAGCGGTTCGTCAAAAATGGATAGGTGGTATTATCGACACCAGCGGCATAGACACGCAGACACCGATCGTCAACGGCCCGCTCAGGGAAGGTAGCGGAGAATGATGCTGGTTGACCAAGGTCAGCCAAGATCGCGATGTAAGGAAGCGAATCTGAGTCGTGTTTTCCGCCTGTACTTCTCAGATATTCACTTCTGCGGGTAATGTTGTGCAAAACGTCCTTAGAACTCTTCGACTCCCGGGCCTTGTCGGAAATAAGAATCTGCGACATTCGCGATTCCGCTGACGCCGTTTCGGGCCCGCCCTTGAAATAGATCGGTATCACCTTGTCAATGAGAGGTTGTTGGTGACAACACTGTATCGCACTGGTCCTCTGCCAGTGGCGTAGGGTCCACTCGTCCAAGCTACATGATGTGGATCATCAGATTCGACGTTACGTTATGAAAAATGATTTCGAAACAGACTCTAATTCATTCTCTTCCTTCAATCCAGCGATGTTCGCATCCATGCATACCCAATGCGAGAAATTCAGATATGCATCCTCGAACGCTTTGCGTGCGACCGATGTTTGATTGTTACCCTCGTTCCATATCTGGGGTCCGAAGATGAATTCAAGCCAATCCACAACGGGAATCATTTGGCAGTCGGCGAGATGCCCTTCCCATGTCGTTGGCATCTCGGTAACCACATTCTTCCGAGCCTGCGCGCGGATGAACAAGTCCTTGGCCAGAAGCCACAGCAATCGGCTAGCCAGCTCGCCCCGTTGACCCATGTCGATCATGCCAGAGTTGACTGTGTTCAACAGAGTCCTCAGAGTATCCTCAAGCACTCCAGGCTCTGCATGGAGATCGCTTGCGGCCACGCACGACAGGAGCGGTTCGGAAGGATAACTTGTGAATCTCCAATTGCGGTCCAGGGTCGTTGCAAGACATACGCGTAGGTGGCTTGCTACACCTTTCTCGAGATGCTCGACCGAATCTGGGTGTCCCAGCGTCATATTCAGACCAAATCGCTGTCCCATTATCGCGAGCACGTGGTTAGTGTTACGAGGATCGAAATGTCCAGCCCCGCATAACTTCGAGGATGCTGTGTGCAGCACTTTGTGCGCTTGCCCGTGCGCGGTCTTGAGAGAAACCCACCTATTCCGCCATCGAGGATCGAATTGAGTGAGTAAGCTGTGACAAGAGGTTGAAAGGGAAAGCTTCTTACAAGGGTCTCCCATAGCCCAGGATGTGATCTAGCCTTGAAACATCCTCCACACCGATTTCCCCAAGTCCCAATGCACTCTGGTCCCATCCCAGTTGAGTGTAAGGCGGGAAAAGCTGCTCGCCATCCACGGCGACGCGAGCAGAATTATCTGAGTCTGCATATGATTAACAAGCTCATCGGGACATCGCCACACCTACATTTCTGATTGGGGGGCGAAAAGTCCCCGACCCTGGAAGTCGTCGAGGCGAATATGACCCAGACAGGATGATTCTCTGCATAGGTGTAATCGCTCACTGTTCTACAAAAAATGTCTGCCGGGCGATATCCATCTCGACCTTGGATGGTTGTACCGAGTGGGTGTGCTTCGTCGATTGCAATCACCAACTTGGGCTCATAGGGAGCGTCGGGGAATATCCTCGCGAGACAGGCACCAACTTTCCTGTAGGCAGTAGAAAGAACGACAGAAAAATGAGGGGAGACAAGGGGGACTTTTCGTTCTGGTTCGGTCCGCGTTACTCAGCCATCATCAGTGTACCGATACGAGTTGAAATATTTACCAGATAAGGAGAGCGTTCCAAGCTTCTCAGTGGTTTTATCGACCTCTTTCTCTGAGGCCTTCGGGTCTGCAACCGGCATGGAAGAACCCTTTGTCGGTGTAATGGGTTGTTGGGGGAGGCTTTGGACGAGGTGAGCATGAGTCTAGAAAAAGTTGTCAAATCATTTTGTGGTGCAGCACAATATATCCACACCTTGCCATATTTTTCAGCGAGTTTTTCAAAGAAATCAGTCCTTGCCGCGGTCCTCGGAGGGTAGCTCATGTCGCACATCTGGTCGACCCAATACATGATGCCTGCCTTGGCACTGCGAGTGGTGTAGTTTTTCGACAGATACTCCTCGAGTGTGTCAAATAGAGCGGTGAGGAAGGCGTAGCAGACAGTTTGATACGCCCCCGCGGCAGAGGGGAAGTTGGTCAAGATGCCCGATGGAATTGGATCACGCGCAGGGAAACCCACGACATCCTGCTCCTCACGCAAGTTCATGTAAATTACTATAACATCCTTCTTTCTCAACTGAGGATTGATTCAGTCACAATATATGCTTGTGAAAATGAGTACCCGTTACCTCGGTCAACATTCTCGATTTGCCTGTTCCTGAACTCTGAACAATGGAACAGAACTTTGCGTAGTAAACGGGTCGAGGAGCGACCCCGTTCTTCTTAAATAGTTTCTCGTTGTGTGTTAAGTATTCGTACAAGCCATCAACAGCCGCGCCACGGTACTTTGCCTCGAAGGACCCCGACAAGCCCTGAGCTAGATCTATCAGAAGACGTTAGTCCATATGTGGTCCTGGTAAGATGTGGGGCACTAACCACTTTCTGCTATGGGATCTCGTGTGGGTGATTGTGCCACTGCCGGTGCCTTGAGGATAGCTGGTGGAGAGACCATCAATCGTCAACAAACGTTGGACAAGGATCTAAGACACGTACCGAGGTTTCGAACCTCGCGGTATGATTTGCGCTCCCAAGCAGAATTGAGCACATCTCGTAATTCTCCTTGGGTGATCAGCTTTTTTGCTTGCCCCCAGTCAAGGTACTTCGTGTCCAAGTCACCGTTGGAATTTTCAATGATAGCATGCAGGAGTGCGAAATATTCAGGGTTGGAACCTAGAACAGAGGCGTCACCCAAATGGTCTTCTACGGCCTTATCTACCGCTCTATCGAGCTCGCGATGAGTGGCAGCGTCGAAGCGATCTGGGAGACTCTCAGTTGGGGGCATGATGTCAGAGTGTTGTACCAAGCCAATGATTTGGCGAGCCGCTTTTATATGGAGCACCCGCTGGCGCAATCGATGGACAACGATTGATCCACAGCATGATTCCACACTGGCAAATGGCACACTCCACTTTCACCACGTCGTCGCGAAATGTCGGTGCCTCGTCATGGACTGCCTGGCTCACCGCCGAATCGTTGAACAGGAAACTGGTCGAGGCATAAATAGGAACTTCTGCCCGAGTGTAGTACTTAAGTAGTATTCGGGGCCAGGTTTCAAAACCAAGAATTCGTGGGTGTTTCATGTACACCCGTGGGAAGAGCGGTCGTGACCCCTTTTTGTTAGCGAACATGCGAATTTTCCGCTGGCGAGAGGATTCAGGAATTTCGTGCAGACCAACCTCGGGTCCGGGAGGGTGCAGTAAGTATCTGTATCTTTATATAAGAATGTAATGGATTAAATGTCAGTGACACGCCGATCCATAATCCCCTTGGCGTCGCCGAATTCTGCTCTATCGACTCGACGCGCTTAATTTACCCTGAGTCACCGCGAACTTTGTGGGGACGTGCAGAGTCAATACAATCCCAGAGACATGTGGTACATACGTAGGGTACGGCCACCTAAATTGCAGTCGCATTATTACCGTTGTCGCAACATGTAGCAGTACCAATGGATATAGCCAAGCCAAAAGCTACAACAATAGTACGTGACAAATACAGCTACAGACGCCGACGGATATCCTCGTACATACCCTTGTCAAACCAACCCATGAACCATATCACCACACTATGACAATGACAACGGTGGTACAGCAATATGTGGATCTCCAGGACCTCCCCTCCCACGTCCCCTATATCCTCCGCGTCCGCGCCCTCCACGTTCGAATGCAGGAGCGTACCCCCTCCCTCGCGTATTATTGAAACCTCCCCTTGGTGGACGGGGAAACCCTCGTGATCCACGACCGCGTGCAGACGGATTGTAGTGATGGTGGGTTGTGTCAGAAGCCTCTCCGTCTTGGTTGTGAGCGCCCGAACCTGATGCATCACGTTGACTATGCTCAGGGGAGGACTGGTCCGGGGCGCCTGTTGCATTGTGACCATTCGGTAGTCCTCTTTCTCGTCCATGGTTGGAATCCCCTCGGTTTCCATATCCACCAGATACGTGGTTCGATACTGGTGCTGCTGACGACCCTGAGGGTACCGATGTACCCCCTGCTGTTGCATATGACCCCTTTGGTCGTCCTCGGTTGGGGTTCGCCATAATAGCGACAGGTGCGGATGATTGCCTACGCCAGTAGTGAGCATCGCATTCCACTCCACAGATGTGGAATCAATATTTTTATACGTACCTTTGGGGGGCTGGTCGGAACCCGGCTGCGGCAGGCTGTCCAGGATCCGGCCGGATAGCAGGGTATGGCCCAGCGCGAGGTTTGAATGGCACGTTCGGACGCGGTGGGGGTGCCGACGCCGGGTGCGTTGAAGCTATGAACTGTGGATTACTCAAGTTCAAGCACGAATTGAACTGCACCGTCGATCCGCGATACTGAGAGCACCTAGACAAGTATTCAGTATGGAACAGGTTCGCGGACAAAACTTGGCAATAACTGCTCACGTACCTATCGCCGAGAGTGACTCCCGCCATGAAAGGAACATCCCAGACAACGTCCATTGATTTCGAGTTGAGTCCGATGACGACGCCCTTCACGGACAACGGTACTCCTCCCGAATCCTGCACCATCGTCACACGATCACCGAGGGCAAAGTGTTGATTCTGTAGCCTGTAGATTGCATGCGCAGGTTTAAGAACAGCATGTCGTGGGATGTTCTTGACCATTGCTTTTTTGATTGCCGCCGTCGATCTGTTCTTGTTGATATTGTCTGCGTACGCTTCAATTTCTCCTACAGTGTCTTTCGTGAGCTGATCAGAAAAGAGAGAGACAGGCTCGAATTCGCGGACGCCTTTTGATTTCAGCCAGATTTTGACATCCTTGACGCGAGCGTCAGCATTTTCGGTGAAAATGTCAGATGCGCGAGTCATGTCTGAAGGACGCCTTAGTCAGCGCACAAAGAGAGGTGAGACACTTACCATCTCCGTTCTGATCAAGCACCCTGAATACTTCAGGGAACTTTTCCTAAGAACGTACGCTGTGAGTAAAGCAGATTGGATCTTGGCGCGGGAGGTATCACCTTGTACTGCCGTATTAAATCAATCGTTCTTTCACTGAACTCCCAGTGTCGTCCCTCCTTCCGAGAATAGTCAATCACCTTCAAGCTCTTCGCCTCAAACTTGAGACTGAGGCCCAAGTTGTTCTTCGAAGAGTCGGAAGTTAACACCATAAAACTAGACGTAATCTTGGACACTGCTCGGCCGGAAATACGAAGCATGTTGGCAGCTTTAAAGGAGGGATAGTACTGTTGAGAAACGCGATTCTGCACAATCGCTTTGAACTTGTCGTTCTCCGTTTTATCTGAGGGGAAGAACTATTTGCGACCTGTTAAGTCAAAGAACTGAACGATGATGCATTGTCACGCACAGCAAGAATGACGGATAGGGTCTCGTTGGTAGCGTTTGCCACTTGGGCTGCGACCCCATATGCATGTTCCCCCAGGAAGAAAATCTTGCAGCCCTCTGGAAACTCCTCAGACAACGGTGGTGGATCCTTTTCGAGGAAACGCGGATCTTCAGAGGCCACTTGCGAGATCACCATTTGAACCGCCTGTTCGATCTCCTTGTCTGGACCTTCATAGTCCTTGACAAAGGCTCCTGTCTCTAGGCGTTTCATGCCTATTATGCCGATGAGTGTCACAATCATGTCCATATAGAGGAAGCTCACCTTTCAAGGGTCGCACATGAACGAGCACGTCTACATCGCCAGTGATAACTCCACACTTTTTCGAATACATCTGCTCAATCCGCTCCGCTTTCATCTTCCAATGGCTAAGGCCTTGCGGTGCATGTGGGTTTGCGATGATCTTTGGCGCACTCCCTGGTATGACCACTACCTCTTCGTATTTGAACAACGAATCTGAAACAGCGACAACGCGTCCTTCTTGCAGGAAAGGCCAACCGACAAAAGTACGTTTTCCCACCATTTCCTTGGCAATTTCCTCCGACTTGCGATTCTCGTGTGGGTTCTGGATATGCACTACCATCGACTTGTTACGGCTCTCTGATCCATGAACAGTCACACCATGGAATCCTAACGAAGCCGCGTATGGTAGTGTGTCAAGAGATGGGAATCCAGCGAGTGATTCTGCACCGAGAAAAACACCATCGCATAAACCAGGGACGAGATGAAGGCCATCAAGTGTAGGAAGGTCGAAAGGCTCCGTCACACACGTGCAGCGATGTATGGGGGGGAAGAAGTTTGGCAGAGAGGACGGGTATACAGTCGGCTCTCCAGTACTGAACGAGAATTTGGTGCTGGTTCCAAAGGTGTTACGTCGTTTCTCCTCGGCGGTTAGGCGATGTTCACGAGCTAGAAATGGCGGGGAACTGAGACGAATCGTGCGCAGGTGAAAAGAGAAAAGCGCGTACATGCCATGGCTCTGAGAAGCCTCTCTTCATCGATGAAGGGGATTTTGACGACTGCTTCCCACTCTTGCTTCTTCCCGTTTAGATCTTGCTCAAACTCCAGGGGATAAAAGCTCAAGATGAGAGAGTTTGGATCGAACATCAAATCCTAAGATACTACTGTAAGAATAGTCGCTACTGCGGGCGAAACACATAATACCTGATACGCAAGCGGTATAAGGTCCTTGCTCGCCGCGGGCAAGACACCCATTAACTGCTCAAATGGACGGAAGGGCTTCCCAAGGTCGAACTCGAACCCCATGTCTTCCAAACCTAGGTCTTTCGAAACAAATGAGTAATTGTACTGGCGGGGGTTAACAATGGGCACACCTGAAATGCGAGGGGCATAATGGTAGTTGTAGAACCAACCCCAAGAAGCAACGCCACTGTAGTAATAATGCATTACCCACTGCAGGCCTTCAGCATACCTGAATATCAAGGCTCTCTTTTGCTCTGGATTGTCATACGATATATTCAGCTTCTCCTATTCACAGAACAGTGATGAGTTATAATAACGAATGCGCATCCGTACGACCCACCTTGTAATACCCGCGCTTCCACTCGTCCATCTTATCATTGACAAATTTCTCGTGTCGGGCATCAAATCCCCCACCTTCATCATCATCCTTCACGGGGGCCTTCTCATACTTCTTCAACACACGATCGATAGCTAACTGACTCTCTTCCTCCTCCTCGGAAACATCTTCCCATTGTCCATCATCTTCGCCTGCATCGGGTTCAGATCCAGGCTCAGGCATGGACTCATCCATCGAACCTGGGAGGCGCCACGTAACGAGATTCTGGTCCTCCTCCTCATATTCATCCCAAGTAACGGATAGATGCAAGTCAGTGCTGAGAGTCGAAATAAAATTGCGATCTCGGGAAGGGAAGGTGTTCGGCATGGTGAGCGATGTATTGATGCTCGGCCGTTTCCCTCGGTTATCCGTCACAAACGTCTTCACCTTGTCATATATTTCTCGCTGTGCTCGCGTTAAAACTGATACGAAAAATGACTGTCATTAGTATCTTATTGAGGCAGGTATGGAGAACAACAAACCAAGACCAGTGCGCTTACGCGCCATCTCCGTCTCGAGCGCATGTTTGCTCTGTTTACCCTTGAACCAGTTGGCGTCGGCGTATTCTTTCTCGAAAATCTCACGTTCCCAGATCCTCATCTCATCAAGCACCACCTGAAGACGCTTCATGTTAATCGTACCGCTCTCGTTGATATAGCCATCTGAGAAATATGACATGAGCAAAGATGATATGAGAAACAGGATTAAGCCCACCGAGTGAAGGCAGAACCTTCTTATACACATCGAATAGTCTTTCCAACCCGTTCTCGTGGATATGTAGATCGGGAAGGTTGGGTAAGAAATCATTTCCGACGAATACGGCGAGAAGTATGAAGTCGTCTATAACACGCTCAAGGCTATAGTCGAACGGCAGAACGGGTTCGATCTCGCGGAATTCCAAGTTCAGGTATTCGCGCATCAAGGAAAGATGTAGAAGATAGAAGGTCTGTGACTCTAAACTGTACATATAGTGAGAAGAGATTCACACAGAACTCAAAGGACGACGTACTTTCCGCCCCCCTTTTTCTTAGAAGACGGCCCAAACTTGACTTCTTCGCGAAGGAGGCAAAAGTGTGGGTCGTGACTAAGCAAACCCAGCATGATCAGGTCAGCGTCCAGACCATACAAACAATGTCGGACGTTTGGATTGTAGTCCAATTGTGCACGCGATAGCCGGATATACTCCATAATCTTGTGTTCCCCTTCCCCAGGGACCTCGTGACCTGAAAGCACAACCTGGATGTCCCTCCAATTCGCATCTTCAGTGATCTTCTTGTTAATGAAGTATCTCAGTTGCTCCGACAGCTTCGCCATGAAGACAGTTCCTGAGAAACATTGGGAGGGATTGAGGTACAACGATATGGGTCACGCACCTGGTGTGATACAATTACTGTCGAATGCTTTCTCGGCGGGAAGCTTCTCTCCCTTGGCCATCGCTTTCTCACGAACTTCTTTTGCTTCTTTCGCCGTGCGGAAACGACGACTACGTTGTTGATTCATCTTGGCCCGCGGGGCAACACCATCCACAGCCATGAAAAAGAGCTTCTTTGGTTTGATCTTCCCAAACAAGAGGTCCACGTATGCAAATATGGATGTGAATATCTGCTCCTCGGATAGTCGAAAATGCGCATCCTCATCATTGGGATGCGAGCCTGTGGACGGGCATTAAAAAGGTAGACTAATGGCCGAGAACAGGAAAGCATACAGTTGTGTATGATTCCATTGAAGTCGAGGTACAAGTTATCTGAACAACGAGTTAGCAAGACATGGAACGTTGGAATGGCTCGAATTCCATCACCGAATTCTGGAATCTTGTTCTCCTGAATCAGCTGAGACGTTAATGGGTACCGCTCACTGTGCATTCATTCAGACCATATGATTCGCGTTTGGCAAAAAAAATGACAACTCACGAAATATAGCGGAAGAACTAGAGGCCATACAAAGATTACTGCCCCGTATCAACCATTCTGGACCATTTACGCACCTTTGGAATACCTTGCGGAGGAATGAATATAAGAAACCGTTCTGAAACGCCTGGTGGACGTGAACTCACCCATAATGCACGAAAAGATCAACAGTAAAGATACAGACAATAGCAAAATGAGTGGGCAGGCACCGACCAGCACACCTCCGCAAGCTGGCGTGGAAAGTTTCACAGCCACATGTTCGCGGAGTCCCATTTGGTAATCAATTAATCAAGCCTCCCTCTCAGAGGCTAGCTCGAATAACACGACAGTCACTGGACACCGAGCTCATATTCAGCACGACCCAAGGTACTATCGGGTCGTATTTGCCCAAAAACGCGAGTTGCTCTATATAATCTCTTTAGGGCCAGTGTCACAAGGGTGCTCGAAGCCCTTGCAGATCATCCACTTCACACGATGATCTGCGTGCCATTGCACCAGTACATCCTTCTGGCAAGTTGTACGCGGACAACTTTTAGGACGATTTCATAACAGAAATATCGAGCCAGAACTTCGTGCGTCGATCTGGGTTCTCATGGCACCCCACGCGTGGACGGATGGCACCGTTGAGGTTGCCGAGGTACGTCCATGTGGGAGTCTCATTCCTTACCGATACCCATCGCTTCATCCTCACCGCGCGGAACGCCCTTCAATATCCCGGTCGCTGCGAACGGGGATCATTGGAAACGACTACCTTGCATCGCGTTCGGATTTATAGCAGCACACCGTGGTGAATCTCTGGGGAATGTAACTCAAACACCTAGAGCAGACGGCCAATCGACCACAGTCCAAACGTCAATGATATGCAAGGCAAGGCTTGACAGTGAGCAGGCCGCAGATCTCACAGGGGTGTGGCACTAGATCTGTTTGACCCGCTTGCTTCTGTATTCCCGAGTAGAACGGAAGTACATAGATGAACATCTCTCAGTTCTGGACTGCAGCCGAGTTTTTCGACCAATGTGGACGTTAGAGAAACGTGCAGCGCCGCAAGAGCTTGTGTGATTTGAATCACCGTACCAGGATACCAGGATCACTCGCGATCGATATAAAAGCAACATCGAACAAGGCTCAAGGTGAATGCAAACGGTCGGAGAGATCATTCATAAGGTTTGTCGAAACGTGAATGAAAATCACCAAAAAGTGTGGTTCAGCCCAGGATCGAACTGGGAACCTTCTGTGTGTGAGACAGAAATCATAACCATTAGACCACTGAACCTATACTGTGATTATCGCGCTTGATCCTTCCAAGCTGGACCCGAAACCCATGGACGGACTCTGATCATAGCAAAGTGTCGAAAAACATCAGAAAGAAGACTATATCGTGCTTCATTTCATTCCTCTCTCCGGACCAAAGAAGTTCAACAATCCCCCGCGGGCCCCACGCTTGGAAGCTCCTCCTCTGGGCTTTGGAGCGTTTGCTTTGGGCTTCCCAAGACTGTCTTCCTTAGCCATCACCTTCGGTTTCGCCTCCTCGACCTTGGGCTCCGAGATTCTCTTCGTTTCTCTTGCCTTGCCCTTGCCCTTGGGCTTGGGCTTTATCTCTGCTTCTTCCTCTTCCTCAACAGACTCGTACGACGAATAGTCTTCTGTCTCTACAGTGCAGTGTCAAGCAGCATCCTCGTGAAGTTTCACAGGACGACGTACGCATATACCCCTTGGCATCCGTCGTCATCCGACTTCTAACGACGCGCCGTTTCTTCACTCCGTTACGGCCAACAGGGAGGACCTTGCGTGATTTCCTCTTTTTCTGTACTACAGGCATGTGATCAGATTCTTCATCTTCGCTGGTAGCAGGCGGCGCTGTCCCTGCTTTCTCGGGCTCGTTCCCTGCTTCTGACTCTTCCTCCTCCTCACGCATAGCAAGGATCTTGCCAGCTCTAGACACGCGATCGACTTGTTCTACTCACTGATCAACTACGACTCGACGGTGTTGAGTGGAAGAACACACCATCGTCGATATCCATCATGGCTCGCAGGCTCATCTCGGAATCCGACGTTACGGCACTCTTTCTTTTGGGGCGTCGCTGGCCTAGCATGCGAAGTTTGCCATCATCATCGTCATCATCGTCTGAATACTCCACCTCCTTCTTGACAGATGGACCGGCGGCATTACTTGATTTGGTTTTCGCTAAGAGCGACTCGGGCTCGGACTCAGACTCTAGATCTGTGACAACGTGGGGTTTTCTCTTTATCCCTCGCTGAACATAGCTCAGTTGGACCCTTCACAGAGGAGCGTGAGAGGTACCTGCTGGGCATCACCACTGACGACGCTGCTAGATTCAGATCTGGGCACCGACTTCATCGATCCCAGTCCCAGATTTTTGCTCGCGGAGGAATTCGTGGTAGTGATAATCGAATCGGGGTCTGGCTTGGGTTTCTTTTCTTCCTTTGTCTTCTCCGCGACTGACTCTTTTCCTTTAGTCTTTGCCTTACTCCAGTCTAGTTTGCCTGAAGGCTTCGGTCTGTCTTTATACTCAGGTTTAGGCTGCGCCGTCGTCGCGGAAACCTGTTCTTTCTTTTCCGAAACGGAAGTCTTGCCTTTCATCGTTTGCTGTCCTGTCCCAGTAGGAGCCATAGGTCTTGGTGCCGCTTTGGTAGGTATATCCAAGGTTCTTTTAGACGAGGATGCTGCACTCTGATAAGAAACACCGGCCTTGAGCTACAAAGACGTCAATGAGGAACATATGCCAGGAGAGGCGTCCGCACCAACCGACCTTTACATGAGACCCCGTGATCTTCCCGCAAACCGAGAAAGATGCTAACCCGCCTTTGGCGTCCGCTTGCTGAACTTTGAAGCTCGGAGTGCAGACGAGTCCCGCATCCTGCGCTTGTCGGTCAACTTGTCAAAAATGGATCGACAATACGCATATACGCACCCCGAGCCGCGACGGAGATAGACTGTATATATGCACTGAATGTATGCGAGAAAACAGTGACCTGGCATCTAGACGGAGAGTCGGAATGAGTATGAACCAATCTGTGTGGACGAGATACGCACCATCGAGCATACGCGCGTCCACGAGCAGTACCTTGCTCTGGTGTACCACGTCCATCTCCTCTCGATCCTCCTCAAACTCCAGATCTATATCCATGGTAGAGTCGGACTGTTGCGTCTCCGAGTGGGGGCGGACCATCAGCGCAGGTACCTCTCCAGAGACGAGGTACGTAGGCACGGCTGGAACGTCCGTCTCGCGTACGGCGTCGTAGTAGTGTTGTAACTCGCTTTTCCAGACAGGATCAGAGAGGGAACGGCAGTGCGAGCATCCACTCAAGAGAGGACTCACTTCTTGGCATCGTTGACGTGAATCCCGATCTCGCGGCTGAGTGACCTGAAGGTGACCTGGAGTAACCCCGTAGGTGAGAAGATGCCACGTCGTTATTGCGAGACGGAGAAGAGCGTACGATGTTGCGCTTGACGGAGAGCTCTTTGTCGAGGAAGTCTCTGGCGTTTTTTGTGGTCATCACGAACAAGATGAAGTGATTGTGTTCGTCCTAGTGCTCGACGCGTCTGTGGCACCCATTTGAATATTCTCCCAGGCTCAAGTGGCATACATGCCAGCTACTACAAAACCGAATCTCAAGATAATATCTCTTCCACACAAAAGATACCAACACCAACTACACAGCAAAAAATAAGAGACCTAGGAAACCATAACAACACCTGCAGTGGCAGTACTGGGCGTTTTCCCTCGTGCGCCACGCACGGAAAGTGCATCCAGAAAACATCTCCAGCGTTCATCAGAAATCTTCACCCCGTCAAGTTCAGCCAGCTGCATCCGAGTCGGACGATGTGCATGGAAGGCGATCAGATACTCGGATAAGTCGTCCCATTGTCTAATCTCCAGTGTGTTGTTTCCCGGCTTCATCCGTGACGATATGTCGACACATTGATCGGGGGTTAGCTACAATAAACGAAAAGTGGGTTATAAGATCACGCTGCGAAGATGAACCAGACACGTACGAAGAGCGGGGGAGACAGTGGGATAATGGTCTGTTTCGCCTCGTCGTTGATGTGCAAGGACAACCGATTTGAACATGGCCAAGAGCATGATGATCGCGATGTCATTTCTTCAATGCTGCGTTCGTCACTCTCCGGCTTGATCCTATCAAATAGTTCCGGGAGGCGATAGCACGCTAATGAGATGCAAACTCCCTGAGATGCTTCGCTGCGTGATAACACAATGTCAAGTTCGTTCAACGCCAGGATACTGCCACGTACGATGGTTCAAATTTCCTGTTTACCCACTTGGATATTTTGGAGAAACTGGTTTCGTTCAGGCTGATGTCGATCGTATGAGTATAAGTGAGTGGTTTCCCCTGTGAGCTGTGAATGACGGTCATCTCGTTATCGAATCGCCGTTGAATGATATCCATTTCCCATCGTTGGGGCTGACCGAGCGATATTTGTGGGATTCTGAAATTCAAGTTCAGAGGTGGTTGCAAGGCATTCACGAGAGGTGGGAGGATTGGACTCCGGAGTTGTAACATCTGGGGAGATGGTGGAGGAGTCGATTCTGATTTGCTAGGGGGTTCTGGTGAGAGGATCTCAGAACCTAAATCTGAAATGGATATATCCATTGAGTCCATCCCATCTAACGTGGTTTCGGGAGGCGGTGCAGGCGGATGAGCGGATATACGAGATTCACCGTTGAGAAGTGGAGCTTCGACCAAGGGAGATTGACCGTCTGTCTGCAGTATCTTTGGTCCAGTGGTAGGTTCATTCGAGGACGTAGGAACTAGTTGTAGCTCTGGGGATGGTAAATCCTCAAGGCGCGAAACTTGCTGTACGTCATGAGCTTCCGGTATTGCCGTGGAACGAACATCAGGGTTCACCATTCCGGGCGATGGATTTTGTTCATCAACGTCCATCTGGACGGAAACCTCTTCAGCACTGTCGAAAGGTCCGGCCTTCTCAGCCGATAGCTCTAAAGGAGGTAATGCAGAGGCAGAGACGCCAGATTCCACTTCCTGTGTAGCATCGAGGGGAATCCGGCGAGGGAGGCTGCGTGACGGCACCATACGAGCCGTCTTCTTCTTTAGCAGCAACGGTGACAGTCTGGGAATATGTGACGTGTCAGACGCATGTGCCTGCGAGGACTCACCAGCCATGGACGAGGGCGCGCCAGGACTTTCATGCACTACTGTGATACCCTGATTGGATTTAAACCAATCAAGATCCCGAGCTATCAGCTCTTCTGAAAGCTCGGCTCTCCGTGCACGTTTGGGCTGGGGCTTCGAGGACATCGTTGGAGGGATGTTTTCGCCAAGTTCCTGTGGGGTATCCGTAGTAGGGGAAGCGAGAGACGGAATTGCCTTGATTTGGCCCGACGACACTACCTCAGGATCACGCACTCGAGGTATATCGTCGTGAACGGACCCATCGGGAATCGTTTTTACAGCGCTCGTTACTGAAGGGGGAGGTTGAGTTTGCCACATTGACCCTTGAGGGCCGGATACGGGAGACATTGTAGGTTGCGGATGAACCGGGGAAGCGAGTGCGAGAGACGAAATGCTGATGAGATTGAAATTTCATGCACAGATACCGTTGTGTGAATCTGGTTGATTGGGAGTCGCCAAAGAAGGACCTACTCAGCAGTAAAAGTTCCTTGAGGCAGCGCACTACCGTGGGTAGAGCTTGTGGACACTCTGGAAAGGGAGACCTTCGTATCGAGGATTACGCGTTGTAGTCTCGCTATAGGGGGTGATCAAACAGAGATAGACTCGGCTGGAAGAAATTTACACTGTTCATTCTCGAGAAACAGATGTCTGAATGGAAATATTGCTTGAACAAGCTGTCGCAGATGTTCTGCAAGTTCCGCAGTGGCGGAGTGGTGCGCGAATGTATCCATGAAAGCCGAAAGCGCAATCTAGAAACCGAAAGAGAGAAACGGTGTTCGTTAACGATCAATCGCTCTAGGCAGAGGCTGATATCCTACCTCGAGAAGCTCGATAATCTAGTATATTAGGCGATTGGTATGATTTGCGTGGCTGTGAAGTAGCTTCTTACCTTGGGACGAGCGGCTGCATAGTATGCCTTTTCTGAACCTAACCAGACAGCGAGTTTGCGAGCCGTGTTGGCAAAGTCCCCAGCATCCCCGGATGCTAGCTTCTTCGCGAAAATCGGAAAGATCTTTTCGTTCGAGCTAATGGCTGCACCGTGGGCTGTCTTCATAGCCTCAAAGTCGGGAGTGAGACCCAGAGAAGGGAACCCTTCGAAAAAGACGATCAGATGAATTACAAAGGTTCTACTATCAACGGCACTTGCCACCTTGGGCGGCGCCCTCCATGTTGGTTTTGAGGTAATTGCGTAGAAGCGCATCACGTGGCAGTACCAGGAACACTTGTCGCCGCGTGTCGGCCTGTTGGGCGATACCAGCGAACGTCTCACGCGCGATGCCACCACTGGATAAGTGTAAAAACACTCGTTTTTGTCAAACTGTGAATCTTTGAGCTGACAGGTTTGTGGTAGCACTTGACAGGTCGGATCCTAGTTGAAAAAATTGGCTCTTTGAAATACTTACGGTTATGTAAGTACTTGTAGCTTGCCTTGGATCCGGACAGATTTCACAAAACCGTGCGTCCTTCTGGCTAAACTTCCATCATCCGCAGGCTTGTCTTCCGGTCCACGAATTGGACGACGTTACTGAGATTGCAGTGAGACTGCACTAATAAATCCCACCCGGACCACCAGGGCTTTTTCTAAGACCTGATGAATCATTGCCTAGCCTCGAGCGCGAAGAATGAACAAGCCACTGGGGTAGACTGCCCGACCAGAGCAATTTAATGGAGCATGCAACCCGGCCTTGTATTTCCCAGCTGTCCTTCCATCAGGTACCTCAGAGTATCCGTCCATTTCATTTTCTACCTTCCCACTGAATGTGAACAGGGCCAGCTACATTTCATGCCAGAGACTACGTTTTCCCCGTGTAGTTGTCAATGTTGAACTGTCAACTCCATTACTCATGGTTTGTCTATTGTTCCTAAGTCCAGCTGATGATCGCAGATATCCAGCCGGTATGCACGTGTACACAAACTGTGCGCCAACCATCGACCTTCCTCGCTGGACTTGTCTGATGCGCCTTCTTATAAATATTTACCGCTCTCGTATGACAATCAGAGACTAAACGTTTGCGGTGCATCTGCGCCAGCCGCTTCACAACCACTCGACCGTCGCAGGCGGCTTGGAGGAGATATCGTAGGTGACGCGGTTCACACCCTTCACTTCGTTCGTGATGCGCGAGGAAATCCGCTTCAGGACCTCGGCCGGGAAAACATACCTGTGTACCAAAACACAACAAGCGAGGGGGTACCATATTCGCGTCATTGGCTGGCAGCGACAGACAAAGAATCGACCCACCAATCAGCTGTCATGAAATCCTCAGATTGCACCGCACGCAGCGCAATTACCTTGGTTTAGGGTGTCAGGATACGTATGCGAGAGGCAACCCGACGAGATGGGGCAGTGCGGGCAGCAGACTTACTTGTTCGTAGGTTCGCTTGTCACCCATAACTCCAACTGCCTTGACGGGGAGGAGAACCGCGAATGCCTGGCTGATTTGGTTGTAAAGATTCGCTCTGCGAATCTCTTCGATGTAGATGCTGTCGGCCTGTTGCAGGGTCTTCACTTGTTCGCGCGTGACTGGACCGAGGATTCGGATGGCGAGACCGGGACCTGGGAATGGGTGGCGCTGAACCAGCGGGGCAGGGATCGACAGCAACCGACCCAACGCGCGAACTTCATCTACAACAAAAAAAATCGGTAGTCTGTATACCACAGTTCTAGTAAGTGATATCAACTTACCCTTGAACAGCTCACGCAGGGGCTCGATGAGTTTCAGCTTCATATCCTTCAGCAGCCCACCGACGTTATGGTGTGTCTTGATCGTGGCACTTGGACCCTTGAAGCTGATACTCTCGATAACGTCTGGGTAGAGCGTGCCCTGTAACAGCCATTCGACTCGGCCTTTCGCATCGCCCTCTTGCTTTTCCTCTTCCTCAGCTGCAGCTTCGATCCTGGCAGCCTCCGATTCGAAGACGTTGATGAAGGTGTTTCCGATAATTTTACGCTTCTGTTCTGGGTCTTCCACACCTTCGAGGCGCGAGAGGAAGAGGTCGGATGAGTCGACGACCGTGAGGTTGACACCGAGATCTTTGTTGAGCATTTCGTTGACATGTTTAGCTTCATTGAGACGGAGAACGCCATTGTCAACCATGATGGCATGGAAGCTAGCGATTTGAACAAGTCAGTCAGCTTACTGGTAGGGGTGTACGGACTGTTGCATACCGATCACCAATAGCCTCATGCATGAGCTTGGCTGCGACAGTGCTATCAACGCCTCCGCTGACTGCACCAATGACGCGTCCTTTGGGTCCACAGATATCTCTTATGCGTGAGATCTCTTTTCCGATGAACTCTTCCTTGAAGCACGGATCATGAATTTTACCAAAACCATATGTAATCTCGAAATCATACTGAAGCTTACCATCGTCCAGTTTGGTCTGCATCCACAAATACTGAGGACAAAGCGAGAGATGACTGCCTTTCCTTTCGGGCTATGGGTGACTTCGGGATGGAATTGGATGCCATAGATGGGCTTCGTGTCGTGAGCGATGGCGGCAAATGGAGCATTTTGTGTGCCACCGATGACATGGAAGTCCTTGGGAAGCTCCTGGAGTTGATCTCCATGGGACATCCAGACCTGGTAAGCCGAACCCATGCTAATGATAAGAGAGTGATGTCATGTTCGAGCAGAAGATGCCCACCTGCATCTCATTACCTAGGTCCTCGAAAAGAGCATTGACAGAGCCCTGGCCGGACTGGGTAATCTGAACGGTTGCGTGGCCGTACTCGCGATGATCACACGTCGCGACTTGACCTTTGAGGATCCACGCAATTTCCTGTCAAATATCGTTGGGCACAACAGTGAGGCGTACATGTGCGGTCTGATTGCAAGCAAATACAAACCTGCAATCCATAGCAGATGCCAAGGATCGGGATATCAAGTTCGAAAATCGCAGGATCAGCATGTGGGGCGTCAGAATCGTACACCGAGTATGGTGATCCAGAGAGAATGATGCCTGTGGCAAATCCCCGATTGAGTATTTTTACCGCGGATGTGGGAAGACACGATCAAGCGTACCTTTAGGCTTGAAATGGACATCTTTGAGAAGCGTTGTACAAGGCATCAACTCTGCGTAGACTTTCAACTCGCGACATCTCCTCGTGATGAGATGGCTATACTGCAGAGGTGATGGGGGGAATGAATACAAGATTGGCGTATGGTCACCAAAGATAAGGATGGACGGTTCCAGACCTGCGAACCGAAATCCAGGATCAGAATGGTGTCGAACTGGTCGTGAATTTCTGCCATCCTGTACTAATCGACGGTCGTTGGAAGAGCGGTGACCGATTTCCTATCGACGAAGCACTTTCATCGATTTTTAGGGACGAGGCACAATTATGTAAGCATCTCTTTACAGTAACATGAAACGACAAGCGCTGAGATTACACCGTGACGTATGTACAGATATGCTTGCTCAGGTACATCCCACTCGGTGCTTCACCCAACGCCTATCAAGCTACGGATGTACTCTCCCTGGAATTCCCAGCCATGGATAAGATAGATCAAGAGCACTCCGGACGAATTGGCGAGGAGAACGTCGAATGCAGACTCCAGGTAAGTATTGTCAACGTTGGTGATCTCGTTGACGACCACTTGCCCCCTATCAAATACTGCCAACGCCCTCGCCTCGATCGGCTGTCTCTGCGGCGCGCCGATCCGCTAGTCTCGAGCCGTTCTCTCTGTTGTCGGGATTTTCCGCGCTCCATATGCTTCCCGTATTCACCCGAAATTGCTATGACGCGGCTCGAGACCAAGTATGCATCCGCCCGATATCCGAAAATGCCGATTGTGGTATTGTCAACCGCGCCTTGTCCGGATCCGAGTCGAAACACCTGATGCTGAGCATCAGCTCATCCATGAGGGTGATCGACCTTTGCGGTGAGGGTAAATTAAGCGCGTCGAGCGTCGACTCCAAGGGGATTATGGATTGGGTTGACACCATCTGATATGCTTGCCACGACGTGCTAACTCAAGGTGCGCCGGGACGAGGGTAACAATCAAACATCGGTCGCTCGCAAAGCATTCGAGGATGTATATCTGAATTTCTCGCATTGGGTATGCATGGATGCGAACATCGCTGGATCGAAGGAAGAAAATGAGTTGGGGTCTGTGTTTCGAATTCCTTTTTCATAACTTGACGTCGAGTCTGATGATCCACAGCATGTAGCTTGGACAAGTGGACCCTACGCCGCTGGCAGGGGACCAGCGCGGTGCAGTGTTGTCACCAACAACCTCTCATCGACAAGGTGATACCGATCTATTTCAAGGGCGGGCCCGAAAAGGCGTCAGCGGAATCGCGAATGTCACAGATTTTCATGTCTGACAAGTCGAAGAGTTCTAAGGACGCTTTGCACACCATTATCCGCAGAAGTAAATATCTGGGCAGAGCAGGCGGAAAACACGACCCGGAATCGCTTCCTTACACCGCGGCCTTGGCTGACCTTGGTCAACCAGCATCATTCTCCGCTACCTTCCCTGAGCGGGCCGTTGATGATCGGTGTCTGCGTGTCCATGCCGCTGGTGTCGATAAGACCACCTATCCATTTTTGACGAACCGCTCGTCCATCATGCAGACTCTCCAAAACCTTGTGCACCTGCAGCAGATACCCGAAACAGAAGGGCCTTACACGGAACACCTGAACGCGCAAGTGAAGTTGAGCAGTACGGCAATTCCTGAACATATGGGATATCATTCATTGTTTCTGGGATCGTAACAACATTAGTGTATGTACTGTGACTGAGGATGAATTTCTGACTTGAATCACTATCATTTCTTCGGAGATCCCACATGCACATGGAAGTCACATACGGAGGGTTCGAATCTCAATCAAAATATTTCCTCGAGAATCGAGACCTCCGTATATGAGGCTCTAGATGGGGGGTGTAGCTTGCAAGGTTCGGGGCAATTTTTGACTCGGTCATTCTCTTCAATGGCTCCGATACGGCAGATATAGAATGACTTGGGTCGAATGCTAAATTCAGTTGAGGTTAGGTATGCGTGAAATCTGATGACATAGATGTCCGAGTCAGCGTGAAAATTTGACGACGTTCAAAATGGCCCACCACCAGCAACGAGCAGGAACCCCCCCCCGGGCACTACGTAGAGATGATTGTATTCTGCAAAGTTTTGGATATTTACCTTGAAAGAAGACGGATGTATTGCTGGTAATCCATAGGTACCGTCTGCAATATGCGGGTCAAGCACTGACGGGGTGATGAATAATCCGTGGGTGAGTACTTGAGTGGCGATCGTTCATTTTATACTGTTTCCGGGAGACAACAATACGGAGAGGCAGGCTGTGTCCCTTATCTCTGGTTGTCAGCATACATTTTGTCACCTGTCAGTGCCTTGCCAGCCTGCGCTGTCCAACGCAACTGTCGATATCGCTGTGGCAGGTGAGATCACGACATGGAGGGTACAACAAAGAGTGAGCAAGTTGGTGGCGAGCACCATCGATCGCATGAAGCTTCGCCGCCTGGACTTGTATGCTATCCCACAGCGACGCTGCTATAACCGATTCGTCGCTTGCCCAACTTGAAGGTCAGTTGTCGCCCTCACGAGACAATTGGGAATGTATACCCAAACCTTCGTACCTCTTTGAAACACGCGCTTGGGTTCCACATGCCGAGGTTTGACAAGCCTTCTATAGCAAACGCTGGGATAATCTTACTCGCGACTCACGGGCTCAAGGCCAAGTTCGGACGAACACCGGCTTATATCGTGCCTCCCGTTCGAAATGGGTGTCTGAGTCACGATTCCCCACTTGATGAGGCCAAATGGTGTTTAAACAAATGGACGACGAAGCCAGGTGGTCAAATGGAGAATTCTGTTGCCCTTGCGATTGGGATGCGCATCATGGAGTACCAAGTCAGAGGCATGCATTGAGCGTTTCTATGTTGTACGGGAGGTCGAGAAGACAATGAATTGCACAGGAGAGACAAAGAAGGCCTGAGACTCAGTATCATGGTAGTAGTCAAGGTCCTAGTTCTGACCCTAAATGGACGCTGGGAAAGTGCCGCTGAGTCAGCCTAAACCCGCTCGGCAAAAATGCCCTGTGGCTGGACAAGTATTCGTATACGTTGTTCACTCATCCACTCCGAGTCGGAGCGCAAGTTCTTCCATCTGGGTGTGGAGGTCGTCTGCCTTCCAATGCCCTTCGCACGTAGCTTTCGTGCCAGCACCGCGTCCCGTGCGCGCCAGTTGGCTTCTAGACAGCCAACACCAGTGCACACGATCCCATTTCGACCCACAGTCTCGCTAGGTTCTCTGATTGCAAACCAATTAGCCGGCCAAAGGTCCTTTACATCTTCAAGACCTTCATCTGCGCGGTCTTCACCGCTTCTGCACTACCCACGCTGGTCGAACAACAAGTCGGACGACCCCGCTGACGTTGCCGACCCAGAGGAGTCCGAAGCCGCCGAGACGACGGGAAAGACGAGTGATGACAATGTACGCATGGAAAGTCCGCAGGATGAGGATCCCGCAGGTTCTTCAGCCAGTTCACCTCCCTCCTCCTCGAGTGGGGACAACAGTGATCCAGCCGATAGCCAGCCTCCCCCACCTCAACGGACTCCCACGCCGAGTTCAATAGCTAAACAGTCCGTCCCAGGAATATATCCACAGGTCCTTGCTCTCCCTATCGCTCGACGCCCTCTCTTTCCCGGCTTTTACAAGGCTGTTGTCGTTCGCAATCCTGCCGTAGTTGCTGCCATTAAGGAGATGATGAAGCGTGGACAACCCTACCTCGGTGCTTTCCTTCTCAAGGACGAGAATGCGGATAGCGATGTCATTACGGATATTAGTTCGGTACACCCCGTCGGCGTTTTCGCTCAGATCACGAGCGTATTTTCCGCGACTACTGGTTCGGGCGAAGAAAAGGAAGAAGGTCTTACGGCTGTCTTGTATCCTCACAGGCGGATAGAGATATCGGAATTACTCAAGGCTGGAGAACACCCACCGCTCGCTAATGTTGCACCGGAAGATGCACAAACTGTTACACCGCCAGAGACACCGCCCCCGACCCCGTCACCTGAGTACGCCAAAGGCGAGGTCTCCAAGATTCCTGGTAAATTCAAAAATAGTTTTGTCCCCATTACACATTGTAAGTTTGATATGTCAACAGGTCCGGTACAGACGTCGTTCTTGCATAACCATGCCATCTCGATTGTTCAGGTCGAGAACCTCCCCACCCAACCCTACAACAAAGACGACCAATATATCCGCGCCTTTATGTCCGAAATCGTCACCGTGTTCAAGGACATCGCCCAACTCAACCCACTCTTCCGCGATCAGATTACCAATTTCTCAATCAACCAAGTCGCTTCGAATGTCTTTGACGAGCCCGATAAGCTTGCAGACTTCGCAGCGGCTGTGTCAAGTGGGGAGGTTGGTGAGCTCCAGGCCGTTTTGGAGAGTCTCACCGTGGAGGACCGTCTGCGAAAAGCGCTCTTGGTGCTCAAGAAAGAACTTATCAACGCTCAGTTGCAGAGTAAACTCTCTCGCGACGTCGATAGCAAGATTGCCAAGAGACAGCGCGAGTATTACTTGATGGAACAGCTAAAGGGCATCAAGAAGGAACTTGGTATGGAGTCGGACGGCAAGGACAAGCTCATCGAAAAGTTCAAGGAGCGAGCCGCTGTGTTGAAAATGCCCGAGGGTGTTCGAAAGGTCTTCGATGAGGAACTGAATAAACTTATGGGCTTGGAACCTGCGGCTTCGGAGGCGAACGTGACTCGCAACTATCTTGAATGGCTCACTCAGGTCGGTTTTCCCTTCTTACGTACCGTTCATATATTCATATATCTTTCTAGATCCCTTGGGGTCAGCATTCTTCGGAGAACTACTCTATCACGCATGCCCAGAAGGTCCTTGACGAAGATCATTACGGCCTCAAGGATGTCAAAGACCGTATCCTCGAGTTCCTTGCTGTTGGTAAGCTCCGCGGGACGGTCGAGGGCAAGATCATCTGCCTAGTCGGTCCTCCCGGTGTCGGGAAAACTTCTATCGGCAAATCCATTGCACGTGCATTAAATAGACAATTCTTCCGGTTCTCGGTCGGTGGCTTAACTGACGTCGCTGAGATCAAAGGCCATCGGAGGACATACGTCGGTGCGCTCCCTGGAAAGATCATTCAAGCCTTGAAGAGGGTCGGCACGGAGAATCCTTTAGTGTTAATCGACGAGGTGGACAAGATCGGAAGGGGAATCAATGGAGATCCTGCGAGCGCGCTGTTGGAGATGTTGGATCCTGAACAGAACAATGGGTTCTTAGACCATTAGTACGTGTTGGTTTCCCGTTCCCTGATGTTGAATGGTGAGTTGACCCGACACATAAAGTATGGATGTTCCCGTCGATCTGTCCCGTGTTCTCTTCGTTTGCACCGGTGAGTGGCCACGGTATTTTCTTTGCGAGAATTTGCGCTTACAGATGCGGTTACAGCGAATACTCTTGATACTATACCCGCTCCATTGCTTGATCGAATGGAGGTCCTCGAAGTTAGTGGCTACGTCTCGGAGGAGAAATGCGTCATTGCGGAGAAATACCTCGGCCCTCAAGCAAAGGAAGCCTCTGGCCTTAAAGACGCAGACGTCCTCCTCGACCCATCCACTGTAGATGTGCTCATCAAGTATTACTGCCGCGAGAGTGGTGTGCGAAATTTGAAGAAGCACATCGACAAGGTATGATTTTACGGGGACTTCTTGGGGGGATGTCTGATTGTCCCTCGGGAATGGTTCACAGATATACCGGAAAGCGGCGCTTAAGCTGATCCTTGATCTTGGCGAGGACGTCTTCCCCGAACCGACACCAAACCCCAAAGTATCTACTGCGGAATCGCGGACCGTAGAGTCCAAAGAGCCACAACCAAATGAATCGAACGAGACGTCTACCGAAACCTCGACTCATGAATCATCGGAGCGCAAAACCGTGACGACTCAAGAGCGCCAACCACTCAGAGTCCCTGAACACATCCATGTCAGGATCACTCCGGAAAACCTCAAAGGTTATGTCGGCCCCCCTGTCTACCACAAAGATAGGATGTACGTTGCTCCTCCTCCACCTGGTGTTAGTACGGGCCTGGGGTATTTGGGCAATGGGTCAGGCGCTGTCATGCCCGTCGAAGCCACGGTAAGCACTTGGCCGGTATTTGCGCACCAACTTGAGCTCACGCGCGGCATTAGAGCATGCCAGGCAAAGGTGGCTTGCAGCTGACTGGAAAGCTTGGCGAAGTCATCCGAGAAAGCGCGCAGATCGGCTTGAGCTGGGTCAAAGCACACGCGTACGAACTCGGGATAACCACATCGCCGGACGAGCAATTCTTGACCGATCGCGACATTCATGTGCATATGCCCGAGGGAAGCATCGGAAAGGAGGGGCCGAGCGCCGGGACCGCTATCTTGTCTGCTTTTGTCTCACTGTTTACCAAGACCCAGATAAGTCCTGACATTGGTGAGCATTTACTTGGTTGCTTGGACGTAGTCGTGTGTTCTGACGTGCGCGCCCTGTGGTAGCGATGACCGGCGAAATCTCCCTCGTGGGTCAAGTTCTCCCTGTTGGTGGGCTGAAGGAGAAGATCCTCGCGGCACACCGAGCTGGGATCAAGACGATCCTCGCACCTGCCGCCAACCGCGCTGATATTGAGGAGAACGTCCCAGAGAGCGTCAAGACCGGGATCCGCTTTGTGTACGTGGAGGATGTGAGGGAGGTATTGCACGAGGTATTCAAAAGCGAGACTGTCGCTGAGCGGTGGAAAGACACGCTGTCGATATGAAGGCCCGGAGCGACCCGAGGGCTGAGGATGTGGTGCATGGGAATAACGTTACCTTAATCATGCTAATCTGCAGGGAATCTCGGTCCCTCGACGGTTTTTCTGGGCTGAGCGCGGCTCGGGATGGTGGGCATTCGACTCGGATGGATATTTGCACGCTGCATCGTCGGAACATGCACGCGCATTTTCCTGACCCTCTTTATTTTTTTTCACGCAACGATGGTGGCATTTCTGGACGTCGTTTTGCATGGCATACAATAGAGGTTCACGGTCGTTCCTTCCCGTCTCTCTTTTTGCTTTGATATCTATTATCTACATAAACCCTCGACAAACCGATGTATCATAACTATACACTTGTGCAATCCCAGCTCATGATCATGATCACTAACTACTACAATGCGAGATTGTTACGTCGAGGAGGGGAGGATTCTATATTGAGGCAGCTAACATCGAATACATAGTCGACTTGCATCCACACCACCCTCTTCCCGCGGTGTTCCGCCAACGTGTTTAATTTCTTTCACCTCCCGATCCTCTTCCGATCCACGATATTTCTAGTCCCCGACAAGGACGATCTCCCTTCTTCGTTACAGGACCTTTGGTCGTCGTTCTATAGTAGTCAGGCGATTTCCACCGCAGGCATGGGTACCACCAACTAGAACTGATGAACCCGCTGTCGACCGAATCATCTTACGACGGTCGTTCAAACTACAATTGCCACGGATACCTCCGACATCGGCTCATTCGCAACGACGTTCTGTGGAATCCCCAGCTGTCCGAAGGCTGTTGGAGCATCGTCGCCACGGTGAAGGACGCATTGGACTTTGAATCCGTAATAGACTGCAATCTCACCTGAGCGTAAACGTGGCTCGAGTCGAGACGAACAAAGGAAACAACGTACGATCACGTAGCGTCGAAGCCCATTCAGAGGGCCATCTGGTGAGGGGAGGTGTGATTTACCAGATCCTCCCAGGACTCCCGATGGCGCTCGATTAGAGATCGGATGTGATCCTCGTGTGGCGCAGGAATGCTAGTGAATACGTTTAGCCAGAAGAGGGCAGCTGGTTCTAGAGTCTGGTGAGGCTGCCGGATAGCCCCCATCGGCGGGCACGTTGGAATGTATTAGCCAAAGATGATGATTGAGTTGGCTATCTCGGAAGAACGAGGATGTAATTGCTGTGAGCGCGAGCCAGGGACGGAAAGCGCACCTTGGTTGTTCGATTTGCAATTGAGGGGATACGAAGACTGGACAAAAACAGGAGCATTGACGGGGAGCTGAGGGAAACGAGGGTGCATGTAAAACATGGTAATCCAACAGGTAATTGTGGGTCCGACTAGAAGACGAAAAGTGAATGTAGTCGATACGTGACGGTGGAGCGAGAGCATCGAACGATGCATCGAAGCATCGGTGACGTTTTCTTTGTGTGAAACCCCGTGGGTCGAACATGACGTGACTGACCCATATCAGGTTCATGGCTTTGCGCCTCCTTTGCGATCTTCTACATGACGTCTCGTTTCCAGACTTCCGGCGGTCCACGAAGACCGTGTATGCAAAGGAAGCACGACGGGGTAATGCAGATGCCCACCCCACACGTTTCCAAGAAGTGTTGACCCCTCTTGATCGTTCCAGATATTCGGGCATTAGACATCGAAGCGCGCTAGCCACGTTTTCGTGCACAGTTACACCATGTGTTCTCAGGCTTGTACGTCCTGTTGCCTCGAGATTTATGCTAGATTGCCTTGACCAGGATGTGAGTGAGCGAAAGCGGAAATGAACAGCGTACATGAATCCTAATCAATCGGGTCGGTTCTTTAGTGTCTAGCAACCAAGTACCATGGGGCTAAGAATAAGGAACAGGTATGCGCCAGTCTGCAGATACGTCGCTTTGAATCCGCCTTGTTTCCTGGAGGTTTGAAGCCACTGGAACGCTATCATGTGCATGGGGTTCCCATACTGGTCGTTAATGACACGCCCACAGTGCCAGCATTGATATGAATGATTCATGATTCCAATTGGCGCGCAGCTTTAACGTTGACAACTCATGTCGTCAGAGTTCCAGCCAAGAGTACCTACCTTGGTGAAGGACTCCCGTGGTACTGGCGCCACGCCCGGGAACGATTCGGGCCGACTTCATGCTCGGGAATCGCCGGTGTCTCTGGAGGGTTGAACGGCTTAAAACCCTGCAACCGAGGCTGAGTCGAAGCCTCATTGTTCGACTTCATACTCTACGACTTCTGCCAGGAACATATTCAAGTCGAGTTCGGCACTCACCAGCCTCGCGACGTCGCTGCCAGTTCATTCAAGTTTAGTTTCGCTGATGAAACATAAACCTTGCAACGCGCCACACTCTGGATGTGGCAGTCCCACGGTTTTCATGCGTAGTCACCATTGACCTGGCAGGAGCTCATTTGGAGCCGCCGCCGCCGATCTGGAGAGCTTGAAAGGAACGGACGGTGGCGCGTCCACTTCAGTGGTCCTCTCACCCAATGGCACCTATACTATCAGACTGCATTCTCTGCGTGGTTCGTGTACGCTGTCGACTGTCGACTCTGCGGTTGCTCGCGTCACTGGCCTTCCAATCTCCTTGGAGATCTGTACCGGTCTACATGACTGCGAGTTCGGGGCTAATCTGCATCTGATTCCCCACACGCCCCACATTTGACGACGGTTTCAGGAGGATGAAACGAATGGCGGAGCGTGGTCCAATCCGTCGTTTACTTGAATTGCCAATAGCTTTACCTTCCCGACTTCACCTTGGCGTATTTCTGTGTATTTCGAGGGTTCTGTTACCGTCCGACGTCCGGGCATCAGGCTGCACCTGACCACCCATAGAAAGCCTCCACTGATTGATGGCTCCTTTTGGTGGTGATGATCGATGATCGCGTCGTCCTGGCTATCGCTTCTGCATTATATTCCATCTCTACTTCGCGGACCAAGTTCAGCTCGATATGACCCTTTGACGCCTCTTGAGGATTGGCACGGATGCATTTCGACCTCCGCAATATTGTGACACCTGAGGGGACCACGATACTTGCCTCCCAACGGATTTCGAGTTACAGCTCTCACATCGCCTAGCAACGTGATGGATTTGTATGCCCACGTCATGTCGTCTAAGTTTGAGTGTAATTTTGTGCGTTTCTTTCCTCCCTGCACTTTTTATATTGGGACACACAACTCCTTGGAGACCTACACGAGTTTGTCGATCGCATGTCGTGGTGATTGGCCCCAACGGCAACGACGTCTACCCTAGCTCTCGGACGGGTCCCGATCCTGATCCGCCTTCCTCCTATCATTCCGTGATGCCCTTTGCAAGAGCTGACATTGCGAGACTCTGGGTGGACACACGTTCGCGACCGAATTCAACGTGGATTCTGTGGACCTCATGGCAGACCTTGACCTCGTTTACGGCAGAGATGGAAGTTAGCACCAAGATCCAGGCCAGGCATGATTATCGATCCCCCTGGTGTGCGTCTTGTTTGAGTCTACTAATGGGGAAAAAAACGGCCTCGTGCACCCAGTGTGCAGAATGCGGGACAAGCCACATAAATGTCCGGTGAGTAATGGCGTGGGGAGTGGCGGTTAGTTTCGTGCATAACAGGGTGCTTACGGTCGCGGTCTCTGCCGATTCGTGGGTATCTTGGTGTGATCATCAGCGCCCGGTGTCTGATTGGTTCTCTCGTCCGTCCTTGACAGGTGACACGTGGGGGGGTGTCTTAGTCGTATCCGAATGGCTCAAGTATCATTTGGAGAAGGGAACGTGCGGTCTTGAATGCACATTGTGCCTTGTCCGAGGTGACTCAGAGGACCGCCTCTCGATCGGCACCTTGTTCGGGGCGGACTGGGTTACGATTTTGGCAAAGAGGTGACAGGTAGTGTAGCAGCGTTACCCCACACTTCGATTTCCGAACGAAAGCTGAGGGCGGCCGTGGCTCAGATCCGCAGCGATACATGATCCTGAGCATCCCCACGTCGGAGTCGGCTCACCGTATTGATCTGAAGCTGTATTGGCCTGTAATGTAGCTATGACTGCTGAGTTGTTGTGTGACGTACCAAACGAGCGTTGTCGGAGCGATCTCGTTACCTGATCGGATGGGGGCCGAATTAGTCGTGTTTCAGTCGCGTCATGCAGTTTCAAACCGCAGACCGCTGGGGAGGAGTGTCGAACAAGTGTGCTGTCTCACGGCGTTCTCCGAGGACCCCCTGCGTCCAGCACGTGCGGTCCACAACGCATGTGCCTATCAATCATGGCGATCTGCGGTAGGACGGTGTGCCAAAGGAGATCCGTGAGCGGAGCAGTGGCAGGCACGGACATTACGTTGCCCACCAAACGAAGGTGGGGTGAGGGGAATGGAAATATGAAGGCGCAGCCTGCAGGGGATCCGCGTGACAGACCGCATGCACGACGAGCTGTTCCGATGGCAAATTATTTAATTTAATTGGTGTGCGTGTCGGGCCGAGCTGCTTGCCCGTTTCGTACATACACGGGAGTAATTTGTCACTCCAACGCCAGCTGCTCGACGCTCGTCGCCATCCTCCTTCTCTCACCACACCCACACCGCCCCGCGACGACAAGCTAGACCCCTGCGCCAGTGCCCCCGTCGTGCACGGATCACCCGTTCTCCTCGGTTGCATCATCAAGGAACCGTGATTGTTTCAACCACCGGTGCACTCCTTCTCGGCCTTCCACTTTTTGCCTCGCCTTCATATATCCCGCTCGCTCCCTGTGGCAACCCATGTTGCCCACCTTTCCCGTCCCCATCCTCTCCGTCACCGCAGATGCTGTCAGGGATCTCCAGGGCCAGGACGCGCTCCACGGTCTCTGGACAGGTGAGCTCGTGTGTCCTAACGCACGCCCTCGCTGACGTTCGCCCTCTGTCAGTCTTCACAAAGTGCAAAGAGTCTTGTCAGGACGGCCAACGCCTAGAGAACATCTCTTGGCGGTTGTGGTATCGCGAGCTCATTCAGGCACAGGTCTCTACCCCCGAATTGGCCACACCTCATCCGAAAGACGAACGATCCCGCTCCTCGTACTTTCCCCCCCGCACCAACGACAAGGTACTCCAGGGTGAGCGCCTCTTCCCTTGCGCAGCTCAATTCGGCTCATGACTAACTCCCTCCTCTTTACCTTTCTCGTAGTCCTTTCGTCCGGGCTGCCGTCGCCTTCTGATCAGGCATCACCATCACCGTTGCCACCCCCAGTGCCCAGTATGGTTCCCCCGTCAACGCCGGAACGCCCACGAATATCTCCGCACGAGTACTCTTCAGGGACGACCCCGCCTCTCAGTTCCTCTACCCGTGGCAAGTCAACGTCTTGTGTTGGGCGTTTGATTGTCGACATGTTACCGAACCACATTTTTATTCCCCAGCGCAAGTCATCCTCTCCTGCCACCACAATCACAGTCTTGTCAACCCCTCCGCCGACGGCGCAGCCTTTTCGCTCTTCTGATCTTAATGTACCACTCGTACAGCTGCCTACGCCTGCACAGGCACCATTTCCCCGCGTCGTGGTCGTCAACCCAACCCCGCATCCAACCCCACCAACGACGCCAATATTACATGATGATACGCCAGGCGCTCCACAACCGCCATCCACCTTCCTTTTGCCACCTTTGCCACCACCCGCGCTCCGCCCGGCAGTTCCCACCGCGGAGGTGCATGCGCAACAGCACTCACAACCACCTCTCCCACCGATCTCCAGGGAACCATCGTTATCCCACGCCCCGGCCCGGCAGTCGGATCGTCGCTTCTTCCTTCAACAATCTCCCGAAGACGCCTCGTCTGAAAGGGGGGACGTCTCGACTGCGAGTGGAAAGTCGCCGTCTGACTTGTTTGAGGCGAGTAGCGCGTCAAGCCAGGTGAAGAGTGTCGAGACGGATGTGGATGAGGATGGGGATAACAAGGAAGATCAGGAGGACGAGGAGGGGGAGGACGATCGACGATCGACCACTGCTGCGGCGGGAGCTGCGGCGAGACATCCTGCGCACGGTCGTCAAAACAAGCCGAAAAGGGGAAAGGAAGTTGGGAAGCGCCCCCCAGTAAAGCGGTCGCATTCGGCAAAACACGTTGCGCTATCGATGATCAGGAAGGTGTCGGCACAACAGCAGCAGCATCCCCAATTGGAGCGTGCGGAAAAGAAGGGTGCCATGTTTAATATCGGGTCAGGGTCCTCGAATGGGTCGAGGTCAGCGAATGGGTCGACGGGCACAGGCCATCCGAGGCCTTCCTCTGTGGTGAACGGGTTCGCGTTCACGGCCATTCAACCATCAAAGGTATCTCCTCCACAGGCACAACCCCCTGTCATACCCAAGGGATTCACCAATGGTCACATTGCTGCCGGCAATATTGCGCCGAATGGCAACATGAAGCCGAACTCGACGGGGAACGTGAACAGCAATGCCAATGCCAACGGCCAATCACGGAAGACGATTGTTGTCGCCAGTACGTCATCGGAGGAATACGAGACCACGGATGGGGAAGACTCTGAAGAGTGGGCCTCCGAGGAGATGGACGGAGAGGACAAGGCACGCGAGGCAGAGGAGACTCGACTGCATGAGGCCGCACTGGAAGCTCAGCGTCAACGCGACCTGTTCGCCAAGGTTCCCAAGCGTTCGTACTCGAATCTCAATCGCACGCAGTCGGGACTTTTATCACAGCTTATGAACCCGAACCCCGCGATCTTCCCACCAAGCCATCCGTATCGGACAAGTCGGTCATCAGCTGATATTTCGCGTCAGTATCAGCAGCTGCGGTCGCATGTGCCTGTGCCACAAAGGAGTAGCAGCGCGTATGCTCCTCCACGGTTGTCCACGAGTAAGAGTGCAGCTGCGCTCCCGATGGCGGCACAGATCACTGCTGTCAGCAGTTCCAGATCGCAATCTTCTACGAAGCGGCAGGAGAACGAGAAAAACGGATACCGCCCCAAGGGACCACCCAAGGAACAGGAGATGGAAGATGATAGTGGCGACGACGCGGATGACAAAATTCAGATGTCGCAGAGCATTGCTCAGCAGAAGCTGCAAGCACTCATCTCACGCCGAAGTTCGGAGCAAGGCACAGCATCTCATCTCATCCAGCCTGTTGCTACGGAGGTGGGACCTGGCTTGTTGAGCTCGACTACCTCGCCCATTCCACTCGGTCATCCGTATAATCTTCCTGCAGCTGCGCCCCCCATGACGCCAAGGACTACTCGTCGACGGATGCTCAAGACAGAGCTGTCGGAGAGTATGCGCCGACAGTTGCTGTGGGAACGTCAAGTTAGCAGCAACACCAATCCTGCTCTTGCCGCGCGGAGAGCGAGCCAAGGGATAGGTGGTCTGCGACCACTGACTTCGACGAGCAGTGAAGGTATCAGGGATACGTCGACGAGAAGCGCAGAGGCCCAAGACAAGGACGAACGAAGGCGTCGTGCCATGGCACGGAACCGGAGTTGGGCCGACGACTACCACTATTCTGGGTGGTAACTTGTTCGTTTCAATTTGCCTCTGGACCATCACATCGGATCTTCTAATTATCTGGTCATCTTGCACTCTTTTGTTGTTGCGTCACCTCGTTTTCGGTCGTCATCCATCGTGCGGAACATGCTCGTCTCTTGCTTGTTGATTTCATGCCTCATTGTTTTACATTGACGCCTGCTGTTGCTGTTTTCCTTACTCTAGCATACGCGTGTCCACTCCCTGTGACAGCGCCTCTGGGATTCGAGTTGGTGAGTTGGTTTGATTCCTCTCCGTCATACCTTTGGTTGCACGTTTCGTATCCGTTTCACTCTTATCCGCCTCGCATCCAGTCACGTGTCTTTAGTAGTCCACATATTCCCACTGTCCATTTACGATGTAACAATAGTCCTAGTCAACCCTCGGTAGTATATAGTCTTCTTACTTGGTACATGGTTTCTTTCTTTTTTTCCTTCCACGAAGGGAACTCATTTTTCGTCAGAGTCGGTGGTTCTTTTTTGATTTGATTGCTGTTTTCTAAGTATATGGTACTTTACGCCTTGCTGTTATAGGTTCCTTTGTGCCTCTGGATTGTGCGCTGGCAATCGTACAGTTGGGAGGGGAGGCGGCTGTGTTAATTATCTTGTTGGTTGGTCGTGCAAGAATGTATGCGCCGGGGATCCTGCCGCGGAGCGGAGCCTCTGCATTTTATGACCGAGGGGCAGTGTGAGGACCTCATCCTGTTGATGATCATTTTGATATCGGAGGCAGAACGTGCCGTCTCGAAGCCCTGGACTGCCAGATCAGGCTCCATTGGAGAATGGCGGGTGTCAGTCCCAACTGAAACTTGCTGAGCTGATGGGGTGCGATAAGTCGGATAACGAGCAAGGGTTGGCTGCGGATCAAACCGTGGAAGGACTGGGGCTATTCGTGGATTGTGTTCGTCGGCCTCCGAGGGTAGTCGTAAGCGACACCGAGGGTAGTTTGAAGCACATTTTGCATTCCAAATTCCCAGACGTCCATTGGTCGACCTATTGTTTCAGACCCCGCTACGTCATGTGATTATAGGGCACGTGATAGCACGTGAGCAGGGACAAGCGCTATGCCCCAGTCACAGCCACCCGGGCGCAGTTTTCCGCGATCCGACGCCGAGACCCCTGGGAAGCCTTCTCGGCTCTCTCGGCGAAAGCCTTATCGTGACGAAACACCAAGTAATTCAATTTCTCGGTAAAATGGATCTTGTACTTGACTGAAACAGGAGGAGGTTCCGTTGGAGCTGCTGCTGCGCTGGAAGATAACGTTCCAATAGCGAGTGTTTGAGCACCGTTTACGCGGTGATGGGCTATGGCACGTGGGATTCATGTCCACGAGCCGACATGCCACCAAGCCAAGATGTCTGAGAGTTTTTTTTTTTTATGCCCAATGAATTTTATCAGAATTCTCGGATTGGCTGGGAGTACTTCGAATGGAGGCTGTGTATCATTGTCAAGGCCATCTTGTTGGTTTCACCGCCCGACAAGCCTCTGATTGAAACTCCCACTCGTCTGCGTACTGCAAGCTCGCGGTGTTCATAACAGCCTTCTTGCGGACTACCGAGACGTACGACGCTGAACACGACAATCAATATCCGATAATGTCTTCCGCTGAGGACGACTACGACATAGAGAACTCGCTGGCCATCGTCCAGGATAGCAAGAAACGACGGGTCCAACGGGCATGCGATACGTGTCGTCGCAAGAAGAGTCAGTCGTTCGACAAGGAATCACTTTGAAGGATCGCTCATGATTCGTCTATTATGTTGTATTTTTTTTTTCCTTTTGCCATATCTTGAATAGTTCGATGTAAGCACGCATCAATTGCTCCCCCTCCTCGGCGCCTCTTTTTCCGTGGAGATCTGATGTGGTTATAACCAAGGTGATGGAAGTCAGATGCCGGGCAATCAATGTTCCAATTGTATAGCCTATAGCCTTGAATGTACCTATGTCGAGGCTGCAAAGGTGTGTCCCGGTCTTACCTGGCGGTGCCGGCGTCTTGACGCCATCCCTCCCTAGAAACGTGGTCCTCCAAAAGGGTGTGTCTCTCCACTAAGCCTTTTGAAAAACGTACTCATCCGCGTGGTATTATCGCAGATACGTAGAGAGTCTCGAGAATCGCCTCGAGAAAATGGAAAAGCTTCTCCAAAAGGTGAGCTTCCTTTGAGATGGTTTGAGATGGTACCGTGTGTGAACGTCTTCTCTGCCTGGAAAGGTCTGTCCAGATGCCGATTTCTCACAGGAGCTCGGGGGCGGCCGGATAGATCGGGATGCCTGGCAGAGAGGTATCACGAATGCGTCCACTTCCATGAACACCGCGTCTTCCACTTATGGCAGGGCAAACTCCCCGACGGAAGATCTCTTACCGACCGACGATGAGGATATCATCACGTTGCGTCTCTCCGAGAGTCTCAAGTCGATGAGCTTGGCACCTCCTCGGCACAACCGCTTCTTCGGCAAATCGAGTGGTGTGATGCTGATACGAAAAGCAATAGATCTCAAAAAAGAATTCACTGGGTCTGACGAGCTTCAAGATCATTTCATGCGCCCACTCGAGGATGAATCGTATCCGGTAAGAGGTCACATGATCCCCGTCATACGACATACGTCTTGATCCCCACTCCCCCCAAGTGGGAACTCGCAGCGAGACACATCGAGGAGCCCGAGTACGTATTCCCGAGCGAAGAACTGGGCATGAAGCTCGTGCACCTCTACTTTATCCGTCTGAACCCCTTGGCACCACTCTTGCATCGCCCCACCTTTGAGCGCAAGATCATGCAGGGTGTCCATTTACGTAACCCATCCTTTGGGGCCGTCTATCTTCTCGTGTGTGCAGTCGCTTCACGTTATTCGGACGATCCTCGGGTGTTTCTGGATAGCGTCGAAAGCGGGATCATCGAACACTCGGCGGGATGGAAGTTTTTCGAACAAGTGCAAATGGTGCGAAGGACGTTGCTCGGGCCTCCGTGCTTGGAGGATTTGCAAATCTATTGCGTAGGTGTCTTTTTTGTTTCCCCGTCCTGGCGTCGTTGGGCTTGACGGTCACAGTTGTCTGTTTTGTTCTTGCAAGGGACGTCGGCCCCACAAGCGTGTTGGACGATCGTTGGGATAGGGATTCGGTTGGCACAGGACGTTGGTGCTCACCGGCGCAAATCGTATAATGAAAGGCTCACCGTGGAAGGTGAACTGTGGAAAAGGGCGTTTTGGTAAGCATGACAAGTCATCCCGGGGCATCCTACTTAGGGTCTTGCATCGTAGGGTGCTCGTTTTATTTGATCGCCAGATGAGCTCGTCGTTGGGTCGGCCATGTGCTATCCAAGATGAAGAGTAGGTCAATCTGTTGCCTTTTCGTAGTGCTTTGATTCACGTGTGGGCCAGTTTTGACCTTGATTTCCCTGTCGAATGCGACGACGAGTATTGGGAGCATCCTGATCCACAACAAGTATTCAAGCAGCCGCCCGAAAAACCCTCTATCTTGTCGTTCTTTATCACCTTTCTCAAGCTTATCAACATACTGTCGTTTGCTCATCGAACGATCGTAAGCGCCTTTCTATGGCGTCCTTTTCTTTTCACACGCTGACAGCGTAGCATAGTACTCGATCAACAAGTCGAAAATCCTTTTGGGATTCGTCGGTCAGCAGTGGGAACAGCATATTGTCGCGGAACTCGATTCGTCTCTGAACAAATGGATCGACGAGGTGCCCGATCACCGTGAGCGATGGCATGGTCGCTCTCCTCTCGTTGTCTAACGCTACCACGCAGTACGCTGGGACCCTACTCGGGACGCCAACTCGCTGTTTTTCACGCAGTCCAGTTCGCTGTACGCAAACTACTACCACGTGCAAATATTCATCCACAGGCCGTTCATACCCTCTCCCCGCAAACCGTCCCCTCTTTCCTTCCCTTCTCTCGCCATCTGCACGAATGCTGCCCGCTCGTGCAGTCATGTCATTGATATATACAGGAAACGTTCGGGCGTGTTTGCACCCTTTCTACAAGTAGGATATGATGTTCGTGCACTCGTGAGGCTACTGAGTTTGTTTGGCAGATGCACGCCTTCACTGCTGGGATTGTGCTTTTGCTAAATATCTGGGGTGGGAAGCGGTCTGGGCTTTCGACGGATCCAACCAAGGAAATGGCTGATGTGCACAAGTGCATGGGGCTGTTAAAGTCTTGTGAGAACCGGTATGTGTGGTTTCGTCCAAGGATGCCTGGGCGTGGTCGTTGAGTGAGATTTCTACAGGTGGCATTCCTCGGGGAGACTTTGGTGCGTGATTAGCTGTTTTGTGTAATACTCGTCCAATCCGGGCTTGTTAGGGACATTCTTTACGAGCTCGCTTCTGTGGGAGACCTGCCTCTTCCTCAACCTAGTCCTCAAGGGACGAAACGTGAAAGGGACTCCGACAGTCCCCCACCGGCTTCGCGCCCCGCGTCAGCGCCAAAGGAGTGCCCTAGGACAACTGCTGGAACACGTCGGATCTCGCGCGAGATCTACGCTCACCCCCAGTCACAACAGCATCGCCAGCAACCTCCACCGTCACAACCTCCACCGTCATACAATCTCCCAGTCTATAGCAACGATCTAGGGCGGATACCCCTGCATGGCCAGGTGACGTTCCAAATGACTGGCTCTCCCACTGCATCGACGTCGTCCGGATCCATGCAATCACCAAACATGTGGTTCTCATCCTCGAACGGGATACAACAACCTAGCAACCCACCGCCTGCGCCGATGAATGGGCACAATTTTGCGCACGGGGATACGTACGCGATCGATAACCTGTTTTTGGACCAAATGTCGAGTCCGTTTGGGGCGTTCTCGCCGCAACAAACGCACCAGTCGGCCGGTCATGGTCATGGTCATGGAAACGGAAACGGAAACCAATCGACCGCGACAGAGTTGCAGGCGTTCGTGGACGCGACGAGTGCGGCGGGTGATGTGCAACCGCTGATCATGCAGACGGATCCTGCCATGTTTGATGTGAATGTGGACCCGGACACGATTGCGATGTGGTCGTCTGCGCCGACCGGCTTTGGGTGCGTGGTATGTTACTTTTTTCGTGTGTGACGTTGATGGATGGGGGCTTAGGGTGAACGACTGGGGGACGTACCTTTCGAACGTGTCTGGGATCGTCAACCCGGATGGAACGACGGGATCGGGGCCTCATGGACAACAAGGACAGTGAGGGCCCCGTGTGGGCGCTTTCGGCGCTCGGAGTGTAGTTTAGATGCCCCCCCTTTTTTTTGTTTTCTGTGGACGGTGAACGTGTAGGTGTAGGTTATACTTTTTGTCGGGTTTCTGCCTTTGAAATTTGATGTTCGAGTTGTGCGATGTAAGGTAGCGGTTGTTACTTTTGCCTCACGAGGCGAGGTGCGTTGACGCTCCTTGCGATTCAAAGAGTCTACTGCCAAGTATTATGGAGCTGTTTAATAGATTCACTGTTGATGGAGACGGCGGACAAAGTTCTGAAAAAACCGAAGCCATTACAGTAGTCTTTGGTCGAATCCTGTGAAAGGCTACCAGCCAATCTTGGGGCTCGTCGAGGTCAAGCTGTGTTTGTTTTCGACCCCAGCGTTGCAGGACTACAGGCACGCGAGCGAGTACCCTTCAGAACAACTTCGCCGTATCATTCCCATTGTCGCATCGATCAGCTTACATGGTCCTCTCAACATACACCGCGACGCTATTATAGTACATTCGAGCATCCGATCTCATCTTTCAGGCCACTGGCTTGATAATCCAACTCTGACTCGTGCCACTGTAGTTGTTCGCTACGAACACCTGTAAATGAATGATATGGACCTTGGACGGACGAACAAGTTACATCCCTGCCAGTCATACCTTTGAATTCGCAACGTTAACGTTCCAGTCGAGCACGAACGCGAGTTTGCATGGAGCAAACAACCTGTCAAGAACGAATCACGGATCGCAACAGCTGAGCGGACGTCCAATACCGTTTACTTACTGGTAGCCCTTGGTCGGGTTGCCGCTTTTGTCACAGAGTTGATGTCCCATTGCTGAGAGGTGGCGTCGGCCTGGACGTTGTAATACGGCAGATCCTGGACCTCGGTAGAAACGGTGAGATATTTTTGAGTAGTCTGATGCTCGATCGTATAGCCATCCGCGTTGTTCGTGAGTGCCCACTGTCGGTCGGGTTTAGCTTTGCTGTGGTCGTGTAAGAGGCATTCTAATCACGAACCTTGGCGGGGTCGGTCGTAACAGTGACGACGTTGTCCTTGACATCGAGAAATTGCGTGTCGTCACCGTAAGGACTGATCGTGTAGTGGCTCCCACTTTCCACGATGTCGTACTGGCTGTAATTATTTATCGCAAGCTGGAAAAAGTTCTGTTCATTCTTGCAGGTTGTTTTGAAGATTTCACGCCAACGTGTCCAGTTATCCGAGGGATCGGGAACCCCGGCGGTCGCCGTTTCGAGAAACTCTGATAGAGGATGATTTGAACATCAAACCAGAGGAATCTGGTGGTCAATGCCTACTATTGTACCCGTCGGCATAGGATGGATTTGCGTTCCCTTCGATCCACCAGCTATAAAATTGTGTATCTAAATGGTTGAGTCTGCCTTTGCACGCCTGTTTGTACGGAGAGGACGTACTCTTGACGACCTTTGGGTCTTGTATCAACTTTGCTGCAATTTCGTAGTATCCCTGGAGGATGTGTGCAGTCTGATCGGTATGGGCAAAAACACTAATGCTCACCCTGATGCATGGCAGAAGTGCAAAGTAGATACTGTGGAGAAGATGAATGCTTGTCAGTGAACCGAGATTAAGAATGTGGAATGAACCTGCGGAACGCACTCAACCCAAGCATTAGTAGTACCACCATCAAGTGCACCTTTGGCGACTTTCGTATAGTAGTCAATAGAAGTGGTGAGCTCAGCTGACTTTGGCTCGTCCTTGACGGTTGTCGACGGGACTCCAAGAGTGTCTGTGCAATAAGAACGAGTACTGGCGGCGTATTCAAGGCCGGATTTGACCGACTCTGCGAATTTCTGTATTTCGTCTAGAGACACGGTGTCACCCGCAGTTCCGATGGCTTCCAGTCTCATTCGAACATAATACTCGAGATACATGACGTCTTGCTGTGGTTCGAGATTAGGAGGCGTGACGAGAAACCAGGGTTGGCCTGCTTACGATGTTATAATGGCGAAAACCATTCAGGGGAACTGTTCCCCTTGCAAGCTGGTAAGGGAATCCATCGGGCGCCGTTGTGTTCGTGTAATCTTCCCATGCCTTCGTACAATCGGGGTCTTTGAGCAGAGTCGTAAAGTAAGCGTCGGTACTTGTGTTGCTCAATCCTAAGGGGAGAAGTTGCTCCCAGATCCTATGAGAGTCAGTTGGAGCCCAACTGTCGCTCGACGAGAGGCAGCATACTGTGAATCAGCGATCAGTTGGGCAGATGCCAGCGCAGCACGGCTGTTCGGAACCCGGGTAACTAATCCATCGGATATTGTGAAGGTCATCGTTGTCGGAACGTCGTCACTTGGAATGCGTCGAGGGATGCGTTATGGTGAGGATGGACGGCTTTTTATATGCAAACCTGTGGGTATCACTCCCTCATATCCGGACATCCGGACGATTCGTTTCAGTAAAGGCGGTGGGTGCGATTACGACTTTACACAGTTCGGTACGACACATTTTGCTGCGGGACTGATTTATTCAAGCCTCATTGCAGGGATGTATTAAATGGATTTTGCGGTGCTGCACACCTATTGGGAGAGGTATGGGTTTCCTTGACATAAAAGGTTCCGATCTTGGTATTCTGCACCCTGCCGGAGCAAACTAAGAAGCAAAGTGCCATCACCATGGAATGGAAGGGTACGTACTTATGCTATCCTCGAGGTGAGTGAACCATGTGTAGTTAGTCTACCCATAATCGTGCTTATGACACATGTGCCATGTATCACATACATGGGAGATACCCGGCGTGGTGACTGCTGGTATCAGATTGGGGTGGCGTTGTTCAAGTTTCGAATCCGGATGGAGGCCCAGGCTCGGAGCTCGCTGGTCACCTCTCGGACATGGCAGGAAGTGGTGTCATCATTCGTAACTGTGGAGCAATGCGGTTGACCGGAAGCGAACAAGGTATCCCATCAATGTATGGAAGCTAGAACTGTAAGCAAAACTGAGGGGACCAACCATTGTCTGGTGATAGCATGAACTCTCGATGCGCCCGCCAGATTCAAGGACCGGGGGCCGAACTTTATTGAATGAATGATGAACCTGGAATGGAGTTTGTTAGTTAGTTTGTCGTGACTTATGGGATCTTGTTTTGTAGATCATGGGTCGGTGACTCGGAGCAGGGTGGGTGACATCAATCATACCCCCGGGCCAACATGATCGTTGTGGTGCTTTCGAGTCACTGGCCACTTGACTACATAGTAGTGGTTCGACTCTGCTGGCAGCCCGGCCGGGATCTACATGTGGTGGCTGTGCCTCTGCACACAGTATGCACAAGTTACGCACTGGACAAGTTGGACTTGACTTGCATCTTGCTCTTGCCGGCATTGGGACCTCTTCTGGTATTGAGTAAGAAACATGGCGCCGTTCGTCACCCCAACAACAGTGCTCAGCGGATTCAAGGAACGACCTGAGTCGTTACTCGCCCAAGGTGACACCCTCTCACCATGATGCACGAGACCCTCTCACTGACACGCTCTCAAGGAAACAGGTTGTATATTGGCACGGCAACCGGTAACATACATATTTACGACTTGAACGATGGGACCGACGCGGGTGCGTGCATGCTCTGGCCCATGCATCCTTACTGACGTTGGGTTGTGCGGGTCGATCAGCCGAAGGAGTAAGCCCAGTAGCCACGCCGGTCGAGACGAAACCTGGGATATCCAGGAAGGCCATCGATCAATTAGGGTTCATCAAGGATATAAATTCGCTCATCGTTCTCTCCGGTTCGAGTCTCTCCTACCCGTCAGCGATTCCATTTACCGATGTCCATTTCTTCGCAGAATCTCTCCCGACGTTGTACCCACTCCCTTCCTTTTCACCACCGACGAAACTCACTCAAGCAAAGGGTGCTTTGTCATTCGCCATCCATTCGAGCGTGCACCATGCCCCAGGGATTCAGAGTCCCAATCCACTCAGTTCTCCCTCCTCTGGAGGGTTTTCTGGCGAGGTAGAAAGGAGACCAATGGCAATTCCAATCATGATGACGGCCCTTGTGGTAGGCTGTCGTCGGAAAGTGGTTGTGTATAGCTGGAAGGATGGGGAGGCTCAAGAGGTCAAGGTGAGTTGGCATGTCTGTGCAGATCTGCTACTTTTCTTGGGTTCGCTCATCGCACCACTCTGATTTGTGTCCGTGTAATTAGGAAACACCACTTCCTCACTCTCCTCGTGCGGTAGCATTTTTGGATCACTCGCACATATGCTTCGCGTACTCTCCTTCTGAATATGGAATCTTCTCTTTGGAGAACTTGGCGGTTGTTGATGTTACGATGCCTGCACTCGTACCTACTGCTCCTTCGTCTTCGGGTTTAGGAATGGGGACCTTCTCCGGTTTGTCGAGTTACATGAGTCTCGGCCTAGGAGGCAAGACTGCAAAACCTGGCCTAGCGAGGGTTGGTGAAGGGGAGGTTGTTGTTGTCAGGGAAAGTAAGTCCAACCATTTTCTTCTTGAGATCCGTTGGTTTTGATGTTTTTCTAGACCAGGGATTTGTCATTGACGTTGATGCCAAGACGAAAGCTAAGAGCATCAATTGGCCAACTCAGCCTGATGAGATTGGTGAGTTTTTTATTGTCCGCATATACCTGTTGACCGTTCTATCATTACCACTGGTCGTCTCTAGCGTTCGTGAACCCGTATATATTTTCCATCCTTCCAGCTGGTACGGTACCCGTTACTGCGGAGCCTTCGAATGGCCTGAGCAACGCTTCACTCCCCACAAGTTCTTCATCACTACCACAAGCGATAGCGCAATCACAGACGCACCCATCCTATATCCAGGCTCCAGTCATACAAATTGTCTCATCCATTAATATGCTCCCAGTGCAGACCATCGTGTTCCCTTTCCCTCAAGCATCCACTTCTCCGACTAGCGCGAACTCATCCTTGCGGCTACTCACCACCAACGTCATATCTCATACCACCACAACTCTTGCAACAGCCTCGAAGATCTCTTCTCGTCTCTTTCTTATCTCTACCCCACTCGACCGGACACTTGCAACCTCGGAAGGTACTAGCATCTGGAAGTTTACTATGCGCGATTGGGACGCCCAAATTGATGAGCTGGTATCACGAGCATCCTACACCGAGGCGCTAGCCCTACTAGACCATGTCTACGGCTCAAGTCCTAGCCCAAAACGAACTCTCATCCTCGCTCTCAATGCAGTATCGCAATTCCGGGCTGGGAAATACGACGATGCGATAAATACCTTCTTAGATCTCGATGTTAACCCTGCAAAGGTTGTTGCATTATATCCTGATAAGGTGGCTGGACGGTTGGTGGTGAAACAGGAGGAATGGATTGCGTTGTTTGGTGGTCCGGCTGTACATCCAAAGGAGTCATCTGGTGGAGCAGAGGACGCGGCGTCGACCAAGTCAAGTGAAGTGGGTAGTAAGGATAGTGCAGCGGCGAGTAAAGACAAATTGCCAGTGACGATTTCGAGGTCTCCGTCACCGACAGGCTCTCTTAGGGCGCGGACGAAGACGAGCTTCGGTGCTTTGTTGCCTGCGGCAGCGTCGTCCAAGGAGGACGATGTTGCTTCATTGAGCGGAAAGAAGAAGGGGAAGGTTATCGGTACGTGTTTTTCTTTTGCTGTGGTAAATTGTATCGGCAAGTGATCGTGATGCTTCTCGTATACCCCTCGGTGTGGACGTCTTCCCGTACAGACGACGCGACGCGTTCCCTGGAGACTCTATGGCGTTACTTGACTTCTCTTCGGCCAAAGCTTGCTGGCGCACTCGCATCTCATCACATAACCCCTTCGCAGTCACATCTGTTCCCAACGCTGTCGTCTACATCCCCTGCCTCTCTCTACGCTCTACCGTCCGGCGTCGCACTCGCCGACCTCACTGAAGATGAGCTCGTAAAGAGAGCTCAGATCGTCGACACAGCGTTGTTCAAGAGCTATTTGATTGGGAGACCGAGTATGTTGGGTCCACTATGTCGGTTGCCAAATTGGTGCGAGGTGGAAGAGGTAGAAGAGGAGCTGAGAGCGAGAGAGGTGCGTTGGGTGCCGTTCTCGCAGCGTTGTGCACAGGCATGAGGGATCTCATTAACACATTCTCTGGAGCGCAGAAACACGCGGAGCTTATTTTCTTGTATAATGGGCGGAAGATGCATGCCAAGGCCCTCAAGTTACTCCAGCAGTATGTATCCAAGTCGAGTTCTCCGATCTACAGACGGACTTTAACGAGCAAAATACAGCCTCAGTGAGAGAGAAGACGACATGAGGGATAAACTCGGCCCTTCCATTTCGTATCTACAGAAGCTGGGTCCAGAATATCTAGACCAGATATTTGAGTCTGCGCGTTGGATATTTGAGCAGGATCGGGATATGGCCTTCCAGGTTGGTCATAACACGCCTTCTTAGTGATCATAACATTTATGGCACACGTTTTACATCAGATCTTTACTTCAGACGACGTTGAGCTTCCTCACGTGGCGGTAACAGATTACCTCGAAAAACTTGACCCCTACATTGCAACGCAGTATCTCGAGTACGTCATCGACGAAAAAGAGGAGAAGAGCCCCGGCTTCCATGATCGATTGGCTGAGCTGTATCTTGGGATTACGATGGCTGCGAAGAGGAAGGGGGAAGAAGGTGAGCTATTTCTCCTGAATATTGAACTTCAAGGGTCAATACCTTGCTTTTGGAAATTTTTGCCGGATAGACAAGCGTGCGGAGGTGTATGCGAAACTTTTGAAGTTTTTCGATACGACCGAGTATTACCGACCTGATCGATTGTATGGACTACTCTCAGAGGGTGGGCGAAGTTTCCTGTGAGCCCGTGTTGAACTTAACCATTCCACATAGACCTCTACGAAGCACGTGCGATCTTGCTGGGTCGCATGAGTAGACACGAACATGCGCTCGAGCTATACGTCTACAAACTAGGGAACTTTACAAAGGCTGAAGAGTAAGTTCCTCAACCTGAGCTACTCCCTGGCCATCTCACCTTGAGTCACTTGCAGACATTGCAAACGGATGTCGAGCCCCGCTCCGACACCCTCTCCGCTCTTCCTCACCCTCCTTAAACTGTATCTTCGACCGACTATTCCCAACCCACCCAACTTGCTCTCCCCTGCTCTGTCCCTGATCGCACGACATAGTGCCCGCCTCGATCCCATCGAAACACTCCAACTTCTCCCACCGCTCGTGAATGCTCACGACGTGAGACCATTTCTAGTTCAATCGCTGCGTGCACCCGTGTTCGACAATTGCGTCGTACGAGAGGTGAGCTTGGCGAGGAAGGAAGACGTGGAGAGACAGTTGATGAAACTCGAATCGAGGCGGATAAAGGTGACGGACAGTCGAATGTACGTTGGGTTTCTTTGTACGATGCGGATGCTCGGTGGGTGGTTTTGAGGCTTACCTTTGGACTTTTTTCAGATGCCCGCAGTGTCATAAGCGGCTTGGGAATAGCGTTATTGCGGTACATGCGCCAAGGCGAGTGACTCTCCTCTGGGCCATCCTTTTGTCTGTCTTATCGTTGATGGGATGTGGTGACAGGGGCGAAGTGACACACTATCAGTGTCGTGAAGCGTTCGCTAAGAAGCTCAACGCTGTACGACAGGGTTGAGAATCGAAGATTGAAGGTTTGACGGGTGCCTGCATGGGTATATCGACGGCCCGGGTGTCATTGGTCTGTAACAGGACACGGTAAGATGCGTTGCATGTAGCTTGTCCACGGTGCCGGATGGAAATCATGAGAGCTGACCTGGTGGGGACTCGATTGGTTGTGTTGATAGAGGGGGGTGTCCTTCGTCAATCCATCATTGTTGCTCAGAACAGAACCAGGGCCGTCTGATCAAGCGACCTGTGCTTTCGTCCGAGTGAGCACTGACCTTTACCGCGGGCATTCGCGTTCAAAGACCAGGGGTATGGTTTACCACTGAACAATGTCGCTTGGCTCCAAGCTAGGTGGCAGCCGCAAGGCGGGTGACAGGACGGTCCTCACCAACACAATTTGAAAGGCCGGAATACAGTACGGACATTGTATTGCGTTATACGCTCATGCGCCGCCTTCCCAGCCGTCGTCGAATTTCATCCATCACCATTGACAGAAAGCGGTTTTACTCCTCACCGTCAATGAAAGCATCAAATTGGCGTTACGTTATATCCCTCAGCTCGGTTGGGCGAGCTTCCCTGAAAACAGGCAACATAGTGGACTAACCTGTGTGAAACCTGTACATTGTACAAAGACACGTTCATCGACAGGAACGAGTTACGGACGTTTCTCCTACGTTGATGTGCGGCCGCCCGTTGTAGCACCGCGAGCATTGCCCGATTTTCCCTCAGTGAAAATCTAATCTAAGAAAAATACGACAATAGGATACTTGTTTATATCGTCCGGTTCTGCTGAGAGATATCCATGAATTAATAGTCTATAATTCTGTAACATGATACGGGCCAATAAAATGCCGACTATTTGTTAGCAAGATTAATATTATATTTTCAGCAGAACGGACTGTCTTACTGTCATATTTTCACTGAGGGAAAATTGGGCAATGCTTGCGGTTGCGAGTGGCTCCATCGGTAGGCCAACGGCGACCCGCGGACATGGATATCTACTGTCCTGTTAAAATTAGTCTCATCAATCGGGCTACCAGGTCCCGGATTTGAGGCACGAAATTGCTTTTTTATTCATTCGTGGAGCACCGTGCGCCGGAAGCGGCAAGTACTTGTAGTACCGCGAACGTGCCAAAAAGGGGAGTCTGTGGTAGAGTCGACGGTAGGTTTCGCATGACGGAGGTACAGTCGATGTGAGACCTGAATCGCAATGGTAGTAGAAGGGCTTCTAAGCACCGTCATGATCAACCTTCCTGCGGGCGAGGGATGTCGTGCAACAATCAGTTCACTCTGATGTTTTTCGGTGGTATTACATGATCGTTCAAACGTTTAACGTTCAACGTCCGAGTGTAAAGTTAGCGGAAAAGGCGTGCGAGGTGTCCAACTCTGACATCAGGGCAGGTCCACCGGGTATCAATGGTTGCTCCAATCAAGCATGGTTTAGACCTCGGGATAAAAACGATGAGATAAGGTACTCGCAGGGTTGTATCGGGCAACCATGGGCGCACTTGCCGAGCAGTTAGAGCCTTCCAAGGGTTCCAGCCTTGAATCTTCTGGTGGCAAGAATGGGAATGGCTTCGATGAGCCCGTCCTTACGAAGCCTGGCGAGTCTGACAAGACAGATGCAACATGGATGACATCCCGCAGAGAACTTTGGGCTTTCTACCTGTACTACGTCGTGCGTTCTCCTCGAATTTTTTAATGACCATACAATTTCGGCCCAGCTGACAAGGCTCTAGGGAAATAACGGTTTATCCGGCTTCAATTTTGGTCCCTCTCAGTTCCAGAACTTGCTCTATCTTGCTGGCTATGATCCAACGTACCCTCCTTATTCGGCACCGTGCGGTAGCGGCACAAATTGCGTACTTCCATACCTTGGAAAGATCAGAGATAGTTCGTATCGCAGTGTGAACGCCAGAAGCTCACCGCTGACCGTCCCATAGTTAACTCTATCGTTCTCCTCACGAACGGTATCAGCTTCGCAATTCAAGCGGTGTTGCTTCTCGTCATCGGAGCGTGGGCCGATTATGGTCAATGGAGGTGATTAAATATATTCCATCGTGCGAGTAAATGTCTGACGCGGTCCGAGGCCCAACATCGCCATCATATTTACGCTGGTCGCGGTCGCAGTCTCCTTTGCATGGCTTGGCGTCGAGGATCCTTCCAAGTGGCAGGCCGGGGTTGTTCTCTATATTTTAGGTTGTGAGTTTGTTCTGCATGTCCAAATATTTGGACTCGTATGGTTATCCGCTCACTCTCAGATCACTAGTGATAACGTACCAGGTATACACGCTCCAGTATGCACCCGTCCTCTTATCTAATGCTGAAGCAGGGTGCCCTCACATTTTGGACAGCAGCGTTCCCAGGTCTAACCCGTCATCTTCCTGAAGTCCAGCAGTCAGCCAAAGAGGTCCAACAAGGAACTAGAAGGTAGGATATACAAGAATGTGATATTCGACCCGTCATCCTCTTTCCACAGTGCGGACGAACATA